>OX596075.1:81069540-81554540 GCA_951394005.1 Protophormia terraenovae
TATGAAATTAAGCTGGAGTTAGTTTAAAAATTTGTGCCAAAAAGATGACACAATTGTGGATTTTTATGATATATTTTTTTCCAAAGTTCTTTTTTTATAGAAAATTGTTGCCAGCAATATTGTTTCCACTTTTATTTTACAGACAGTTTAACTTGGTGTAAAAAGTTGTTATTAAATAAAAAGGGGGGGTGTCAAAATAATGAAACTATTGTGGATTTTTTCACATATTTTCAGCGGTTGTTTATTTTTTGAACGAGTAATGTTGCCAGCAACATTGTTTTTAATTCTGCAGACTTTGAAACTTTGTTTAAAAGCTTAGATAAAATAAAGAATTTTTGACTACGTTTAAAAAAAATATTTTCTTAAGGTTTTGTATTAAATTTCTGTTATTTCTATATTTTGATGTTTTTTCCATTATTCTGGCAACATTAAAACAATGTTGCTATTTTTTTTACTATTACGAACAATTGAAATAGATTTCGTGACATAAATTCTGTAAAGTTCACAGCATTTAAATTATAATTTACTTTTTAAAAAACTTGCTTAATATGTTCTAAATAACTCGTAAAGGGTCTTTAAATCAACTTTGTCATTTTTCAACATGTTGTAATAAAGTTTAATTTATTTATTAACATAATTTAGTTAAAATCATTTTAATACTAAAAACATAATGTCAGTATAATTTTAACAAGTTCTGCTATTGTTTAATAAGCAACATAGCCTTAGCAACATGTTGCTATAAACATATATTTAAGTAAAATTCTATTAAATTTCCTTAATGATATTGTTTCATTAACTTAAAACATTTTGAATTGCTTTATTTAATATTTATAAATTTTCTTTAAGTTATTAATTTTTCAAAATATTTTTTTTATTAAGTTAACAAAATTTGAGTTCCTATTTAAAATTACTTTTTTTTTTTTTTATTCACTACCATAGACATCAAAATTTTTTCAATTGTTTACATTTAATTAAAAATTAAAACAAATTGCTTTGACAATAAAGATTTTTTTATAAAATTTAGTTTTTAGATTACGTTAAGTTTATATGAATTATTAAAGAGTTAAAGTATTGGTTCAGCTACGGTATATTGGCCCCTAGATAATAAATATTTATGTGTTTTTTTTTTTAGTATTTCACTATAATTTTAACATTCACATTGTTTTTCTTTATGATCCATAATTTTTTTTTTGTTTGTATTTATTTAAATAATAAAAAAGATGTTAAGGAAATTTAAAACCAAAATTGAAAAAAAGTAAAAATTGAAAGAGTAAAGCTAGCAAGGTGTTACCAGTGTATTATATAATTAAATATTAAGAATTTTGTTATAATTTATCTAAATTATATATGAAATGAGAGTAATAATTATAAAATGTTGCCAGCAACATGTTGTTTTATATTTATTAAACCATTTATTTTATTAAGACTTTTAATATTAACAAACATTTTTTGTATGACTGGCAACATGTTGCTAGCTTTGTTTATATTTATTTGTATATTTTATATATTTTATTAAAGATATAGTAATTTGAATTAGTTTACTTTTCCTTATTAATATTTCAAGCTATTTTTTTCTTTTATTATTTATCACATAATAGACATATAATATAAATAATTTTTTATTTTCAATTTTGTTTAATTTAATTAAATTTTTAATATAAATTCTATGTCTATATACGTTTACCTAAACATACATATGTATAAATAAATAATTACTTGCTACACATTCAAACACATACGGAAAAAACCCTACTTAACACTCATACATACATACAAACATTTAGACTAAAGTATACTATTTATTAATTAGAAATATAAAATTTCTAACAGTCATCATTTAAAAACTATAGTTATATATAATAAATAATAAGAATGAGAAAAATGTTTATTTTTCCTTTAATTATTTGTTAGAATAAAAATGTAGTTTATTTCTGATTTTTCTTCCACAAAGATTCTTTAGACTTTGGGTCATGATTTTATAACAATAAAGAATGAGCATGACCCGTTCTATGATGACGATGATGATGGTGGTGATGGCGATGATGATGATGATCATTTGTTGTTTCCATTGTTTCCTCAGCTACTTCTAGTTGTCCATGAACTAAAGCAGCTGTAGTTGTGCGTTGACAACATTCATCAACTGTAGTCACATTTTCACATTGTTGTTGATGCATTTGTTGTTGTTGCTCTAAAGGGGTATGAGCCGAATGTTGTTGATCATTTTGTATATGATGTTGTAGAGAATCATGTTGTTGATCATCTTCTCCATCATCAACATCATCATGTGTTAGATCATCATCTTCATTATCTTCGTCATCGTTCACCACATGATGGATAACATCTCCACCATCTTCATCAATATCTTCGTCGTTTTCGTCATCGTCTACTTCATGTAGAGTATGATGTTGCTGATTGTGTACAACTACTGCAACATCACAATTTTGCGATACACGTTGATAATGATAATTGCCGGGCATTGAATGTATGGTTTTTTCAATGGCACGTAAACGTTTTTCTAGAGATGTGGTGGCCAAGATGTCAACCTGAAATTGAGGGGGAGCAAAATGAAAAATAAATTAAATTACAATAAATACAAAATAAATCGAAGTTCACACATAGCATTTTTTTTCTGCAATTCTGAGTTCGTAGGTGAGAGAGGTGAAGAATATACTAAACTGTTACATTCTCTCTTTCTTGTCGCAAGAAGACAAAATTGCGACAAGAAAAACCGCTGTGTGTGAACCCCAACTAAGACAATTTAACAAATTGAAACAATTGATGTTGTGTAATTAGAAATTAATATTTAAAAAAAGTAAACTCTAGTGAAATTAATTGTTACTTAATAAATCTCCTAACCTGTTTAAGAATTTATTAAAAAAAAAAATTAATAAATACAGTTAAAGGAGCTTTTTTATGGAGAAAATATTTTAATTAAGCTGCTTTTACCTTTATATATTTTGAATAAAAGGGATTCACACTCAATAATATCAAATGATTTAAAAAAGCTTCCTAACTTAACTTTTAAAATCTTAATGATTAGAATAATAATTTAGTAGTTAGACTTCAAACTTTCTATTGTTTTAAATAAAAAATATATTTTTTATATTTAATTTAAATAAAAAATATATTTTTTATATTTAATTTAAATAAAAAATATATTTTTTATTTAAATTAATTTTTGTAGATGATGAATATTTTTCGAACTTTTATGAATTAATAATTTTTGAATTTTTATTCAGGCTCAAGTTCATTAAGTAATAATTTTTGAAAAATTAGAATACATAACTTTATCACTTTACATATTCTAAATTCTTTAGTATTAAGTTCAAATAACTTTATAAAAGCTTTTAATTTATTTATTGTATTCTACATTATTACAATGTTGTTTTACTGCTCTAGCTAACCGTCGTAAACATTTTCAAATGAAATTAAATATTTTACAGAGGAAGGTCTAAATCAAAGCCTATTATAACAACCTAATAAAGCTTTAAAGTTCTAAATAAAGCTCTTTCATTTTATATAAAAATTTAATTTTAAGAAATATTTCGTATAATCTATATATCGTATTGTGAAGAGTTTTAGTAACCTCTTTTTGATTTAAATTAAGATTTCTTTAATTTTTAAAACTTTTTTACAAAAATATTATTAATTTAAGAAAAAAAAAAAAAAATATATATATATATATATATATATATATATATATATATATATATATATATATATATATATATATATATATATATATATATATATATAAATTTAAAAGCTCTTTAGCCATAAAATATATAAATTTAAAAAAAAAAAAAACAGTATTTGACCTACTAAAAGCTTTTTTAAAAGCTTTAAATATTTACAGTACACAATTTTAAAAAAATATGCTTAAACGGTTTTTTAATGTTACTTATTTTTTTTATCCATAAATCTTGAAGCAAAATTAGTAAAATTTTAAAGTAAAAAAAGCCTAAAGTTCTTATAATATTTTAAAATATACATATATAGATATAAGAATCCATAAGCTGTCATAATATCTTCTTAATGAGAAATTTTGCATTTTGTTCAATGAAACAGCAAAGTCAAAGTTTTTTATGAAAGTTTATATAATAACATCCTATAAGTTTAAGGTTAAAAAAAGCTCATGTATTTTATTTAATATATATAAATAATAGCTTTGACAAATTTTCAAAATTCACAACTTCACTAATATAAAATAAATCGACATCATATTTGTTAAAAAAACAATAAGTAATCATTTGTATTTGTAAATTTTTTCTTAATTCAAAAAATTTAAATTTAAAAGCTCTTTCTCTATTAAAATAATAATAATAATAATAAATTAAAAATGTCTCCAAAGTAAACTACTTTGATTGCAAATTCTTCTGGAAAATTTTTAAAAGCTTTAGTTATTTACTGTAAAGAAAGATATAGGTATTTTTTTTTCTATGTTCTATCTCCTTCTTTTTAGATCTAAAAAAGTTGAAGTGAAAGTTAATGCAAACAGTAAATTAAAAGAAAAAAAAAACTTTTTGAATCTATTTTATATGTTAATAAAATTTAAATAAAGTCAAAGCTTTGTATGAAAGTTTGTACAAAAACTTTTTGTAGGTACATATAAACTTAAACAAATTTCGTATACACAGAAAAAAGTCACCAATTAACAAATATATATGAAAATAATTCATTCAATTATAAACTTGTTTAAATTTGCACCTCTCACCAAAATGATTATATCAATTACTAAAAACTATAAAAAATACAAAACAGAAAAAAATTCCCAATTAATAAATTAATTAAATCAATCAATCAAGTAGATGATTGAATGAATTAAAAATGTATATAGGAAATAAAATCATACCAAAATTTATTTTGATTTTATTTCTTCTGGAATATATTAATTAAATTTGCTACAAAATTAAACAACTGAGTTAATTGAAAAAAAGACGGTAATAATTTTTTCTGTGTATTTTATTTCAAAATTGGATTTTAAAGAATATTTGTTAGTCTTTATATAATCTAGATAACATTTGTAAACAACTTTGAAAAGCTTTCAGTGATCTGAGGGGGACAAATCAAAATTTAATTTTATTGAAAATAAATTGATCATAAATTTGTTAGCCCAAATAAAAAAAAAATGTTTAAGCTTTGTAAATTTTTAAAAGAGAATTCAAAAAAAGTTATCTAAAATAAACTAAAAACTTTTTATAAGCTTTAAATATTTTTGATGCACTGAAACCAGAGCCCAATTGGACAACAAAAATATTGAAGCAAAAGTTAACAAAAGCGATACAGTTTCTTAAATTCTACTTAAGTAAAAAATAGCTTCCAATAAACGTTTTTATTAAATTCTAAACCAAAATTTTATCAGCATAATAAAGGTGCTTACATACATGAAGTCGAAACAGAGCTTTTTAAATAAACTCAGAAAGAGCTAAATTCTAAAGTTTAATATTTAATATGACGTTAATTCCTGTTTCTTAAAAAAGAAATATTAAAAAATGATCCTATCGATTCAAACCTTGTCAAATTTATAGAAGAGAAACTTAGCTTTAAAAAAAAAAAAAAAAATCTAAATCGGAAACAACTATCAATACGGATGTAGTCTTGGCATTCCAAAGCTGACTATTTTCTTAATAAATACTAAAACTTATAATCTAATTTACTGAATAGTAGAGTGTCCCGAGGAACGCCTTTTTCGAGATTTCGTTGTAGGAAGACCCCTCCAACGATACGTAAATTTATGTGCTTTTAATTATTTTTCTTAGCGAATCAATTAATAAATTAATTAAATATAAACAAAAATAAATTACAATTTGAGTAATTCAATACTTTTGTTTTAATAAGTAGAATTTCAATTAACAAAATTTAATACCTTATATAATATGTTAATAAAATTGAAGATATTGAATTGATTGAATATGTATCATTCGTGATAGAAATTGGATTTCAGATAGTACTTCTATTTTGAGTAAATTATTTTATTATGAAAAATATTTGAAATCATGTTAAAATTGAGATTAATAATTTAATTGAAATTTTTCGAAAACATTTTTTTGTTTTTTTTTTTTTTGTTTTTGTTTTTGAGTAATACAGTGTAAGTCGCAACTTTTCTGTTGACGTCTTAAAAAGAAAATTATATAATCTGAATCGAGCTTTAAAAAATGTTACTGTTACAAAATCACTGTCTATAAAATATCTCAAATGATGTTGAAAGATTTTAAAAGCTGTTTTCTTTTCTCAACGTAAAGGAACATGGTATATCCTAATACACTAACATATATTTTAAAACTTTCCCTTCGAAAATTAAAAATAGCTTATCTATAACCTTCAAATTCTTTATCTATATTTTTTGCATTTTATTCTCAAAATAATTTTCCTTTTAAAGCAGACGAAAAGAAGAAAATGAAAAAAAACCCACCTTCAATTGCGGCCTCAATGGCAACAAAGCAATTATCCACCAAGCCCACGCAGGACCATCGGCTATAGTTTCCCAATTCTCCTCCACCATAGGCATTTCACCATAACTCTGTAGAATTTCGTGTTTTAAATCTTCACCTAAACTCTTATACCACTGTATGGCTTTGGACAAAACAACATCATGCATCTTACTAACATACGATAAATGCTCATCTGGTATAGTCTCATCATGTATATATTCCACTTTGGCTGTCTCATAGCCATCCTTCTCATTGCGAGCCAATATTTTGAAACGTTTACAACCAATAGTACTTAATATAGAACAGCCATCTCCTAGCAGTACACAATCTCTTATATCCAATATACAACCATAATCATAATAACGTGATTTCCCACTATGAGGCTGAACAATACCAAATTGTTTATCACCCGATTCCACGGCTCGTCGTACCATTAATCTATAGCGTGGCTCATAAACAAACAAGGGGCAAGGTACATAGGGAAAGGCTGTGGTGCATATAAATATTGGCACCGAGGGTTCCATAATCATTTCTTGACGAAAACGTTTGTAATAACTGTCTGGAATGAAACGTTTCATGGCGGCTTCGAGAAATTTGGTAACCGGCCGTTTGGTTAGCATTAAAGGTACCGGCGAAGAGGCACCCTGATACATATTCAAACTAGGCTCCACTAAAGGTGACATACATAAGGGACACGATGACATATAATCCATACAACGATCCAAACATACCAAACAATAGGTGTGACCACAAGGTGTAACTACTGGTTTCCAAAAGGTACGACAACATAAAACACAATCAAAATCACTGGCATCTATTAGAGAACGATTAACATCAACTAATTGTCTTTGGAAATATTCAGGCGAAGATTCTACTTCTGCAAGAGAGTAAAAAAATAAAATTAAAATATTTCCCACAAAAAACACAAATAAAACTCACTTTTCAGTCTCACAATTTCCTGTTGCATACGCTCCAAAACATTGCGAAATTGACTGCTACAACGGGCACTCTCCACATCTATGCGGGGCAATAGTTCCGTTTCTTTTTGCATCCATTTTCGTCGAAAATGTTTTCGTGTTGTTTGTCGCTTCAATTCCAATTCATATTTCTTGGCAATACTTGCATATGCTGTACGTTTATCAGCACAATTAAGAAAATCCGCACAAGCTAAATCATCTTCATCGGCCAATATGTCACACTCTTTGCCATAATTGGCTGAAAGAAAGTCATCATCTTCATAGAGATTTACAGATTCTTCATCCTGTACGGTATGGCTGAGTAGAGAAATATTTTTGCGTCTTAATCTGTGTTCAGAATAGACACTATAGGGTGCCTTGGCACGCAAAGATGACAAGTCAACCTTGAGACATTTTGGTGTTTGGGAAAGGAGTTTTTGAAGAATCTGTAAGAAAGAAAGAAAATGTAGATAAATAAAAAATATAAAAAAAACTTTTTTTCAGAGTCAAATAATATTCAGTATTTAAATTAACTTAAAAGCTAAGCGTAAAAAGCTTTCACTTTTTACATTTAAATAAATATGTGAAGTTTAAAATTTTACTTTACATGATAGTTTTAAAGTTTAAAGTTTAATATCTTCTTGAGTATTAAACCATTTATTAAATTGAGAGCTTTAATATTTAAAATCTATTTAAAATTTTTTTTTTTTTTTAAATTCAAAAAAAAAAAAAAAAATAAAATCGTGTTTGTGAAATTTATATTAAAAAGCTTTTAAGATAAGGAGTAGTAAATATTTTATCATTTTTAGAGCTTTTAGATTTTAAAGCTTTTAAAATTAATTTTTCTTAGATTTTAAAAATCCAAAACAAATTTTTAAAAACGTGTTTGTACATTTTTAACTAAAAAGCTTTCAATATTTTAACGCATTTATCAATTTGAAAGCTTGTTTTTTAGACATTTAATTCAAAGTACTTAAATACATAGAATAGAACTAGAAGTTTATGTGAGAGCCACCCTATACAAAATTTTCAAAAAATTTACTAATTTTTTTGAAAATACAAAAACAAAATATATGTGACTACATGTATTTTGTTTTTGTATAAATTAGGTTTCTGACAATTGAATTAGGTTTTTTTTCTCTCACATAAATATCTAGTTGTTAATCTATGCTTAAATACGTAATATTTATTATTACCAAAAAATTTATAAATTTTTGAATTTACTATAGAAGCTTTTTAATTAAAAATTTTATTAAAAAAAAGCCTCCATTATTTTATATAATTTTCCTCCATTACCTTAGTGAGATCATGTTGAAATAATTCGGTATTGCTGAGATTTGATGATTTGTCCATGCCTACAGCCAAACATATTTCATAAAGTGCCTCCTCATAACGGCTTAAATCGCTCAAAGCTAAAGCACGCAAATAATGAGCCTAAAATTTAAAGATATTAAACAATTATAAATATATTTAAATAATAAATTAAAATAATTATCCAATCAGATGCTTACCTTAGCTGAAGTATAGCGAGCCTTCAATGCATTATCCACATCAGCTAATGAGCTTTGATAATGATTCATTTTCCTTAAAACTTCGGCACGCAACAAAAGACTTTTGAAATTTGTGGGAGCTAAATTTGTATTAAAAAAAAAAAAAAATATGAGAAAATATTAAAAAAGAATATCATAACCATAACATTTTTAAAATATTTAAAACTACATAAAACTTATTCATAAATTTAAAAAATAGAGACAAAAAAATACACTAAATTCAAAAAGAATATTAATATTTTTTAAGTGTTTGTGTGTTAGTGCGTCTACAAGTATTTTATTTTTATTGTAGTTGTCACATAAACTGTCAAATCTTTAGTAGTGATTGACAGCCACACACTTCTTTTGTTTGTAGTTGTTTTTTATTTTTTTTTTTTCTAATTTTCCTCGCATTTCTTTTGTGATTAAATTAAATTATTAGAGAACTTAAATTTCCATTTATTTTCATAAAATTTTAAAACTGACAGAATGTTGCCAAGCATAACGTATGTGAATGAGTGTTTGTTAAAAAAAAAAAAAAATATTATGAAATTTTAAATGACTAATTTTTTTTTTTTTTAAGTGACTGCAGCAGTACATACGAAAGTCAGCGTCATCAGCCACCACCTGTGCATTTTTTTAATGACAAAGTTTTATTTTTAGATTTTTTTTTTTTTTTTCGAAAATTAAGAATTTTGTAATAAAATTTTTAGTTTGCTTTTTAAATAGAGATTTAATTATAAAATATTTTTAATAACAAAAATATTTTGTTATTCCAAGAAAATTCCTTATAAAAACATTTCGATAAAGCTCTATAAAAGCTAATTTAAATCTTTTTACTTAAGCTTTCTAGAAAGGCTAATTTTAAAGGTTACTCTATTTAATATATTTCTAGGAAAGTTTTTTAAAAACATTCCAAAGAAAGCTATATATTTATAAGCTTTCAAAGAAAGCAAAAATTTGTGAAAACATTTCAAGAAATTTCGTTTTAAAATAAGACAGTTTAAGACAGCCAATTTTAATTTTTTTTTTTTTACAAAAAGACTTCATTAGCCAATTATTTAAGGCTTTAATGTATTTCAAAAAACCTTGATTCTATAGTAAATAATTTTAAAATATTGACTTCTCTTTAAATCTAATAAAGACGTCGTGTTGTAGGTATAAAATTTTCTTAATAAGTTATTTACAAAACCCGCAAGAAAATTAAATTATTTTTTCAGAAAAGTCTAAAAAAAGTTTTTGAAGGATTTAAAAATATTTTAGTTGAAATTTCCTTAAATTTCTTAACAATAGCTTGAAAATAAACACATAAAAAAATTTTTTTAAGCTAAAAAAACAATAAAATATAAGATTAGAAAGCTTAAGGATTCTAAGCTAAGCTTTTTTATCGATTTATATAAAAGCAAAAGATATTAAAAGGAAAAATAATTAACTTTAATTAAAGCTTTCGAAAAATTCAATATTTTTGTATTATTTTGTTAAAAAACTTTTACAAAAACACTTTATAAAAGCTTTTTAAATGTTTCTTTATTTATATATTTAATAAAATTAAGTATTTTTTATTATATGTAAAATTTAAATACATAAATCTTATTTTGTATATTTTTTTCATAGTTTCTGAAAAGCTTTTGAAAAAATATTTAAAAGCTTTTAAGCGTTCTTAGCAATAGCTTTAAAATAAACGCATAGAAATAAATTTTTTAAGCTAAAAAAAAAATAAAAGATAATTTTAGAAAGCTTAAGGATTCTAAGCTAAGCTTTTTAGAAAGCTCTAAAGGAATTTTTTTTATCGATGTATATAAAAGCAAAAGCTATTAAAAGGCGAAAAAAATTAACTTTAATTTATAAAGCTTTCGAAAAATTCAATATTTTTTTATTATTTTGTTAAAAAGCTTTTACAAAAACACTTTATAAAAGCTTTTTAAATGTTTCTTTATTTATATATATTTAATATAATTTAGTATTCTATATTATTTCATATTATATATAAAATTTAAATACATACAGCTTATTTTGTATATTTTTTCATAGCTTGTGATAAGCTTTTCACAAATATTGAAAAGCGTTTATGAATCATTTAATGTTCCTTTTATTTAATTCTCCATATACGTTACTTGAAGTGAATTACAAAATTAATTAAATCATATAATTAAATTCCAATATAAAGTTAATTAAAAATTTTATTAAAAAATTATTTGAAATATTTTTTTCTGTGCAGAGTGTCCGTTGTAGCTTCATTTCATACTTTTCTGCTGATATCTCTTAAACAAAAGCATGTACGACAACGAAATTTTGTACAAATAGTTCATGGATCAATCTAAACTCTGAAGCAAAAAATGGGCGTGGTCTGCCCACTTTACCGACCAACTCGAATATAACGTAAAATTCGAAAAAGTTGATGGTGGGTACATAGATTCGGCCAAGCCGAATATAACATTATCGCTTGTTCTCATTTGATTTTTGTCTTTTATAGCTCTTAAAAAAGATGTTGGAAAAATTCTTTATGAGAGCTTAATACACTTTTACTAAAAATTAAATTAAAAACTCTATATACATTTTAAAAAATTATTTTAATTTTTTTTTTTTAATTATAAATGAAAATTTGTTTCGAAAACTTGTATTGAAAACAACAAATAAATTGAAATGTTGTTTTTGCTTTCAATATAAAAAGGATTTTTCGTTTTGAAAAATCAGGACCTATATATTTAATATACATAGTTTAGTATCTTCTTTTATTTATAGAGCTTAATATTATAAAGCTTACAAAAAAACATTTTGTAAAATTTATAACAGATCATAAAGCATGAGGTAATTATAACCCTGGATTCACAAATATAATAATTTAATCAAGCTTTTATAAAAAAAAGCTTTTACTTTAAAAATACTAAAAATGTATTTAGTTTTATTTAAAATTGATCTATAGTGCATTTCTTATATATTATTTAATTGCTACAATTTATTCACAAACTTTCAATTTATTTTCTTGCGATAATTATGCCAATTTATGTTTCCAAGTAAAATTTTATTTAAATTGAAATTTTCAAATTTCATGCTCATTTCTTTTGATAAAGTGCCAATATATATATTTTTTAATTTTTTTCTACTATATAGTATTTTTATTTGCTTTTCCCTCATACGACTAAAATAAAAATATATTTAAAATTATGTTTATAAACAACTATGTAGTAAAACATAGAAAACATTGTTCTATTTCTTTTTTTTAGTTTTTAAATTTAGCAGTGCATATTAAAGTTCAATGTACCGTATTAGCTTAACATTAATTTTACAGTGTAAACAACACACAACACATACGCATTTTAAATATTTTGAAAATTATTTATACAAGTGTTTTACGCTTCAAGCGCCATGATCAACAGTATTTAAAAAAGCACAAAGACAAATTATTTTTGTGGGAGTCTGATGTGCTTAAAAATACTTAAAGAGGCTTAACAGCATATAAGCAAAAAAAATATAAGAATAATTAAAAGGAGCAAAGAGGGTTGTTATAAGTTAAATATATAAAGTGATAAAGAGAAGAAAAATATTTTTTAATAAGCAAACAAAGCGTATACTTTATAATTATTTTAGGTTTAAAATAATTAATATTAATCATACGCCACATTGGATATGAAATATGTTTTAATGTTAATAGTTGTAGCATTAGGAAACTAGTAAAGGGATTTAAACAAAATTCGGTAAGTGCTTAGAGTGAAAGAAGAGGTATATAAATATTATTGAAATTATTGAAAAAAAAATTGCCTTTAATGGGTATAAGAGTATAAGAAAGTTGCTTGTTACTGTTCTAAGTTTATCATCATGATTTTCTTTCTATATTATGGGTAGAAAAAGTCAGGTTTTTAACTTAGAATTTTAGGAAAAAAACTAAACTCGCTATTATATTATTCCTATTGCAGAAATGTTAAAATTTAAGACTAGTGTCCTAAGTAAAACTTTTAATTCCTAACTTATTTTGAATATTTAACAGAGATCTGTTTAAAACTTTATTGTAAGTAATAGTGGAAATACTTATGTATATGGTTATTATATAAACTCAAATATTAAACATTGTATTGCCCGATCCCCAAGGGGTTATTTTCAATGTTAATCCCCTTAATATAAACTCATAAAAGAGAGTTACTCTGCCTAATTCTCTTCTTAATGTTGACAAAATTTTAGGTCTCTTTTAATGTTTGCAAAACTCTTTATTTTATAAAGTTTATAATATTCAACTTTTAAGAGCATATTTAGAAAGGAAAATAACATCTTTGTGTAGTTAATTCTCTCAACTCTCTTTAAATGTTAAGTTTATAAACAAATCATAATTACTTAAGAACTATTATAATTTTTTTTGTTCATATTCAAAACCACAATAATACAGAAAATAGCAAGCCATGCACAACAAAATTGGCATTACGCAACATGTTTTCTTTTATATAAAAAAGGCCTACATTTAAAAATTTCTGCCAGTATGAATGTCAAAGAAAATAGTTTTTCTCAGGCAAGTAAAATTTAATATTGCAAAAATACTAAAAATGTTAAAATGTTTATAATATAATCTGTTGTGTATATAAAACAAATAATAATGTTTTTTGTTTAATTTTTTATAACAAATGAAATTTATTGTCTACATTTAAAACATACAGACACATGTTGAAAACCTTGATATGACCGCTTATGTCGGTCGTTTGTTTGTTCGTTTTGCTTGTGTATAAAAATTGTGCGGTTGGTTTTGTTTCTCCTACCAAATAGGAATTAACATTGAAAACAAGTATTATTGCAAAAAATAATGAAATAAAAATCATTTTAGCACACACATTTTTTGTAACACCCCTACATCTATCATACTTATTTTAATTGCTGTTAATGGCTCTATAAAACATTTTAGTTTCCTAGACTACAACAATTTCCATTTCAAGTGAAAATAAATGACCTAAACGAGTTAATGTCACACCGATGACACTTCAATGACACATTTGTATTGTTTTTTTCCTTTAGTTGAACTACTTAAAGTAGACACAAAAAACACACTATATTAGAGACACAATTTTACTTGGCACATTGTCTAATTAGGTGTAAGAACACTATTTTTAGTAACACAATGGGTAAATAAATATGGTACCTAAATAACAAAATGGAACTAATATTCTAGCAGTTTCCAATTGAAAATTGTATAATAATTTCTTTATTATTTTATTTTCAAATTAAGAAGAATATAATTTGCGAAAAACAATTTAGGTTAAACATCAAGTTTTTGTGAATGCTTTGACATTAGGAGAAAACAAAAACGATAAATAAAAATGTCAAATTTTTTGTTTTTTGAAGTTTAATGGCAATAATTGGTAATTATTGTTAATTTTTTTTTTTATATAAGAGACCAAAATAGAACGGCACGTGTTTTAAATATATTAAAAGTTTTAAAAAAAATACATGTCGTTAATAAAATTAAACTCGATAAATAAAAAAAAAAAAAAAATAAAAAAAAACTGTAAATATCACAGAAAATATTAAAACAATAAATAATTTAATATGTAAGTACTGCGCACCAAAAAATCCGTATATACAAATCGGCTTATGGAAACTAAACCAATGGGAGAATTTTGTTTAAGTAATATTTTTATTTATGACTGTTATGTTCAAGTTCTACAAATAAAAGAATAAATTATTTCCTGTTGGTTTTTAAGAAAATATCTGGTCTTTTCCAGAATTCTTCCAATTAAAGGTTTTATTGTGTTTCGGTCACTTTTTTGCTCAAATAAGTCCACTTATTTTTAAACTCCGTTTCAGTTTAAGTTAAGCTTTTAATATCCTTTAAATTATTTTTTACTGGAGCTAAACACCTTTCAATTGCACGGAGTTCTGGACAATTTGATGGATTAGCCTCTTTCGGTGCAAACACTAACAATTTCTTTATTACGACTCCATTGTTTTGTTGCTATAAGAAGAAGAGAGAACGGTCCAGCAAAAAGCGGACTCAATTATGTATATATCTGTGTTAATGAAACCATTTTTATGAATAAAGTGCTTCTTTCACGCATACGCATATGGCTTCCCAAATCGAAAACTTTCTTGGGAATTTTGATTTCTTCAATACACGATATTTTTCTGCCATATTCCCTCTAGCATCTTTGCTTGTGTTTCCATTAGAATTTTTTTTTTTTGTATTTAATACGTCTTCAAGCTCGATTTCCTTTTAACTTTTCTGATATAGATTCAAAGCAAATAACTTTTTGTGACACTTTTCTTCCAGAGATGAGGGGATTTTCTTTCAACTGCTTTCCTAGCAATTATTTTGTATGACCGATGTAAGATTTCATGAAAAATATGAATTATGTGTTTAGGTGTTTTTTGTTCAATTTCCATTTTTAGAAAAACTGGTTTCGCTATAACCATGAAGCGTAGCATATTGCTAGTGAGCATAATGACAGATGTAAACCAGTTAACAGAATCATTTATATTTCACCACATCAAAAGTTATAACCCTAAGAGCATGAATGGATTTTTTCGTGCGCAGTCCTTATTTATTTATGGTAAAAACTTTAAGTAAAATTCCAAGTAAAAATAATTTATTAATAAGCTTCTTAAAACCTTTTAGGCAGTGCTTAACGAAATATTTTTTGATGAATGCAATAATGTTAAAGTAATTATTAAATTATTAAAAGCTTTTAAGCAAGAATTGTAAAAGTAAAATTCCGAGGCAAAAGAATTTATTAATAAGCTTCTTAAAAGCTTCAAGCATTGCTTTACGAAATATTTTATTGACGAATGCAATACTGTTAAAGTAATTGTTAAATTATTAAAAGCTTTTAATTCGTTAATATTTTTTATAACAGCTTTCCAAACAGCATTCAAAAGTTACATATAGATATTTTATACATATTTACAATATAATTTTCATTACCCTTCCATATTCATCTAAAAAAACCTTATAAAATTTTACAAAATTTTTAAACTTGAAAATTAAAAATGCTCTCAAAAAGCAAAGAATTTTAAAACTTTCAATAAAAATGTTTACTCAAAATACTTTTTCAATAATTTCAAGAACAATAAAACAAATGTGTTATTAAAAGCTTTAAAAAAATTATAAAAAAATGTTTTATTTTTATAAGTATTCCATTAAAAAAATAATAATAAGTAAAAATCATTGAAATGATATTTAATAAAGCTTCTATTTAAAACTTCTAAATTACTAAAATGGGCTTAAAAGCTCCTAATTTAAAGACTGGAAACAAAAAGATATAATTACTTAAAACTTTAAAAAAATATTGAAAAGTTTATAATAATGCACAGTAGAACTTTCATAAAGCCCCTTTTATATTTTAGAAAGCTAATCAAAAAGTTTTATAGCTAAACATAGTACTTCTGTAATAAAACTCTAACATAAACTGTTTTTATTCATAATTTTAGGAACAATAAACAAAAAATATCTTCTTAAAAGTTAAAAAAAGCTGCTTTGGAAACAAAAATCTAAAAATCGTCCATAAAAAAAAGCTTAAGAAAAAAAGAATAATAGTAAATTCCTAAAAAAACATATATATCTCTTAATAAAGCTTTTCAAAAAGCTTAAAAGAACACTTTCAAAAAGCTTTATTGAATGCTTATCAAAATATTACTGTAACAAAACTATTGCATAAAATGTTTTTTTTTTTTTAATTTCAAGAACAATAAAACAACAAATTTTTTAAAAGCTTTAAAAAATTGGAATGAAACTAAAAGTATTCCATAAAAAATAAAACTTGAGAAATAAACAAAATCTTTAAAAATTACAAAAAGCTTTAAAAAAAACAAAATTATTAAAGCTTCAAAAAAAGTCTTAAAGTCGTATTTATTTTAAAGCTTAAAACACAAGTAAATAAAACTGTTTAAGCTCTTAAGCATTAAGAAATTATAAGTCTATATATCATAAAAGCTCATTAAAGTAAAATCTCAAACATAATCCTTTAAAACTTCTAAAAAAATTACTTTTGGAAAACATTTATTCATGTTCAATACCTACATAAATAAAAACTTCTAAAAAAAAAGAAAATATATATATATATATAAAACTTTCAAAGACTTCTCGAGATGTTATCCAAAATTATAAAATGAAAAAATTTTAAGAATATTTTTGAATACTTTTCAGAAACTTTTTAGAAAGTCTCTTAATAAGGAAAAAAAAAAGAAAATAACGACAAACATTAAATTTGTACCGAAAAATCTAATTTCAAAACATTTTATTGTAAAGAATGTTGTGCCCAGATTTTAAATCTGTTATAAGAATCTAAAGACTTCATTGCAGAAATTAGGAACCCGCTTGTTATTACTTTACAAAAACTTATATTTTTCAATAAGTAATTGAGTTCAATATATAAAATAAATAATTTCTAATAATTTTAAACCGTCTCACAAAAAAAAAAAAAAAAAAAAAAAACATTTAATTCTTTTATAAATAAACTCTTCCTAATTTAATATGTTATTTACAAGATTATTTATAATGCCCAAGAATAACATAATTTTTCACTAAACTTAATCACTTCCCCATTGTTTCAATTTTACATCAATGAAAATATATATATTATATTCTAAATTATTTCAACTGAAAAATAAAATCTTGTTTTTTTTTTTTTTTTTTTTTTTTCTAACAATATTCAAAAAAAATTAAATTAATTTTTATTAAATTTTTTTCCCTCGTGTTCTCAATAAACACTCAAGCGTTTTATTGTTTGTTTATTACATAATAAAGCTTTTAAGAATTATTTATTATAAACAATAGTCATTTGAGAAATATTTTCATCACAAGTATCTATATATTTAGCATAACAAAATAAAATAAAAAAAAATAATGTTTTTAATTTATATGCTTTGACATTTGATTGTCTCTAAAGTGCATAATAAATGTGTTAATATTTTATAAATAAATGTTGAAATGTATATGTTTATAAGTATATTTAAATTTTTTAGTTATTTACTTATATATTTTAAATATTTAAATGTATGTTTATAAGTATAAATAAAAATAAATGCTAATATATTTATTTTAACAAATAGTATTATTTGTTTTAAATATAAAAATTACTTTGAAATAAATCAAAATAATTATGTTCTACATGACAATTATGTGTGTTTTTAAAAGAATATTTTACATGTTTCAGGGAATATGTATAGGAAATAAATTAAAGCCTGTCAAAATTATATATAAATGTTTGCAGTTAAAATATATGTAAATTAAATTGTATGAACATTTTAAATTAGCTTAATTTTCATTTGTTGCTAATTATTTAATCATCAGTGTTGTATTGTTGCACACATGTATTTTTTTATTTCTTTTATTTTTATTAGCTTGAGCATAACATGTCATAAATGTAAAACTATATGACAGCTAATAAATTTTATATAAAATCATAACATCATGCAACAAGAAATTTACACTTGTTTTCATCGTAGAAAAAAATACAAACTATTCAAAAATATACTACCGAGTATTTAAGAAAAAACTACAAAATTTTACAAGGTGATGATTGTCATATTTTATGGTATGACTGCATTGAAAATACGTCGAGTATTTTAAATTGTATAAAATAGTTTTGTTAAAATTAATAAAATCTAAAGTACATTTAATATATTGTGCTTAAAAATTTTAATAAAAAGAAATAAAGATGTTAATTTGAATTTAAAATTTGTAATTTATAATCAGAAATATAGGCTACTATGAAAAGTTTAATGGCGACAAAAAATAAATAAATAAATCGTCAAACAATAATAGTTTCTAATTGAAATTAAATTCAAAATTATTAATAAAACTTCATTTAATTTTAAGAAAATATTACATTATCTCTGTCTCAAAATGTATTTCTAGCAATATTTTCAGCAAAAGTTTTTTCAAAAAAGTTTTTTTTCCAAAAACTTTACTCAAAGATTTTGAACTAAAAAAATACATTTTCACTTTCCGTATAGTTTTTCTTAAAAAAAAACATAATAATAAAAAATTAACAAAAAAAAAATACTAAAAAGCTTTTCAGTTTTTAAAGGTTTTTGAAAAATTTATTTACAATAATGTAAGATTTTATATACAAAATTATGATTTGGGATTTTAATTTAGCTTTTTTTAGCAACAAATGATTTAATTGAAACCAAAAAAATAAATAAATAAAAAAGCTTTTTTAGGTTCTCTAAGCTATTAAGCTTCAATACATTTTGCATACTGTATTATTTTCTTCAATAATTATTTTAGCAAAAGAAATATAGGAGGAAGAAAAAAATTTATTTTTCAAAGCTTTAAGAACATTTTTATTTATTGTTTTTTTTTTTAATTTATTGAGATTTTATGTACAAAGTTAATAATTTTGTAGATTATACGATGATTTTAATCTGGCTTAGTTCAGTTTTTTAGCAACACATGATATAAATATTGATTAAAGCTTTTTTGATCAAAAGCTTTAATCAATACTTTTAAACTTATAAACATTTTAGATACCACAATGTTTTTCTTTTAAATTTTTTTTTAGTTAAATAAAAAAAAAACCGTGAGATGTAGAATAATAACTGTATAAAAAAGCTTATGAGATTTAAAAGCTTTTAAAAATTAGTTTTTAATCATTTTTTATACAATGTTATTGACTTAGGGTAATATATAATCTTTTCAGTTATTATCTGCAAAAGCTTTAAGTAACATATACAAAAAGCTCTTTAAAGATTTCTTTCTACACAATATTTTATAAATACATATTAACTTGTTTCTAACAAATTATTATCATTAAAGAAGTATATTGGTTCGAACAAGTTTTTATACCTTATACTCAAAAAGCTTTAAACTTCGTTTTTTTTTTTAATTAAAAATTTGTCGAAAATATAAAAATAATTATCTTTAATAGCTTTTTTTCTTAAGCATAAATAAAGCTTATAGAAAGCTTTCTACAAACTTTTCATTTTAAATTTATAGATCATTTAAAAAGGTAGTGAATTTAAAGCTTAAATTTTAAGCTTTTATTGTTTTTTATTTTTTTATAGAAAGCTTTTTAAACTTTTTGGTATTTTTAGCAAAATACAGTATAATAATAATTAAGCAGAAAACACAATTTTGCAAAACTCTTTAATATTTACAAAAACTGTCTTTAAAAATTTTCTTCTACTAATTTCATTTGATTCATAAAAGCTTTAGGCTTAAATCAGTTAAATGTTTGCGTTTAAATGCATTACTAAAAATTGTCATAGTAATAGCTTTTGTAAGCCTTTTATAAAAAAATAAAACGTTTAAACATTTCTAAGAAGCACTTTATTTTATAAATTATAATTATATTATAAAGCTTTTAGTAAATAAGTTATTCAGTTCTTAAAAGCTTTTAGAGCAATAATAGTCAATTAAAAAAAATAAAAACAAGTTTCTGAACTTTAAAAACAAATTTTTGAATAAAAGTCCAATAAGGAAAATATCCAGGAATTCTATTTTAACGGACGGACGGACTGACAGATTTCGTTATTTGGAATCCTCTAAATATAGGGACCCAAAATATGAATGTTTTTATACCTGCTGTTAAAATTATATACTTATGTGAACATTTCTGTCTTTTTTGAAGAAAATATTACAAATCGCATAAAAAATTAATAAATAGTGAAAAATAGTGAAAAATTTCCTTTACATTTGAACTTTTATAACTACAATATAGAGTAAATACAATAAAATTATAACAAAAATTTTTGAACAAAAGATATTTAGTAAATTTTGTTTAAAAAACTTTTAATTTGAATAATATCTACCTAAATGTTTTATATTTATTATACATTTTCTATCTCTCATTTTATGCTCTTTAGTTTATCTACTTCTCTTCCAACAACATTTTTATAATAATTTCTAATTTTAAAGCATACCCTAAGGAGGTCAATTAATAAATTATTTATTGCTACTACAGCTTACCTCAAAATAAATTTGTAATTCATTTCAAAATTATTTTTTTCATAAATTTTGTAATACATTTTTGTGAAGTGTCCGTAAATTTATATTCACCTACATAAAAATGAATTTAATATTTATGGTATCATTAATTTCTAAATGTATGCTGAATAACTAAATAAATTAAAATGGCAATAATTCTAATGAATTTGTTTTCAAACCTTAATGCAGAGCTTTAAATTAAATAATTGTTTTGAAGGGAAAATTATAGATAATAATGATAGAATAGTGTGATTTATTAAATGACTCATTGAAAAATTTGTTAGGGAAAACCATCATTTAATAGCTTTGTTTAAGTGAATGTAAACTGGGAAAAAACCAATCAATAATTTGAGGGGAAAATTCAAAAAAAAAAAAATAAAATATATATATATATATATATATATATATATATATATATATATATATATATATATAGAACACTTTAATTTATTTTTATATTTTTAAGACAATATATAATAGGTAAATTGGCTTTTTTTTATTAGTTTCACTAAATTTGTTTTAATAAAATTTCATGTTAATATTTTAGATTATTAAAACAAATCCTTTTTTTCATGTATTATTTTTATTTTTTTAATTTATTATATTTTTTTACAACGTTTTGTTGGGTTATTAATCTACTTGTTAACATTCAATATGATTTATTTACACAATTATGACATTAACAAAACTTATATTTGACAAATGAAAATTACAATGAATTTTACAATTCATTTAAATATTCTTTTCAAAAATTAAATTTATTTTTTTCCTCGCTTTTTGAACATGAAACATACTTTTTTTTTGCCAATTTTCAAAAAAAATTTCAAACGTACATTGTTGTCAGGATGCCAAAAAGCCTCATAGGAAATTTAAAGTCTTATAAAAATTTTTTTCTATGAAATAAAATGATTTTTATGCTCAAATAAATTTAATGTAATTAAAAAATAAAATTAAATTAACAACAAAAATTTTAGAACACAAGCAGTGAAATTTAAAACAACATATTAGTATATAAATATTTTTTTAATACCTGAATAAATATTTAAAACATTTTATAAAAATTTAGGAAATTACCTAAATAAATTTTAACTAAATAGTGAAAATTAGCAGAAATAATATGGTTTTAATTTTAATTTATTTCCAAAAAAAATCTTTTTTACTTTCAATAAAAATTATTTTTATTTTATTTTTATATTTTCTTTTGTTTCAATTCATGTTCCTTATAGGGTTAATAACATTATTATTATTATTCCCATTTAGATACCTGTTGATTACATAAAGAAAGTGTTTTTATAATCAATATTGTTGTTTTTGTTTATGACCCTGAAATTTTGTTTATTAAAATTAACGTTTCACTCTCTTCCGCTCTTCACTCCAAAAAAAACTGTTGAGTTGTATTATAACAAAAACATTTGTTAATCAATATTGTACTTGTGTTATATAAATAAATGTTTTTAAGGAAAAAAATACAAAGTGAATTTGTTTATGTACTAAATACCTGCATACATATAATCTGCATTATTTAATACATATGTACATATATTTTTGTATAATTGTTTTTTTTTTTAATAAAAGTTTTAGTTGTTGCCTTTAATGTAGATTATTTGATTAAATATTAATTGTATGCATGTGTGAGTGTGTGTGTGCATAAATAAAAATGGTGAATGCACACAATGGCCTTGAATTCTTTATACACCCATATTCTTATTCACATACAATTTAATAAACACTTAAATATTCATAAATGTTTTTTTTTTTTTTTTTTTGTTTTGTTTTGGTTTTTGTGGTTCATTCATACTCATAATATGAAAAACAATAACAAAAAAAAAAATAATAAACAACAATAAAATTTTGTTGGTTAATAAAATAAAATTAACCCCTTAAGGAACATATTGTAGGGAGTTATTGAAAAAGGGACACATATTTTACAAAAGGACTTATGTTTTTTTTTTTTTTTTCTAAATTCCACACTACTTGTTTTCAAAGCCAAAGTAGGAGATTCCCAGTAATGATGTATGACGGTCCCACCATCCGACCGTAAGAAATAACTTTCATAAAAACTTTGAGAACATGTGTTACATACAAACCCTTGGTAATACTTTCTATACATTAGTACTTTTTTCACATTTTCCAAGAGTTTTAATTTTAAAAACGGTACCAATTTCCAAAAAAGGAGCATTTTTTAAAGAAATGTTTTAATATTTTTAAAAAGGACTATTAAAAGAAACTATTTTTTTATTATATACTATACTTCAAAATGCTAAATAACATTATATATAAAAAACCAAACTGAAATTAAATACCAGTTATAAAAAAAAAAGAACCAATTGAAAAAAAAAAAAAAAAATTCAAAAAGTAACAATCTTCAACTTAAATAAAATAGCACAATAGTACCAAAATCAAAATTTGTCCATTGACTTAAACGAAATATGTCTTGTTTTATTTGCAACAAATTTTTCTTTATGATTAAAGAATAAAAATTTGGATTTTTTACATTTGCAAATTTTTATGATTTTTTAAATAATTTTTTTTTTTTTTTGAAATTTTGCAAGAAATTTAAGTTTTTTTTTTAAGAAAATAGGCTTAATATCTCCATAACTGTCGAGCGTATTAAAAAATAATGTAAGAATGAATGGAAGACAATTTTGATTAGATTTTTTTTTTTTTTTTTTTAAAAACATCAGACAAGTTGTTTTCGAGATATTTTTCAATATATGGTGCAACCTCGTTTATTTTACAAATCGCGATTTATCGCGAGAACTAGAGTCAATTAAAATAAAGTGGTTTAAAGGACTAGGACTTATTAATGCCATGTATACGAATTAACTGAGAAACCCCGTGAAGCAGTTTTTTTTTCACTTTGTAAACCTGTGTAATAGAACACTATTAAAGATTATATTTTGGAAAGACAGCTGGACAGACTGACGGACGGAATAAGGCCACTATATATTTTTATAATTATAACCGGTAAACGGTGTATTATTTAGTATTATCTTTTCCAGCTCCACACACATTTTCATTGTAATAAATTAATTATATTCTATGCTATAAACTGCGTAATAGAACACTATTAAAGATTATATTTTAAAAGGCAGCTGGACAGACTGACGGACGGTATAACCCCACTATATACTTTTATAATTATAACCGGAAAAACGGTGTATTATTTAGTATTATATTTTCAAGCTTCACACAAATTTTGATTGTAATAAATTAATTATATTCTAAGATATTAATAAAAATTTTGTGAAAGGCGTTTTTAAGTAATTCTATTTCTATTTGCGTAGACTCTAGGGTATCCAATTATTCGGGTTTTCTTATTATTCGGTTTATTCGACAAATAATTATTCGAGGTTAAAAGCTGATCGGTTAATAACCGATTATTGGTAAATTATTCGATTAATCGAAAAATTTTAGTTATACATGTAAAATTTATAAATTATACTAATTATAGCATGTAATATATTGAAATAGTTACTTAGAAATATAATATAAATCAAAATCTTTCACATTTGATAAACTTTTCATGCTATTTCATGCTATGAAAAAAAATTATATTTTTTGCTGATACTAATTCCGCTTTATTCAGTGAATTTTTCATGTAAGTATATTTTCTGTGTAAGAATGGTTTTTTGTAAATAGAGTCATATTAATAGTGATATTTTTTGCGTACATTTTGGAGTCTGAAATTAAAATTTGTATGACTCCTGTAAATTTGAAATTACTTTACTCAAATCTTTGCTTTTAAAATGTCTATTATCACAAGTTTAAATATTTATGAAGATATAATATTATTGCCTTTTCTTGTCGCTATTTATAAAACATTTTATGCCAACAAAAAATATCATCCAAAGAATTCAGTAAGATTTTAAATTTCTGATCCTGAAGTAGTACAAATTTGTAAGATTTCCAATGAATTGAATTTTTTGATACCTGTGTTATGTCATGTCATGGTCACGATTTTATGCAAAACTGCAAAAACTAACGGCGCAAGAAAATTAATTTTAATTTTTATTAAACAAACACATTTTTTCGTTAAAAAATATGCATCATTATTTTTTATTTGTTACAGTTTTTTAGTAACAAATATTTCGAAAAATGGCAACCGAATATTAAAGTTCTATAACACAATTATTTTAAATATTTTTTATATTTTTATATTACTTTTTAAGCACAAGAAAAAGGCAGCCTACTAAAAATAATTTTTATTTATTTTTACTGGAATGTTACAGGCCTCATAAAAAAGATAAGTTGTCATAAATTTATCATAAAAATGCCTAATTTATTACTCCAGAAAACAACATTTCGGTTAACCGGTTATTCGAAGCAAATTATTCGGTTTATTCGTTATTCGAAAATATACTGTTTTAAATTTTTTGGACAGTTAAACGACCAAAATTAAACGGATAATCGAATGATGGTTAATCGATTGGATAGCCTAGTAGAAACCAATACATTTTTATGAATAATTCAGAAATATATTAAATAATCCTAATGAAAATTTACAGAGTTATTAAGGTTACCATAGTGAATTATATATATATTTGTCATGATATCTAAAAATAGTTTGGTGATATAATAAGGTCTCTCCGTATGTCCATTACAGAAACAATGTTATCCCCTGGCTATACCCGCCGATATCTGCATATAAAATTTTAATAATTCGGTACACAAGTCTTTCATTTTATATTTTTAAATTTTATGACTAAATTTGTGACTGTCCATACAATAATACAACAGAGGTTCAAAACTAGTTTTGCAAACGAAATGTGCAAAATTTTGTTATTTAGTACCTTTTTTTTATTAAATAAGTAATTTACATTGGCATTTTTTTAACAATTCATAGAATTAATTTAATAAAATGATAACAATCTCAAAAAGTACCCTTATAAATAATAATTTTATATATATATTTTTTTTTAATATGTATATGACACACAAGAGGATGAGAAATAAAAATAATAAAAAAATGTTTATATTAAATTTCTTGTTATTAAAATAATTTCAGTGTTTTATATAGCAAAATAACTCATGCAGACCAAAGAATCAAGGTTTTAATTCAGACATAAAAACCAGAAAATACAAAAAAAAAGTTAAATAAAACTGAAATAAAAAACCCACAATTTGAATTAAATTTATGACTTTATTTTTCATTGTGTTGAGGGTACACATTAATGTACTTTTTTCATTCTTTCACAATTTCAATAATGTTTTGTATACTTTTTTTTTTTTTTTTGTAAAAGATCCAAATCGTTAAAAAAGTACACAAAGAAAATTATCCATCTGGTACAAGAGTGAGTGTATTTCAAGAGAAGACTTTATACAACATCTATTTTGTTGGTGGCCTTGACTTTTTTTGAAAGTATATTTTGTTTGTTGGTACTTAAGTACTTCGTATATGTATGTCGGTATTGTTGGTGTGAAAACATTTATTCTTTGTGGTAAAAAAGAAAATGTATTTCAACTAAATTTTTTATTATTATTGACCCTGAAAGTATGGGAAAAATTTATAACAGTTGTAAAGAAGAAAAACCAGCATTTATTTAGTTATAAAAAAAGGCTGGATAAATTTTAATGATGATGGAAAGTTTTTTTTTTATAGATTCCTTTTAATATTAAGTAAATTTTATGTTTAAAAAAGAGTGGAACTAAAATTCTATCCCAGCAAAAAAGGAACTGAAAAAGAGCTGAAAAAGTCATGAATTTAACATTGTGTTGGCATTGGAAGGAAGTACTTACTGGTGCAAAAGAGCTGCAGAAGTTCTTTTTTTAACCCATGGTTGTCATTGGTAGGATGTTCTTCTTTTATGCTTCTTATTCATTTCTTTTGAAGTACTTCCTTTAAAACTATTTTTATGATTTTTTACAAAAATTCAGTTTTAGGCTCATTAAAAGATAATAATTTATAAAATTTTAATTTTCTTAGAAATTATTAACCTTTTTTCCAGCTAAAATTTTATTTATTTTCACTTTTTTGGAAATAATTATTTAGAACTTCCAAAAAAGTTTAAAGTATGCACTTTGTTCTACTTTTGAAGTGGTGGAAATGTTCTTTTTTGGAAGCTCTGGATCGTTTTTTTTTTTTTTTTTTTTTTTGCTGGGATGAAGTTCAGTGTTGTCTAAATTACATAGTGCATGAGCACAAACTCAGTACAATTATATATCAGATATAGCTAATCAAAGTTGTCTAATTGGGGTGGAAAAAAATTTAAATTTTTTATTACTATCTACCTCTGTGGTATCCTAACTATAGGCCTGATCTATTGGAAAATTGTCTAGGCCCAACACAAATTTAGCAAAAGGTGCTGGACCGCATTATATTTTTTAAAATTATTTTGTTTCATAATTTTTAATTATTTTGTACTATAATTTTAAACAGCTCTTTATATTTACTTATATACCTACATATTTATATATAAATGTACAATATATACTTATGTAAGTATTATTTGTATTCATTTATCTATAACGTATATAATGTCATGGTTATTATTGATGACTTGACTTAAGTATTTAGTTTCAAAACAAAATAACAAACTAAAACAAAAACAATTACAAATCAATATTGTTTATAGTTTTTACATACCAATGACCTAAGCCTATTTGAAAAGGTATTTGCTTACGAATGAACTTAATTTTGTACAACTATATTTTGCAACGTTTTTAGTTTACTCAAACGTAAATGTTGGAATTAAAAAATAATAATAAAAACAAAAATGAATATATAATATTTTGCTATTTTTAGCTTAAGTTACTGAAATATTATAGTTGACATTTTGGCTTTTTAAACAAAAAAAAAATTAATTAAACTTGAGAAAAACAATAAATGCATTTACCGATCATATGATACCCTACGTCATTGTGCATGATCTTGATATGCAACTGAGAGAGAAAAAACTTTAGTCTGCTGTCAAAACTTAGATTTTTCATTATTATCATTATCAATATTTTATAAATTTTTTCATACTTCTCCCAAAGGAAACATATGAAATTTTGGTATCATAAGAAAAGTTTTTAAGGAATGCATTAAATGATCTTTTTTTTAATTTCTAACTAAAAAATTATTTAAAAAAAGCTACCTAAAATTATTTGAAAAAAAAAGAGGTCTTCGGGTCAATGAAACCGAGGACCTCATAAAATTCGTCAAAAAATAATAATAATGCAGAAAGTAGTTGTTAAATAAAAGAAATTTTTGCAAAAAGCTCAGAGTAATGATTTTTATTCCATGTTTATCATCCAAATGTGGAAAAATTATTGTCTACATACAAAATTTTCTATTTGAGTCAAATTTTACCCGTAGAACATTAACATCAGTAACTTTGAGGACCTTATGAAGGCCATTAAGGCACCTTTCAACGGCCTTTTAAATGATCAAAACTTTGAATTAAATAAAAAATTTCTGAAAAACTATAAAAGGAACCTTTTGATACATCAATACAGCTGGCGAAAAGATAACTCCACTATAAACTTTTTTTTAATGACTTAATATTTTCAAAATTTAAAACTAAATTACAATTTTAGAAACGGACAGACGGAAGGACAGACGCTATTAAATTAATTAAGCTAGAGATTTTGAACCGATTACTACTTTTTATTGTAGATATTGAACAAATATTTTTAAACATTTTATACATAAGTACTAAATTAACAAAGATTATTTTTTCTTTGGAGCCAATCAAGATTATTTTTTCTCTAAATTTTAAACTGAAACAAAATTTAGGATTTACAATTTTCAACAGAACAGACGGAAGGACGGACGGACATCCTTAAATGAACTAAGCTAGTGATTTTGAACTTTTATAACTTTCAAAGATAGGAATTGAACCAAAGATTTTATACATTTTATTCATAAGCTCACTACTTGAAAAATTAATTTTTTTTTGAAGCCCCACAAAATTATCTTTAAAATTTAATACTAAAGTAAATTTTAAATTCATAATTTTAGAAACGGACGGACGGAAGGACAGACTCTTTTAAATTAACTAAGTGCTTTTAAACCGATTACTACTTTTTAAGATAGACACTGAACAATAGTTTATAAGCATTGATGAAACTTTATTTTTCTTTGGAGCCACAAAAAAAATTTTTTTCTTACAAATTTAAAACTGAGGAAAATTTTAGATTTACAACTTATTAAGCAAACTGACAGAAGGACGGACATTGTTAAATCAACTAAGCTAGAGATTTTGTACCCATTGTCACTTTCTAAGATAGTTATTGATCCATATTTTTGGACTCTTTATATTTTTAAACTAAATCGTAAAATTCTGGCCAACATGATGATGTAGAATGTAAAAGGACAATTGTTCAAACAGACAAATAAACTCAACTGAGCTAAGGAGTGAGATCGAAAACATCTTAACGCACATTTTTTAGGTCTTACAAATAATTGGCCACAGAATTAAATGCCGTCCGTAAAACCGTTTCTAATGTTATTAAACAGTATCAGGAGAATTTTACTATTGATGTGAAACCTAGTTCGGTAAGAAAAAAGGACCACATGATATTGGGAAGGCCAGAAAATTGAAGGCATATTGAAAGAAACTCCAAACACATCTGGTAGAAAATCAGCTCAGTTTTCTCAGTGCTTCGACTATTTGGTGCGAAAATTTAAAGCTAATGGGAAAGTTGATAACATATAAAGTTCAAAAAATTCCAAACTGTAATTCTGCAAAAAAAAAAAAAAAATACAAGCCAAAAATAGGACTCGGAATTTAAAACCAATTTTCATACAAAAATACTCAAGCTGTATAATTGACGAAGAAACGTAGGTGCTGGAAGAATCTTCGCAGCTTGTGTCTCAAAAATTTTTATTGCTAATGCTCGAAGCAACGTTGGAGATAAGTTTAAGACCCAAAAGCAGCAAAAATTTCTTACAATATCCTTGGTATGACAAGCTTTTTGCAGTTGCGGCAAAACAGGAAAGTCATTTGATACATTCGGATCTATAAATACCAAAATATGCATAAAGGAATATTTGCAAAAAAGACTTCTTCTTTTCTTAAGAAAGCACATCATGTCCATATATTTTTGGACCCATTTGGTATCATGTCACTACGGCAAGAAAGCTCTGGAGTGGTACCAAATCAATAATATAGTTTTAGTACCAAGAAAGGTCAATTTTTAAAATTGTCCATAGCTTAGACCAGTGGAGAGATATTGAGCTCTTGTGAAAAGTGAATTCAAGAGCACAAAAAAGGTGTCCCAAAATACCGAAGATTTTAACAGAAGATGTGCACACTGTTCCAAAAAAGTGACTGAATCAACTATTAAATCTCCAAAGAAAGGGTTTTGAAAAATGGTCCACCATTTTATAATTAGTGGTTAGAACCATAAAAATTATATATTTCTGTGATCTGTGCTAAATTATCAAATGATTAAAAAAATAATGAAAACTCTAAGATCAACCGTTTCCAAGTTATTGAATATTATGTATGTTAAGAATTTTTCGATCTCACTTGTGATTATACGCGATTTGTTACCCTTAAAATTAGGAGACGCTAAACAAATACTTACTCACGTTCTCTACATCAGCTTAAACACATAATACACAAACATGATAATGTAGGGTATAACTAATTGCGGTTTTTTTACTTTTTATTTTTACCTTTTTATCTGTTAAATTTAGCCATAAAAATCTAATTAAGCATAATTAATGTATTTAAAAGCTGTTGCGGTTAAACGATAGAACTTTTTTTTATTCTTTATGATAAATTATTAAAAAAGTATTTTTTTTTTTTTTAAACAATTGATTTAAAGAAAATACAAATAGATTTTAATTTAAATATTTAACTGATTACAATATGTAAAAGCTATATTTAATTTCTATAGATTACAAGTTTATATAAATAAAATATTTATACATTCATGTATTTTATCTATTATATTCTTTCACTTCACTTTTATTATTGTTAAACACACAAAAAAAACAAAAACTACGATTTTAACAAATAGAAATAATTCTAAAGAAAAAATGTATCTCTTTTTTCCACTAGATAAATTTAATGTGCGTCATAAAGTAGAAAATAACAACATGAATAATGGTAAATAAAAAAATATATAAAAAATGCTAGAAAAAGTAGGGGAAATCAACAAAAGAAAAAAATATACTAACATGTTTGTACAAGATTTTTTATTTTTTATTTTTTTTGCTTATGGCAAAAACAAAATAATGAGAGTAAAAGCAAAAAAATATAAACGGAAACAAATAAACAAACAATAACAAAAGGCTAAGCCAACGAGCTAGAAAAACAAATAAACAAACCATCACATACATACACACATACATGCATACATATTCTTACATATGCAAATTTACATACTCATTATTCTAAAAAGTAAAAGAAAAATAATAACAAAATGCATAAAAATTAAACATACACGCAGTTAACAATAACAAAACCAACAAGAAAAACATAGTATTATTAAAACATTAATACAAAAAAAATACTTGCAGTTTTTGTTATTGTTGTCTTGTTTGTATGTTTGTTTGTTTTTTTTTTGCTTTTATTTCTTTGTTTGCATGTGTGTAAGTGTTTAGGTCGATCACCTTATAAAATTGCTCAGACTTTTTTTCCTCCCTCTCACAAATTTATTCTTGTTGTTATTGAGTGCAGGCATGCTTTCTTTTTTTATTTTTTTCTTTTGGTTTGTTTATATTTGTATGATAACAAAATATATGTGTGAGATTTGAAAAGAGTGTGTATGTGTGTCAAAGAGTATACAAGCTTATTTATTTACTTTAGCTTTAACATTTAATTTGTTGATTTTATTTTTTATTTATTTTTTAATTTGAGAATTTCTTTCAATTTCCACATAAAAATATTAAAAAAGTAGGAAAGAAAAGAACACATCTAAAGTGAAAAAAGTGAAGTAGAACACCAAAGGGTGTTTTTTTTGCTGCTAAAACAAAATTCATTAAAGTATAAATAAATAAAATTGTTGAAGCACAGTGGACTAAGAAGGAAAACAAATCTTCAAATACTCTCCTCTACATATTTATGAATATAACATTTTGACAAGGACTTTTTTTAATTTAATAATTAATATTCCTTCTTTGATAACATTAAATCATTCCGTATTAGATTTCTTTTAAATTTATTTTCAAAATCCCAAATCTTGTTCACAGTTTAAAACTTATTGAGTTAATTTCTTCATCAAAACCACTGTAAAATATTTTGCTCCTTTTTATAGTAGTTTGAGAAAGAAACCTTTTGACACTATTCATTTTTATGTATAAAAAAATATACTAACCTAAACGTATGTGTGTGTATTTTATTTCATATATAGTATATAACGTATACGTTATGTTGTCCAATTGAAAAACATTTTAAATTCTCTCTAGACATTTTTTTTTTTAATTTTGTACAAAATATTTGATATTTTATAGGCAACAAATTGCAAAAGTATCATAGAAAGATATCAACAACACTTTGGTAGTCTATTATTTTGTATTTTACATTCTTGTTCTACATTTTTTATTTGTATTTTATTGTTGTTTTTTTATAAAGAAAAAGTCCTCCCTGTTAGAAATATTTAAGAAATTACAAACACGTATATTTTTAAATTTAATATCACTCATACGTAACGTGATTAAACATAAAGGGATTTATATGAAAGAAAACAAAATTAAAGATACGCTTTGTTAAAGGAGCTAAAAGGTAAAAAGAATTTAATTATAAAAATATATATATAAAGAAAAAAATTTTGAAACATTTCAAACAATGTGCGATAAACATTTTGTATATATATAAGGAGTGCGTTCGAAAAAATCTTAACATATATAATATTCAATAACTTGGAAATGGTTGATCTTAGAGTTTTTATTATTTTTTTATTTAATTGATAATTTATTACAGATCACAGAAAAATATAACTTTTGTAGTTCTAACCACTACTTATGAACTTGTGGACCATTTTTGGTAACCCTTCCATTAGAGATTTGATAGTTGCTTCAGTCACTTTTTTGGAACAGTGTGCACATCTTCTTTTAAAATCTTTGGTATTTTGGGACACTTTTTTTGTGCTCTACAATTCACTTTTCACAAGAGCCCAATATCTTTCCAATGGTCTTAGCTCCGGACAATTTGGAGAATTGACCTCTCTTGTTACAAAAACTATGTTATTGTTTTAGTACCACTCCAGAGTTTTCTTACCGTAGTGACATGATACCAAATCGGGTCAAAAATGTGTGGACACGTTGTGCTCTCATATGAAGAGAAGAAGTCTTTTTTTGCAAATATTCTTTGATGTATATTTTGGTATTTATGGAGCCGAGTGTAACAAATGACTTTCTTGTTTTGCCACAACTACAAAAAGCTTGTTATACCAGGAATTTTTTAGCAAATTTTTTCTGCTTTTTGATCCTAAACTTATCTCTAACATTGCCTCGAGCATTAACAATAAAAAGTTTTAACACATAAGCTGCGAAAATTCTGCCAGCACATACGTTTCTTCGTCAATTATACAATATGAGTATTTTTGTATTAAATTTGGTTTTAATTTCCGGTCCTATTCTTTAAATTTTCTGGCCTTTCCAATATCATGTGGACCTTTTTTTCTTTACGAACCGGGTTTTCTATCAATGGTCAAATTCTCCTGATATTGTTTAATAACACTAGAAACAGTTTGACGGCAGAAATTTAATTCTGTGGCCAATTATTTGAAGGACCTATTTGGATTTTTTTTTTAAATTTTTTAATAATTTGAAGCACGTACATCTTTTTCATCACTCATTTTGATGAAAATCACGACAAATCAACATGGTTGTTATTAAAAATAATAACAGAAGTATTTTTCATTGATCAAAAAATTTCATTGATCGCACTCCTTATATATTCTTTTTTTTTTTTTTTTTTTTGTCAAAGTATAAAACATTTTTTATTGCACATTTCGTTGAATAAGTCAACCTTGTTGATAAATGTATGTATTTTATAGTTTTAGAACATTTTTTAAGAACTTAACGAAACTTTTTTATTAAACCAAAATTGCTAAACTCAAATTTTGACCACAATCTTAATAAATACATTGATTGACTAAGAAAATCTTGAATTTTGGTCTAATTAGAAAATTTAACGAAACTTTATTTTTTAAACCAAAACTACTGGGCTAAAATGCTTACTACATTTTTAAAAAATATATTAATTACTTTTATAAATTATGAAATTTCATCATTATTGTAAAATTGTAAAACTTAACGAAACTTTATTTTTTAAATAATATAAAAAAAAAAAATTATTTATCGTTAAACAAGTCAACCTTGTTGATAAATGTATGATATTTAACAATTTTGGAGCATTTTTAAAAACTTAACGAAACTTTTTTTATTAAAATTGCTAACTTAACGAAACTTTATTTTTTAAACCAAAATTAATACTTTTACAATATTCTTAAAAAAGCCATACATTTTTATTAAATCTTTAAAATATTGAAATTTTGCTTAATTAAAATACTTAACGAAACTTTATTTCGTAAAATCAAGGCAGTTAATTAAAAATTGAATTACGCTTAATTAAATTTGATAAGCCAATATTTAATACCTAACGAAACTTTATTTCTTAAAATAAATACGCAACAGATATTTTTATTCTTTATTTAGTTAAACCAGGCAATTTTGTTTCAAAATCTATTTATTTATTTTTTATTTTTACCAAATTAAAAACTTTACTTAATAATATTAGAATGAGAATTTTACTATTTCTTTAAAATTGAATTTATTTATAATGAAAACTAAACAAATTTATACTTTCTTTAACTTCCCAGCAAAAACTTTGCTTTCCTGGTGAGCTAGCAGGTATAATTGGAAATAAAAATAAACTTCTTATTTTATGTCTCAATAACTAGTTATTTTTGTTCGAGTTGTCCATGAATTCTAGTAGTTATTTTTATACGTTAGTGATACTAAAAAATATGTACCTTAACAAAAATAAAAAAAACGAAAAAATTTGCCGTCGGTGAGTTATGAACTTGGGACCCTATTAACTAAACGTTTTCAATGACTACCGTCTTACTCAGTACACCATGTCGCACTTAATATTCAGAGCTAAAAAACTTGTTTTAGCATAAAATATATTTTTAAAACATTTTGTTAACAAAAATGAATTGCTTCAGAATGGGGTTGAACCGGCAACCTTGTGGTTGCTAATCCTGCGCTCTAGACAACTGATCCATGTGATTGTAACTTACTCTGCAATTATACTATTGAGTACTTATTTATGTAGTGTAGAGAAGGCAAATAATAATGACGCCTACTTTCCAGGAAAGTACTTTAATAAGTAGTTGCCATTACCGAAAACCAAAAAGTTTTTGCTGGGTTGAAAAACTTTTGCCAAATGTTTTTTTTAACAAAAACATTTGGCAAAAAACTTTAACATATTTTTCTAAACATATAAAATACGTAAGTGTTTAAAGTCTGTAATAATTATTTTAATTACACCATTTTTAAACTTAACGAAACCTTTATTTTATAAATTAATATACACAATCTAAATATTTTGTGGAGATAAGCTTTAATAATTGGAAATCCAAGGATTTATTGTAGTTTCGTTCTTTTTTAATTTAATTTTAAATAAAAATAAATTTTATTTAAAATGTTTCTTTTTATAGAAAATTTTAAACAAATTCTCTTTTCATAAAAAAATCTGTGATATGCATTCCTTTAAACGATTTTTAATGACCTTCGACAAAATATTTTTTAATTTATTTAAAAAATTAATGTATTAAAAAATATATTTATAAATTCATAACTTTGTTGAATGTAAATAAAAAACACATAACTAAATTTAGTTGCTTTTTGTATAAATTACTTCCATATGAATAAAATTCAATGGTTCTTCTATTATCTAACCATGTATAACAAATACTCGTACGACAAAAACGAAAAAAAAAAAAAAACAATATTTTGTTGCCTATGTAATACATGATAGTACTCCCGTCATTGGTGTCACACACTAATGCCTAAACCTCTAGCACCATGATTTGTCTGATACTTATGTAATTGTTCCAAAAACCTCAAACAAACCGGCTTTTAAATAAAATTACTCTTTCTAAATATTTCAAGTATCTCTCACTCCCTCTTAAAAACTAAATGATTATACAATTTCCAGAGTAGCCAGATAAAAAAATTTGTTTTCAAATAGGAGAAAGATTTTAACAAAATTTATATCATATTATATAAAATAAAAAATATTTAAATAAATCTTATAAAATATTTTTTTTTTTTTTTAATAAGTAAGTTTTCTGTTAATTTTAAGGATTATACAATTATTTTTAAAACAGCGCTTGCGCTTAAAAAAACACTCTTTTATTTAGCAAAACCTCTCTTTTAATGCAAAATGTCAAAAAATGTTTTAAGAGTAAAAAAAAATAATTTAAAATTTTTCTCTTTTAAAATAAGTTTAGCTTTGTAGTCTCTTATATTTTTTTTTTTATATATTTTTTTTTTTTCTTTGTCTCGTTTAGTTTTTTTGTTGTTTTTGTGAAGCTTTAAAAAGTATGTCAAAGTCAAATAAAAAACGATGACGTTATAATGGTAGTTGTTGCTGTTTTTGGTTTGAACTACATAAAAGTTGTCCAAAAATATCTTAAATATCAACAACTACTATAAGAAGAAAAAACAAAAGCTGTTGCTGCTTTTAAGCATTACTTAACGAAAGCATGGCTGACTGGCTGGTTTTTTTTTCGTTATCATATTTAGGCAGACAGTTTTTAAGAGAATGTATTAAATAATAAAAATTATATAATAAAATTATGTATTATTGAACATTTGTTAATGTTATGGTTTTTAAGTAGATTTTTATTTAAATAAATGAAATCTTTTAAAAAGCGATAAAAATTAAATAAAAATAAAAAAGTTGTTATAGATTTTTATGGATTTTTATAATTTAGTTTTATATTAAATAAAATAAATAATCACATCTTTAGCTAAAATAAAGTTTCGTTAAGTTTAAACATGACTTAATTAAAAATTTGTGATAGATTTGAGTAGTAATTTGTTAATTTCCAAAGAACATGACATAATGGTTGGACTGGTGGATGCGATTAATTACCTGGAGTTTCGTTAAGTTTTTTAATAGCCAAAAATGCAAAAATTTTTCTGGATTTAAAAATATATTAATTTTAACTCAAGAATTATACAAGAAACTTATTTACAGTAAGTTAATTTTTGAAAACAAAAGTTGCGTTATGTTTAAAAATGTAAAAAAATTAACATAATTTTTGCAGATTTGAATTGCACAAACTTTATTTTTAATGTAAGTTTTTTTGCAAAAAGTTTTTTATTTACAAAATAAAGTTACGTTAAGTTTTATAAGTTAACGAAAGTGGACATTTTCTAATTATACGCAATAAATATATTTATTTGTAAAAAATGAGCTACATTTTTTTTTAATTTAAATTTATTTTAAAAATAAAATTTCGTTAAGTTTTTACAAGCATACAAATTCATTAGATTTAGAAACTCGGTTGCCTTATTTAACGAAGCGACCAATAAACATAATAGAAAATAAAGTTTCGTTAAGTTTTATTTTCTAACGAGAATTATAATATTTTGCTCATATTAATTATTAAATTATAATTTTTAAATAAGCTTGGCAAAATTTTAAATTTAGTGTCCTTATTTTACAAAATAAAGTTTCGTTAAGTTTTATAAGTTAACGAAAGTAAAAAATTTTTTATTGTACGCAATAAATACATTTATTTGTAAAAAATTTATTAAATTTTTTTATTCTAGTGATTTTTGTTTGAAAAATGAAGTTTCGTTAAGTTCTTAAAATTGATAAAAGCACAAAAGTTCTTTATATTTGATACTTCGTTGCCTTATTTAACGAAGGGACTAATAAAAATGTTTATTATATATTTATTTTAGAAAATAAAGTTTCGTTAAGTTTTATTTTTTAACGACAATTATAATATTTTGCTTATATTAATTCTTAAATTATAAATTTTAAACAAGCGTGGCAAAATTTTAAATTTACTGCCCTTATTTTACAAAATTAAGTTTCGTTAAGTTTTTTATATTTAACGTAAATTAAAAAATTTAATATTTCTAATTACTAATTTATGTATCTTTTAAGAATATGGCAAAGTTTTTAATTTTGTGAATTCAGTTTAAAAAATAAGGTTTCGTTAAGTTTTTAAAATTTCAAAAAATACAAAACAATGTATATATTGAGAAACAAACTTTGTTTATTAAAAGAAGTGTTCAATAAAAATATTTTTTTTTTATAATTATTCTAAGAAATAAAGTTTCGTTAAGTTTAATTATTTTACAAAACTTATAAAATTTGTCTAGTATTAATTAATAGCTTATACATTTTAAACAAATTTAGGAAAATTGTTAATTTATTACCTTTAGTTATCAAAATAAAGTTTCGTTAAGTTTTTTTACTTGCACAAAGATTCTAAATTTTCATAGTTTTAAATACTAATATTTGTTATTTTCAATAATATGGCAAAATTTTCAATCTGCTGATTTCGGTTAAAAAGATAAAGTTTCGTTAAGTTTTTAAATTTTATCAAACACAAAAAACAAATTAGACTTAGCAACAGGATTGTAAAATTTAACGAAATATGCAATTGATTATTGTTATGTAATTATTGTAAGATAAAATGTTTAATTAAATTTTATTACTTTGAAAAAATAAAATAACTTATAATAAACACTTAACGTAAGAACATCTAGAATTCGATGCTTTTAGAAAATAAAGTTTCGCTAAGTTACAAAATAAAAAAAATGTTAAAAGAATTACTTTAGTTTACAATACAAAATAGTTTACAATATGATTCAATATTTTTAAATAGTATAAAAAAAAAAAAATCAAAAATAAACGCGTCATCATCAGCATACTCACAAAAATACACAAAACTTATTAAATACGCTTTTTGTTTTTGCTCGAGTTAAGAGGGCTTGAAATGTACAATCAAACAAATAAAACAGCGTAAGTAGTTATTACATAATTTTCAGTTAGTTAAAGCATAAAACATTTAACAGATACAAAACTTCATAACATACAGATACAAAATTACTTCCCTACAGTTTTGCGAAAGATAATTTGCGAAACCACTTTTTGTCAGATTTCTCAGTTGGTCACAATTTATAAATCTTTAGATTTGAAATTACTGACCCTAAGTAATTGAAAGTGTAGTTAGTTTATAAATAACTCTTTGTAATCTCTTAAAACCCAATTGACTTCTTTTTTCTAATTTCATGGCTTTATAATAAATATTATTGACCTAAAAAACTGTCCCCAAAAGGGGAACACCACCAAAACTACCGGGTTATAAATGGTTTGACAGACAGTCTGCTGTTATACATACAAACATCCAACAAACATAAATGTAGCTGCAAAAATATATTTTGTAATACTTACGAACAACATTTTGTGAAATAATCCTTATAAAAAATTGTGTTGGCTTTTCATTATTGTTGGTTTGCTTTTGTTGTTGTCTTTGCTGTTGTACGTTACACATAATCGAAGCGTGGGTTACAACAGATTTATTTAAAGCCACAAATTTAGCCCAACTTTAAAAGCCAAATGCTGTCTATAACTAACTGTATAGTTGTTTCTTTTCAAATTGTGTATTAAAAACAAATGTCTTGCATTTAATTTATTTATTACATTTATTTTTTTTTTTTCGCTTAGCAGCAGCAACTGTAGTAACATTAAACATTAAATAAATGTTGCTGTTGTGGTTTTATAGCTTTATTTATTATTACAACACAGATTTTGTTGTTTTTGTTTAGAAATAAATCCAAAAGCAAAAAAAATTAAATTGCAATTTGTAATTTAATTCATTCTCTATTATTTTTTGTGGGTTTTAAAATCTTTCTATTTTTTCTTCTCTTTATTAAAACGAAATTATTGTACATTTTTTTAATACAATTTATTTAATTATTTTTTGTTATTTTAATTTGTTGCTGTTGTTATTGTTATTGCTATAGACATTACGTTTTGTTGTTATTTAATCAATAAAATTTTTGGTGTAAATTGCTTATAACAACAAATATTATAATTAAGAGAAATATTTATTTATAAATTAAATACATGGAAATGCAAAAAAATAAAAAAAGTAATTGTTTGATTAAAGGCACGTAGTTAGGGTTTATTTTTAACACACGCCAATTAAAATGAGGTAATCTGAGTTAAACAAAAATAAATAATAAAATATAAATAAATTAAAAGCTTCTCAAATATCTTGAATTTACGTAGGCACTCAAGGCAGCATCTGATTTAATTACAAATTATAAACAACAAAAACAAGACAAAACAAAAAAAAAAAAAAAAAAAATCGGATGTAAATATTAATATAGAACTCAAAAATTTCCTATAAAAGAATTATTTAATGAAATTTTTAAACAAAAGGGAAATTAACACGAAAATTATGTTTAAATGAGAAATTTTCAACATTTTCCTAGAAAGGGATATTTAACGAAAAATTTTCTATGAACAAAATTTTCCTATAAAAGGGAAATTTAACACAAATTTTCTATAAAAGGGAAATTTAACGAAAACTTCATATAAAAGGAATTTTAACGAAACTTTGCTATTAAGAGAAAATTTAACGATCACATTCTTTAAAAAGAAATTTTATGGAAAAATTTATCGAAAATTATCTGTTAACAAAAAAATTTATTAAAAATTTATAAGAAAAAATTTAACGAACATTCGTTGTAAAAGAGAAATTTAAATTTTCTATTAAAAGAAAATTTTTCTAATACATTTTATAAGAAAAAAAAAAATATCGAAAATTTTTTACAAGAAACAATTTTAACAAAAGTTCTTTATAAAGAGTAAATTTATTAAAAATTTTCTAAAAAAAAAAAATCGAAAATTTTCTGTAAAAAAAAAATATAAAATTTTCTATAAAAATAAAGTTTATCGAAAACTTTCTATAAAGAGAAAATTTATCGAAAACAATCCTTAAAGAGAAAACTAATGAAAACTTTCTATAAAGAGAAAATTTATCGAAAACTTTCTATAAAGTGAAAATTTATAGAAAATTTTTTTTGAAAAGAAAATTTATCGAAAACGTCCTATAAAAAGAAAATTTATCGAAAACTTTCTATAAACAAAAAATTTATCGAAAACTTTCTATAAAGAGAAAATTTATAGAAAATTGTCTATAAAGAGAAAATTTATCGAAAACTCTCTATAAAAAGAAAATTTATCGAAAACCATTTATAAAAAGAAAACTTATCGAAAACTTTCTATAAAGAGAAAATTTATCAAAAACTTCCTATAAAGCAGTGCTTGCCAAAGTGGCGCACATGTGCGGACGTTCTCTTAATTTTTTCATTTCTACAATACAAAACCCATAATAAACGAGAGAGGAAGATATAGTCGGTCAAGCCCGACTATATGATACCCTACACCATTTCGATCCACATAATTTTGTTTTTACTTATATACAACTTACTTGTGTTAAATATTAACATAATACTAACATTTGTATGGGATTTATGCACGTTAGTGATTTTCGAGAGAGGAGTTTATATGGGAGCTATGGTCAGTTATGGACCGATCTTCATGAAATTTTGCAAACAGATTTTTGCTGATATAAAACTTATTTGTACTAAATAATGGGCCGATCATAATCAAATTCAATAGGCTTCGTCCTTGTACCAAAGCATATGTACCAAATTTCATTAAAATTGCAAATTTACCTGTACTTTGCGCACAAGCTTTACATGGACAGCCAGCCAGCCGATCAGACGGACGGACATCGTTAAATCGACTCAGAAAGTGATTATGAGTCGAACGATATACTTTAAGATGGGGGTCCGAAGATTTTTTCTCTGCGTTACAACTTCTGCACAAACACATAATACCCCAACCACCTTTGGTGGTGTAGGGTATAAAAAACAATGTTAATAAGTTGCGTACTCAGAGTGGCAAGCACTGCTATAAAGAAAAAATTTATCGAAAACTTTCTATAAAGAGAAAATTTATCGAAAACAATCCATAAAGAGAAAACTTATCGAAAACTTTATATAAAACAAAATTTATCGAAAACTCTATAGAGAAAATTTATCGAAAATTTTCTTTGAAGAGAAAATTCATGGAAAATTGTCTATAAAGAGAAAACTTATGGAACACATTCTATAAAAAGAAATTTCATTGAAAATTCTCAAAGCGAAAACATCGAAAATTTTACATAAAAAGAAATTTATTAAACATTTTCGATTCAAAAAAAAATTTCGATTATTCCCTATAAAAATATTTTTTCCATGAAAGGACAACTTCGAAATTTTTCTATAAAAAAAAAAAAAAACAAATATCGCAAATTTTCTTTAAAAGGTTATCAAAAATTTCCTAGAAAAAAATATCCAAAATTTCCTATAAAAGAGTCATTAAAAACAAGCGCGAATGTTATACTCGGCTCGACCGAATCCTGCTTCAACAGACGGATGGACATAGCTAGATCGACTCAGAATCTAACCAGGATCCAGAAAATATTTACTGTATGGCGTCTTAATTGATTCTTTTGGCATGCTACACACGGAATGACAAAAACAATATACCTCCCATCTTTTTGATGGTTTCTATAAAAACCTAAAATTTATTATAAAAAAAAAATAAATTTCCTATAAAAAATTTAACAACAATTTTTTACAATAAAAATTGTAAAAAACATCAAAAATTTTCTATAAATTTAAAAATATCTAAAATTTTATTTACAAAAGAAAAATATCGAAAAATTGTCTATAATAAAAAAAAATAATAATGAAAAATTTTCTTTAAAAATGAAATATAAAAAATCAGTTCTATCTAGTTCCCTATTTGGTTCTCTTTTACTTTTCCCTTACATATCTTTTAAAGCTTCTCTCTTTCTTAAAATATTGTGTGCGATATATTTTTATTATGAAATATTATTTAGACAATTAAACTACCACTTACAACATGATATTGCAATTTTATATTTATTACATTTTTTATTCATTTGTAAAGAAATAAATTTTGTAATAAGTGTTTACAACGCCACACCTTTTTCAAGTTAAGTTGCATTTGAAAAGTTGCACCGGCAAATTAAACACACACACTCACACACTTGGAAACAGCGCCAGACACTGTCTGTCATTTCTGCAAGACAATATCTGTAACGTTTAAGCTTCTTGGGTTATAAGCTTTATTTGTTTTTCAATTTACTTTTATTATTATTACAACACAGTGTTGGAAGTTTCATAATATTGTTTGCAAAAATATAATAAAATAGATTAGACAAATAAAAAAAAGGGAAGAATTATAAACTGATTTAAATGCTATTGTTTTTAAATGTCAATGAGTGATCTTTAGAGGTATTTAACAGAGATTAAATGATTTGTTTATAGGAAGTAATAAATTTATAAATGTCAGGTGTACACAGAATGAAAGAGTAGACAAAATAGTTTCTGTAAAAAAATCTATATCTATTTTTAAAACTGAACATAAATATACATGAGATTTTATTTTTATTTTTTTTTTATATATATATATATATATATAAAAGTTCTTTAAAATTTGTCCATGAACTTCTAAGTTGCCAGAGCTCTCCTCGAAAATCCAATTTTTCAGAAAAAAAAACTAATATTATTCATGGTTTCATTTATATCCATTTCAACAAGGTTTGCACTTTTCTCGCTACCTTGAAAACAATGCCCTACAGTTCTGTTTACTTCTCACGGTATTATGCATTTATGTAAGTCTGATTACTTCTATTTATATTCTTGACTCATTTGTTTTATATGTCATGCTAGAAAAAACTTCTATAAATTATTTAAAACTTAAAAACAGTTTAAAGTTTTCCACCATTCACTAAATTATATCTTTGTAATCTATGGAGAGTCAATTATCTATTTCCTATGAAAATCAGTATTCAAAATTTTTATTACATGGACAATTTTCATAACTGCTGGGTATAGAGAGAACCAGAACTGTGTTGGCAAAATTGTCAGGTAATTGCTGTAAGTATGAGCGATAAAGAGTCTCTATTATAACCTTATGCAATATTGTTATTTATTGATAAAATTTTGTAATATATGTACAATAACTAATTTCGACAACACTAATAGACTTTATAATAAAATCCTTATTTTTAGTATTTGTACGTGATATTTATTATTTATCTCTTTTTGTTACTTTATTAATTGTAAATCTATATTATTTAATATAAATATTGTTACGTTCTATAATAAAAAAAAATATTAATATTAAATAATAATTACGAAAATATACTAATAAATGTTGTAAATATTATGATGAAATAATTATTTAGAAAGACAATTAAGTTGCTGTTGTAATAATATTAGGTTATTTAAATAGAATAAAAAATGCATCGACAAAAATATATAAATAATTTAATATTTAAGAGAAAAGAATCTGTTAGTTTGTAATAAGTTAAATTGATATTTTTATTTACTTACTTACTTCAACAAAATGTTTATAAAAATTCAAGTAACACTTACCTGAAAAGATAGAGTGAAAAAAAATTAATTAAAATTATTTTAAAATAGTAAATTTCTGTTATATTAAATAAAATTAATTATAACTAAAAATAAAAAAAATTTCAATTAATTTATTAATTAAAAATTCAACATTCTTTTAATTATTCTTAATATTAAATAATTTACTCAACAACAAAATTTTGTAATTAACTATTTGTTAAAAATTTAATTTGTTTCAATAAATATTTTTATTGTATCAATTAAATTTGCTTAATTTCTATATAAAAGTAAAGCCATTTATTATCAGCTTTCAATTATTTTTCTAATTACAAATATTAATTGCTTAATCAAAATAACTAAAAATCATCAATGATCATTCGAATAATAGTATATAAAATTTTTTTAAGTATGTTGAATTTGTATTTGTATTTCAGATTTTTATTTTAGATTTTTATATATAAAAAAAATTAATAAAAGATCTTAAATATTTCGTTCTTGAGTAATTTAATTAATTATAAAAATATTTAAAATCATTTTAAAATTCTGATTAATAATTTAATTAAAATTTGTTCGAAAATATCTTAAATTCAATCATTAAAAATTCGAATTCTTATATTTTATATATATATATATATATATATATATATATATATATATATATATATATATATATATATATATATATATATATATATATATATGTATGATTATTAAATAAAAAATAATTTATTTAATAATTATAATAAAATAATTACTTATCTTCAATAAATATAATAAAAAAAATTAATTGAAAGCCGATAAATTATTTTATTTATATAGAACAATTTTAAAAAATTTAGATACAATTATTAAAAGAATTTCGAATCTAAGATTCTGGTTAATAATTTAAATGAATTCCTTTATTTTTTTTTGGAAAATATATTTTTCTGTCAATTGAAATTTTACACAGAAAAATAGAAGTCATCACCTATCTATTACTTATATTTGATTATTAATTAATAAGATAATAAAATTAATTGAAAGGTGATAAATTTCTTTTGCAATTAATTTGAATCGTTACAATTAAAAAGGCGAATGGAATTATTTTCATATAATTTGATAAATAGTTTAATTGAGCATATTTTTGCTATATAATACACAAGTTTTGATTAATAATTTTATAGATTAATTCACTTAATTTTTTATGGAAAATTTTTTAAGTTTTCTTTTTATTGGAAATTTTTGAGAAATTTTCTTTAAACTGGAAATTTTCAATAAATTTAGTTTATAATGTACTTTCGATATGTTTTATACCCTTCACCACAGGTGTAAAGGGTATATAAGTTTGTCATTCCGATTGTAATTTCTACAATATTCATCTAAGACCCCAAAAAGTATATATATTCTGGATCCTTATTGATAGGGGAGCCGATATAAAGATGTCCCCAGTTATTGGATATATATGTTTTATACATCAAATTGTAGGGAATATTTCTTAGAAGAACGCTAATAAAAATTAGCAAAATCAATTTATAAATAGCCGAGATATAGGAAAAAAACGAAGATACTCCCAAAAATCGCATTTGTTGTCGTCATTTCCAGGCTCCTATACAAGCTAATGACTTAATTTTTGCACGAGAAATTTAAATTTTTTTTCAAATTTTTTTTTTTTTTGGCTGAATAAATGAAAAAAATCGGCCCATTGGTATCTGAGATATCGGCCAAAACTCATTTTTAGGCTTTTGAAGATCATATATAATATTTCGGTTTTTTGAATCGAATAAATCGGTCAATAAACAACCAAGTTATAGGCCAAAAACTAAAAAAATTATTAATATAAATACACACACAAAGCCTATTAAATTTGGTCATGATCGGTCCATTATTTCACCTGGCCCCCATACAAATGTCCTCCCGGAATAGATCTTTAACACTCATAAATACCTTAAAAAAGAAGATCGGCCCATAATTGACCATAGTTCCCATATTAACACTTCTTTCGAAAGAAGTTCATAAATATATGTGAATCTTAGTATCTATGTAATATTCTGTATTAGTATTTTTTATTTTACATTTAATACAAGTATAGGTCCATAATTGGCCCCTTCACGAATTTTGGTACACATGGTGTAAGGGGCTTGACCGACTATATCGCTTTCTCTCGTTTTTTTTTTTTTTTTTTTTATTAAAATTTTTGAAGTTTGGAAATAAATGTAGATTTATAAATGTGAAAGTATGAAAGCATACGTTAAGGCGAAAATTTTATTATTTGTCAATAAGATGGTGAAGGGTATTATTTTTGAATTTCTTTTAATAAATTTTAGGAAATTGTATTTTTATATAAAATTTTCGATTCGTAAGAATTAATTTTCAAGTTTTGATTTATTCAGAGGTTAAAAAAGGAATGTGAACACAATTGGCGGTTGTTATCTCGGAAACCTTCTCCACACCTTACATTATTCGAGTTAATTTGATCGAGAATTGTCTTAAAAGGAAATTTGAATGAAAAATACCTAAAAAAATTAATTTTATCAAAATGTTCCTTAAAAATATTGTAAATAATTTGGAAACTGTCTGTTGTAATAAATTTTCCAAAGGCTCTCGATAGCTAAGAGACATATTTTATACATCAATATAAAGGTAAAGCTCCTCAAATACTGCTATTAAAAATTATCGATATTGGTTCTCATATAAGTAAACAACTTTTTTTGTTACAGATTTTAAAAAAAATTTCATTAAATACTTAATTTTTATATAAAAGAAAAATATAAATAATAAAATAACAAAATTATAACAAAATATATTTTTATCAAAACTATTCATTTATTATTCAATAGTTTAAATACTAATCAAATGAAATGCCTCTTAAGCTTAAAAATACTTTAAAAAGTACTTCAAGAAAACCGCACAATTTTACATTAAAATATTGCTTAAGAGTGGTTTTTTTATATTTGGGTCACATGCTGTTGTAATAAAGTTTTTTTTTTTTTTTCTATATTTTTTAATAAAAAATAAACTTTTATTACAGTTGCATTCACTGCTATTTTATCTTTATTACCGTTACTCATTTATAATGAGGAAAAAATATTAAAAAAAAATATATATAAGAAAAAAACGTTTGTAGAAATTAGGACAAAAGTTTACACAGCTCACTTTTTTCGCATACAAAAATGAAAGAAAAAAAGAAGTGGGCCAGCTTTATGAAAGCACTAAACAGCCAGCAAAGCTATGCTATAAAATTTGCTAAGCAATAGATGTTGCAAAATTTTGAATTTTGCAACAATTTGCAATTGCTTGGTAAATGAGTTTCTTTGGGTTTCTGGTTTTAATTTAAAACTCATATGAATATATTGGATCATTTGTTTAAAATTAAAAATATGTATGTAATTTTTAAATAAATGTTAATTAGAAAATATATAAATGTCATAACAAATTAAATTGGAATTTAGGTTAATAAAAACATTGATAAGAGTTTTAAAGATGGAATAAAAATTTCCATAAATTAGTAACTTTTAATTTTTTGTATAAACCATATAAAGCTCTAAAAAAATTTCATATGCTTTTCATCATTTTAAAATTACTATGAAATATTATTTCATCAACTTAAAACTTTTGCTTTCATTTGGTCACCTAACTATTTATTATATAAATCTAATTTCTAGAAAAAAAGAAATATTATAAAAGTCATAAATTAATTTAAATTCCTATTATTTTAATATTACTTTTTTCTTTTTTAGGCTAAAATACTTTTAGCAATATTTCGTTATATTTTCTTCATTAGCATTTATTCATAGAAAAAAAATATAATAAAAAATTCAAAAGAACTTATTTTATTTTTCAGTTTTATTTTATATATATCCCTTTTGGCTTTTAGCAAAAATTCACAAGAAAAACCTAATGATTTTTTTCTTTGTGACATGTAGTGGAAAAAAAATACAACGTTTAAAAAGAGCAAGTTGCAAATGTAAAAAAGAAAAAATATTTTCCAAGGCATTGACATACATTGCTTTGACATTTAATTAGAAATAAAATGCAAATAAATGACTTTTTAATGGGGGAAAAAAATAAAAGGGAATTTTAATAAAAAAATAAAAATAATTATTTTTTATTAAAAATCTTTAGTATTAAATTGGCTTTAATTCCATTAAATATTTTCTTCAATTTTCTTTTAAAAAGTGTCCTAATCCTTTTTAATTTTAATAATTTTACAAAAACCTGCCTGACTTTTGTAAGACTCTATTATTATGCAACACTTTATAATTAATGAAAAATATTCAGGCAAATATTGTTGTAATAATAGCAGCAATATAACAACAATAATAATTATATGCTCATATAGCACCACCCTTCATTAAGCTACATATATTTCACAATAAACCACAAAACTTACAAAGCTTAAAGCGCTATTTATTTGGTAGTACCGAACTTTAAATACCCTAAGCTATCCTAAAAGTTTATCTTGATTAAACAATGAATTTTTGTTAAAAAGTGAATTTCTTGTAGTGAAACAATGAATTTTTGGGCAAAAAATAAATTTTTAATGAAAAAAAAAAAAAAAAAATTGTGAAATAATAAATTTTAAGCAAAGAAATAAATTTTTGGTAAAAAGAATTAATTTATAGTTATGAAGAAAAATTCATTTAAGATGAAAATCTTTAATTGGTGAAAAAATTAAAAAATTAAAATAATAATAATAATAATGATTTCTTTTTTATGAAACAGTGAATATTTTACGAAAATATTTATTTTTTTGAAAAAACTTATTTACAATGAGTTTTATTTTTTTGGTGAAATAATGAATTTTTATTTTAATTAAGTTTATGTTGATATTTTTTGGTGAAATAAAAAATACATTTTTGATGAAAAAATTAGGTGAAAAATGAATTTTTTATGAATTGATAATTTTTTTTGGATAATTTTTTTTTTTTTTTTTTTTTTGAAATAATGAACTTTTACTTTATTGAAAAAGTTAATTTTTAATTCCGTAATAAATTTATGGCGAATTAATGAAATTTTGTTTAATAAACAAATTTTTAGTGAAACAAATATCATTTGTGGTTTATATGTTTAAAAAGTAGCATTTTTATGAAAAGAAAAATATAATTTTTTATAAAAAATAAAAAATAAATAATTTACGATAAAAATTTGATTTAAGGTGAAATATTTTTTTTTTTTTTTTTGTTATTTGGTGAAATAAGGAATTTTTGTTGAAGTATAAAATTATTGGTGAATTGTTGTTGAAAAAACAGTATTAGAGTATGTTTAGACTAGTCAAATATTTGACAATTTTAATGCTAAAATATTTTTTACTTATCATTAGTTATAACTGACATTTTACCGAATCTTGTTTGGCGCTATTTTCACTTACAAAACATTTGCAAGATCAAACAACGGCAAACTATTTTTTTGCAGAATTAGTGGTCACGCAAATTTGCTCAAATATTTGACAAGTGTGAACATAGTTTTAGTAAAACAATTAATTTTTGTTGAAAAAAATTAATTTTTGGTGAAGTGAATATTTAATGAAAAAAATTATTTATAAAATAATTAATTTTTAGAGAATAAAATAATTTTGGTAAAATATTCAGTCATTTTTTAAAATAATTAATTTTAGCTTGAACAAACTTTTTGGTAAAAAAATCAATTTCTGATGAAATATTAAATTATTTTGTGAAACATGAATTTTTGTAAAATTATGGATTTTTGTAAAAAAAAAAATATATATTTTTGGTGAAATAATAAGGTTTTGATGAAATATTTTTGGTTAAAAAATTAATTTTGGATAAAAAAAAGATTTTTTAGTAAAAAGTGTTTTTGGGGAAATAGCAAATTTTTTGTAAAAAAAAAAATAGTTAAAATAATTATTTATAAAATAATGAATTTTTTAAAAAATAAAATAATTTTTGGTGAAATATTGAATTTTGATTTTTTATTTTTTTTTTTTTTTTTTTTTGTAAACAAATTTTTGTTAAAATAAAAAATAAATAAAAATTAATTTTTGGAGGTGATTTTTTTTTTTTTTTATGCGATATGAAATCTTTGGTGAAGTATAACATTTTTGGATAAAATATATATATTTTCTGTGAAAATTTTATTTTGGATTAAGAAATAAAAAACGATTTTTTTTTTGTATAAAAAGTGGATTGTTTTTAGTGAAATAATGAATTTTTTGTAAAAAAGTAAATTTTTAATTAAAAAAAAAATAAATATTTATAAAATTTTTATTATAATTTTTATAATTATTTTTATAATTAATTTTTTTTTTTTGTAAAATATAAATTCATTATAAAATAATAAATTTTTGCTTAAATTATGATATTTTTAGGGTGAAAAATATATTTTTTTTTTGGTGAAATATATGTAATTTTTTTAAACATAAATTTTTTTTTTTTTTAAATTATGAATTTTTGTGAAAAATGCAAATATATTTTTTAGCAATTTTGCTAAAAAATATATTTTTATAAGATTAATAAAAAAAAATTTATATATTTTCAATTCAAAAATAGAATTTGCTTCATCATAAATCCAATTATTAACAAAAAAATGTATATTTTTACCAACTCGGTAAGATAAATATATTCATCTTACCGAGTTGGTAAATCTATTTTTGAATTGAAAATTTTACTTGTTCGTGAAATCGACTCTTCTACTACTATTTTGGTTAAAACTGGTGAAAATCGGGTCCTTTTTAGAGTTCCAGAAAAAAATATAGCATACATTAAGGCGCGGATCCATGGGGAGGGAAAATAGGAAATTTTCTTCCCCAAAATGAAAATGTAAATGAAAAAACTGTACTAAATCATACACTTCAAGGAAAATGTTAAGAAAATCATTCCATTTTCCTTCCCCAAAAACTTAAGCTGGATCCGCATCAAACCAATTTGTCACCTAGAGTGGTAGACTCTAAAAAGTATACAACTAAAGGTATGTATAATTAAAACTCTTATATATAGAAATATTACTTCAGCCGTATAATATATGTAGATGAGAGATTAATAATATTAAATATTTTTTGTTGTACTCAACTACGCCCCTAGTTGTTCTTTTTTCCTTCCCCCACCAACCACAAAGGTCAATGAACTTACAATAAGTGTGTGATTGTGTGCCTAAGCAAAAAATAAAAAACAATCAACAATACGAGTAGCAGTAAATTCAACAAAGAGAATAATATTCCAATCCCTTGTTTTCACTCGCACTTTGTATGAGAATTTTTTTATTTTTTTTTTTTTTTTTGCTTAAAGGCACCATATTTATGATTAAATGTTTTTATTTGAAACCACCCTCTTCTCGTTCCCTCTTGTAAGAGGTAATGCACATTTTATATTGCGTTCTTTTAGTGTTATTTTAGTAATTTATTCCTATAAATTTGTTCCCTTTTTGTGTTCATATTGAATTGGCCCATCATCAGCAGCAAAAATAAAAAGAAGAACATGAACATGAAATTACCATGAAATATTCAAAATGTCTACCACAACAAAGCAACTATCATCAGAAAAAAAAAAGCACAATAAAGAAAAATCATAAAAAATGTGGACCAACAAAGAAAAAGGCGAAAAAAGTAATAAAATAAAGGGTAAATTTAGCAGGATGCTGTGAACAAGTTTATATTATTTTGGTTACAGTGGGCTTTAAAGTGGAGGACACAAATTTAGTGAAATTTTTTTTTAATAAATTTAAAACTCATAACAAATAAAATTTTTAGAAATAAAAAAATGGATGGCCAGATGGACGGACATTGTTAAATAAATTCAGCTAAAGATTCTTACCCGATTAATATATTTTAAAATGGGTCTTATACCAGTAACTTTAGATGTTATAAACATTAATACGAAATTTTGTCGAAATATCTTAAAAATTTTGACCTGAAAATTTACATGGATAGACAAATGTTCAGACAGAAGGACGGACGGACAGATATCGTTAAATCAATTCAGCTAGTGATTCTAACCGTATCGGTATAATTTAAAGTGGGTTACTTTGGATGTTACAAACATCAGCACAAACCCATAATGCGCTCTCTACTATGGATGTGTAAGGAATACAGAATTAAAATGTTAAATAATTAATAAACAAGTTGACCTATGACCTTCATTTTTTAAATTTATCAAAATTGGAGTCAGTTTTAGATGTAGAGAAAAATTATTTTTTATTAAATTTCTCTATCAAACTATCCACCATTATATTTTTCCTCTAGCTTATTATTCCTATTTAATTTTTGAAGAGCATGCTTTTGCTACAAAGAAAAACTTGTGAGAAATTAATATTTATTATATACTTTGCAGAAAAAAAAAAAAACAACTACAGGCGTATTTAAAAGTCTATTATTCAGGCCATTTAATAGGAAAAAATATTCTGAAAAAAAAAACCAAATTTACTAAAGTAAAGAAAAAACATTTTACGCAAACAAGAGAAATACTCGTAAATATAATAAAATCAAAAGAAAAAGTTGCCTGGTTATAGAGAAGGACTCTTAATATTGTTGCTTAACTTTTCTGTTCTTTACTGTTCTCAATTATATTTATGTATATTTTTATTTTTATTATTATTATTTGAGTTGTAGGCGTTTAAATTAACACACAAATACTTACATACATAAAGGCATAAATAAACCAATTAATGGTGATTAAGACAGTCATATTTATTTTTAACAGCGTTTTAACATGAATTTGATTTTTTCTCCCTCAGTGGTGAAATAAAAATATATTTAACACAAATAAAACATTAAATAAAAAAAGTTTGTTTAGACTTATTTATTATATTTAGATTTAATAAAATTTCATCATGTTATAAACAGTTGAATCATTGATTTTGAGATACATTTATTTAAATAGTTTAAACTTAGATTAAGTTTATTATAAGCTTAAGGTTGTTAAACTTTTTTTTTTTTTTTTTTTTGATAATTTAAAAATGAAAGCTATTTATTAAATTTAGCTTAAAGCTTTTGGTTTAATTTAATTATTTTTAAATTTAAATTTCATCCCAACATAATTTCTATTTAAATTTAAGTTTAATTTATGTAAGGTAGAACTTTTATTTAAATTTATTTCAAAGAAAAAAACTTTGCTGGGTTGCAATTTTAATATTTATGTAAAATTTTCATTAACATTTTGTTTTCTTCTTGTCTTTATAGTCTTCTAAAGAAACAAAAAATGCTTTCTTCAACTTCGTTAAATGTTCATTTGCATTTAAAATAGATAGTTTGTTCAGCAGCTTCTTGATTTTCTTTCTTACAAGCAAATAAATATTTTCATTTTCTTATTTTTACTGTAAAAAATACCTAAAATATTTGAAATACCAATAAAGTCTATTTGCAACTTGGTCATGTTAAATACTCTCGTCATCGTAGCGAGAACATAAAAATGCAAATTTATTTTCTTTTTTATTTTTCTAAAATTTTCATTCTATTGTTTAAAATTCAATTTGTTTAATACTATAGAATCATGTACTATTTGCTTATAATAAAATACATAGCATGTTGAATGAAATATTTAAATATTTGAATAAATTTGGAAAATTTCTTAAGAAAATTTCATCAAAATTGTTATACTAAATAAATAAAATAAAATAATTTATTTAAGCAAATTGTTTTAATGAAATAAAAACATTTAAATAAACTTTAAAATTTTACAAAATCTGCAATTGGTTTTAGTTAAATTGATTACTTGTTTGCTAAAATTTTTTAAATTAAAATTAAATAATTTTTTTTGTTCAAATAAGGTATTAGTATACACTTGAATTATAGTTTACGTTAAATTGTGTCACTTAAAGTAATTTGGCGAATTAAAAACTAATTGTATTTTAATGTATATTTAATTTTCGATATTTCCATTTATATATAGTCTTGAAGGCCAAAACGATTACATAGTAATTGTACAAATAAGATAAATATTATGAAAATTAAAAATATCTTAAATATAAATTATTACAAAAATGTTTATCCCTCAATAAATACAAATTTAACTTTAATATTTTTGGAAAATCTAAAATTTATTATTCAAATTAATTCAGTATTTTTGGCATATATTTACATATAAATATTATTTGTAAAGATAATATTTATTTTTAATTTCTAATTGATGTATTTTAAAAAATTTAACTGATTTAAAACAATTTCAAAAAGATTTGATACTAAGTTATATAAGGCCTATGTGTCAAATATAATCGAATTTCAAATTACAATATTTACATGGCTATCCATTCAGTCAGACGGACGGATGGACATCGTTAAATCAATTTACCTATCGATTATTACCCTATTAATATATATTGAGATATATGTCAGATCAGTAACATTTGGTGCTACAAACATCGGCGACAAAATTTGGTAAAATTAAATTTTGTTGCATTATCTTGAACATTTCCGACCTATAGTGTTATTACAAGTTTAACATGGTTGGACTGATGTTCAGACGGAAGGACGGACATCTTTAAGTCAATTTAGCTATCGATTCCAACCTTTTGGTCTTACATCAGTAACTTTGAAAGTTATAAACACTTTCATTAAATTTACCAAATTTTGTCGAATTATTTATTTTAAAATTTTCAGCATAACACCACAGCAAAGTATTACCACTTATATAGGGAAGGTCAGATGTTCAGACAGAAGGACGGACATCGTTAAATCTATTGAGCTAATGATTTTAAACCGATAGGTATATTTTAAATGGTTTTTAGACCAGTAACTTATGTTCACCAGCATATTATTTGTTTTCAAATTATCAGCATAACACCGCAGCTATTACCACTTTTATATGAATGGACAGATATTCAGACGGACATCATTAAATAAATTCGAGCTCTAACCGCGAAAATATCATAAGTACAGAACACAAAACTTTACAGGAGAAACATTGGCGGTCAGGGCTCAAATTCAGCCAGTGATTTTAAGTCGTGTAATATCCTCCCCACATGGAATTTTTTTTTTTTTTGTGTTTTGTGTTTTATTTCTCATATTCGGAGGATTTTAAAAATTATCTTTTATTCGAATAATGGTTCTTTTTTTAATTTCTACCTATTCGATGTATTCTTTTTTGTAACACATTTTTTTATTAATATCTTTTAGAAAAATTGCGCGTCTGTTGTTAAAAGTGTTACTTTTTTCAAATTCGAAACTTTTTCAAAAATATTTTTTCTTTTAAATGCTCATAACTCTTAACTTTGTTAACCAATTTTTTATATTTAAAATAATAAAATTCTCGCAAAATTAAACGATATTTGTATGCATTAAACATATCCCTAACATTACGAACCTCTTCAGAAACATAATTTCAACAGACAGACGTGTAGCGTTTCAAATAACGTGATCCGTCTGTCTTACCTAAAGAGATCCAAAATATATACTTTCTATGGCTATAAAACAAATTTACATAACCTACAAACGAAATTATAAACTTTACTTTTAACTTCTGTTTAAACCCCCTTCTTTAAAAATTAAAATCTGTCATCGCTGTTAGCAATTAATTTATTTTACTTGTTCCTGTTCAACAATATACAAGATAAACTTTTGTTACTACTTTTTAATTTCCTGTTCTTGAGTTTTTTTTTTTTTTTTTTTTTTTCTTGCTTTACTTTTGTTGTTGATGTGGTTGTCATCGTTGAGTTGCAGCAGCAACATCATCAGCAGTAGCAACAACATTTTGTGGCAATAAATGTTAATGTCTGGAAATGAACATTAATTAGAAATGTTTTACATATCGAAAAGTTCATTCCATTTAATTTTCATTATTATTTTATAGCACAGAAACTTTTGTTAGTAATTTTTAATGATCTGATTGTTGGCAATAACATCTTAGCAGTGAAAGACAAAACAAGAACAACTTTTTAAAGAAAATTGGTCTTAGAAAATTCAATAAGGAGAATTTTATAAAATTAAGTTGATTAAAATCTTTTAATTTTTAAAACATCATTTTAATTTAAAGAAGTTATACAATATTTAACAGTTCAACCCAAATTAAACTTGGAAATTTAAACTCTATTTGCATTTACACCCAGAGAAATATCAATCATATACGTGTTGAAAACGATACCATTCTGTGTCAATAGTGAATCTACACCGTATGTGTTTAAATTAAACACTACGTGTTCAATTCTTATTGAAATTAGGTATCGATTTAGCACCAAGTTGAAACCATTTCGGTATCAAATTGTTAAATTACATATGTTTTCTATTTAAATTTGTTAACGTAAGGTATTAAAATGCTGTTACCGTAAATTACCAATATGACCACAACCGTTGTTGATTTTGAATTGAATTTTTTCCCTTAGTGTATGTACATTTTTAAATCTCACTCTTAATCTTTATTTTATTTTTTTATTTTTTGCTGTTATTAAAGTTTATGCTTCTCCGATTTTTAGTCATAGAAGTTTAAACTACCTTTGAAAACAAATGATTAATTTTTTTATTTAATAACTAAGAGATTAATAATATTTGTTGATTTTTTAAACAACAATTAGAGTCAAAAATAAGTTTTATGTTAAATATATTATGTAGGTATTTATTTAATTTATTACTTATTTTTTATATTAATTCTTTTGCCTCTGACTAATGAAATTTTTAAAATTTTATTCACTTTTAAATAAAAATACAATGTATAAATATTTCAGTTCTCTTGACAAGAATTTATGATCTGTTTTTGTTTTTATTTATACGTTTATTATTATCTTTTGTGTCACGTAAACAAGTATATTTTTAATTGTTTCTATTTATAAGACCTAAAAATTTAAAATCAGCTGATAAGGCAAAAGAAATTCTTATTTAATAATTTTTGTTCATCAAACATAAACAAAACTGTAGAACTGCTATAGTTAGCAAGTGAATTGGAAAAAATAAGAAAATAAAAAATAAAAAAAAATCCCCCCTTTAAAGAAGTATTTAATTTCACTCAAACTGTGTCAAGAGGTTTTTGCCCGAAAATAAAAACAAACCGTAATCATGAGTTTAAGAATTTTCGAAAATTTAATTTACTGAAACTATAAAATTAATGAAGCTTTTAAAAAAGCATTTTGAAAAGTTTAAATAACTATAAAATTTCAAGTGTTTTCTGGTTATTTGTGTTAATGGAATATTAATGTTTAAAAATAAAAAGAGAGATAATTGTTTAAAAACATTAAACTTATATATGCAAATTTTTAAAAGTGTATAGTACTTAAACACTCAAGAAAATAAATTAGTAAAATCAATAAATTAATTAAAAAAAAAAATTAAATAAAAAATAATCACACAATAACATAATTAATGACAAACTGCTTACTTTCTGAACAAATCAAATGTTTGTTACTTTAAAAATAGCATTAAAATCTAAATTCTTTAATTAATATTTACCTGAAATAAATAACAAAGTTCAAAGGTTTTTCTATTCCTCAAGTTTTGTAAAATATCCTTTCATCACTATTTATAAATTTTAATTTCATTTATTAATATTTTCTTTCCTATATCTCCTACAAAGTATCATATTATTTTTTAAATAAATATTTGTTACTCAAATCCATTCAATTTGCTTTATTTATTTTTGATTTCAATATTGACTATTAACATTGAATGTTATAGCAAAAAAAAAAAAATAATTTTGTTAAAACAACAAAAAAAATATTGAATTTCATGGTCAGGGATTTAAATAGATTATATACACTTAATTTAATCAACATTTTATTTGAAGTGCTGGCATAAAAAAAAAAAATAGAATATAATCCACTTGGTGAAAAACAAATTGAACTTTGGCCGACAAACTAAAGAAAATTGTGTATTATATTGTAAAGCAAATCTCTAGATTATATCAAATCTATAGATATAAAATATAACTACATTACATGTTAATAAAAATAAATTATAAGATATTATTTATAAAAAAGCCCAAAAGGAAATTGATACCTTAAAACAAAATTAGAATAAAAAGAGAGTTTTTTTTGTATTTAAATACTACAATAAGGATTTTGTTACTTTAGATTGATTTCTCAATTGATTGATTATAGTAATTTAATGATGGTGGTCCCAAATCACATGATTGTTAGCAGTAACTGAGTTACAGTCATACGGTATTGTCACAACCAAAATTATGCTCCAAAATAAAAGTTTTTTGCGCAAGAAAAAAAATGGTAAAAATCAGAAAATATGCCCTCAAAATAAAAAAATAAAAAATATGATCCTAAAATATTAATCTTTCTGGCTAAATTTTAAATTGACTAATTTTCCTGCTAAGAATAACTTGATTTTTATTAGCAAATGCTAAAAACTATTGTCTTTTTGCACTATAAAACATTCAAAGGTAATATATGTTTTGTAACAGGATATTAAATTTTTTTTAGCAATTTATAAGATCTAAATTATTAGGAGATCGGTTTAGAAAGATATATGTGATAATAAAAGGAAATTTTCACTAATGATATATTATATAAACAATTCGATTGGCTGCAAAATATGCACAAATTTTTTCTTTAGTATAAGCTATGTAAAATTATGCTCTTTTGTGAAATATACACAAAAAATGTGCAATTAAATCTTTTAAAATATGTTCTAAGATAATAAGTAATAATAATATGGATATTGCCATGTTCTAAGCCTAAAATATGCAAAAATATGTTACAACAAATTGATGTCATCATTCTTAAAATTATCTGAAAAGTATAAATATCTAAAGGCTCCGTTACTCTACCGTAAATGTAAATGTAGAAAACGTAAATGTAAATGGAACATAAGTGGATGTTTACTTAAAAAACATAAATGCAGTACTTGTTTGTACACATCAACATCAGTGATGTCAATTACATATATTTCAAGTAGACCAAATTCAAATTGAAAACCGCTAGATTTATTGGTTTGTATTTGCGAACGAAATTTGTAATTTTATGACAAAAATTTTAAACTTTAAATTAATGATTCGACTCTGCGTCTTATTAAAATTATTTTAAAAATTTTTTAGTGAAGAAAATGGCAAAACATATTGTCCAGTTGATAAACCTTTTACAGCGATTTTTTACGCAGATTTAGTATAATGAAATAAAAAGCTGTTAACACAGTCCTTACAGCTGTCACGTAAAAACGTAGAACGACTTAAGGCCGGGTTAGTTGGTTGTTTATATGATGTTGATGTTCCGTTTATTTACGGGAAGAATTTTGTGCAATTATCCAAAATTAATAACGTGACAATATGTTTGTGACATTTGTTAGCAAAAGCACAGAGTTACCATAAATTATTTACTAGAAAAAGCCTAAAAATGCAACTCTGTTTAAAATTAAACAAGCCAAATATTTATCTATTTAATTGTTTGTGCATTTAATTATTTTTGTTTTTTTATTTCTTTGTTTATTTAGTGGTTTTTCCTTTTATTTCGTTAAGCATTTGTTTTTTGTAAAAAAAAGTTATTGTTTGGCAACACTGCTAACAGCCGTCACGGAAGAACACAAGAAAATTCTGTTTTCAACAGAATCAGACATCACATCACTTCAACGTGAAGTTTTTATAATTGTTAGCATTACAATACATGCAATATAAACGATCAGCTGTTTCCTACGCGGAGGAAACGTCACATAAACAACCAACTAATTCACGCTTTAATTTGATTAAGTCTCCGATACTCTATCGTAAATGTAAAAACGTAAATGTTAACGGAACGTAAGTGGATGGTTGCTCAAAAAACGTAAGTGTAGGCAGTACTTTGTTGTTTTGAATACATCAACATAAGTGATGTCAATTATACATATTTCTAGTAGATCAAATTCAAATTGAAAATCGCTAGATTTATTGGTTTGTATTTTAGCTAACGGAATTTGTGCTTTTATGACGAAAATTTTAAACTTTAAATTAATGATTCGATTCTGCGTCTTATTAAAATTATTTTAAAAATTTTTTAGTCAAGAAAACAGTAAAACAAGTTCTCCAGTTGATAAACCTTTTACAGCGATTTGTTACGCAGATTTAGTATAATGAAATAAAAAGCTGTTAACACTGTTCTTACAGCTATCACGTAAAAACCTAGAGCGATCTAATTTGATTTGGTTGCTACGTAACATTTACGTTTTTGAGTACACATACACATATAACTCTCATAAGCAAAACGTGTCAGCTGATTCGCTATATTTACATTTACTGTGGAGTAACGGAACCTTAACTGTTTAGTGCATCTGAAGACCAAGAAAAAAATATGATTTTGTATATTTTTAGTTGCGTGATCATAACTTTTTCAATCCCACCTAATGTTTGATTTTCTTATACTAATATTTGGCCTAAATTTGTGAATCTTGTGGGTATTTACAGTTCTTTTCATAAAGCAGAAATTGACAAACAAATTATGAAAGACGGAGAAAATGCATTATGATGGAGTTCTTAATAAGGAATACACAGTGATGTCATAAAGATGTCTTTGGAAATATTCCTGTAACTATTGAACCGTTGGAAATATCTAATTAAAATTTCACATAGTTAGAGGTGAGGGGCTTTGAAGTTGATTTGAAAGAGTACAGGCCCCTAGCTTTTCACTGGGGTAAAGGATAACCGCCAAAGTTGGGCACCTTTGGTATATACTTTTTTTCTTAAATTCGCCACAAATTAATTTATGACTTGAATGCAAAAAATTTTTCACGTAAGTAGTCTTTAAAAATCTCTACAAAAAACATGCTTTTATGTGTAGATGATCTCTTTTAATTTAAGATATTTGGATCAAAGCAAATGTTATCCTCTTTTTTTAAGTTTTTTAAATTTGGAAACCTCAATTTGAGGCCCAAATTTTAAAATATCTGCTAGATTTCATTTTTGGGGTTATATTCCAAAAAGGTGGTAAACGTAAACTATCTCTTTTTCAAACTATGATTATGATCAATTGCATCAATATAATTATATTCTTTGCTTTTGCAGTTAAACACTGTTCTATTTTCATTTAAAAACAAGCGCGAATATATTCGGCCCGGCCGAATCTATATACCCACCATCAACTTTTTCAAATTTTACGTTATATGGAAGTGGGCGGTAAAGTGGGCGGACCACGCCCTTTTTTGTTTCCCAATTTACATTGGTCCTTGAACTATTTGAACACAAATTCGTTGATTTTCACCTTATATGGGAGGTGGGTGGTAAAGTGGGCGGACCACGCCCATTTTTGGTTTCCGAGTTTATATCGACCCCAAACTATGCGTACAAAATTTCGTTGTCGTACGTGCTTTTATTAAAGAAATATCAGCAGAAAAGTATTTAACGGACACCCTGTGTTTCTAGTTTTTAGCCGTTAACAATACCAAACAAACCTTATATAACCTTATATAAGGCAAATATCTGTGCCAAATTTCGTCTCCTACATTGCCCCGTTCGAGCTCTATCCTGCTTTCAACAGACAGACAGACGGACGGACATAGCTAGATCTACTCAAAATCTAACCAGGACCCAGAAAATATATACTTTGTGGGGTCTTAGATGATTCCTTCGACATGTTACACACGGAATGACAAAATCAATATACCCCCCATCTTTTTGATGGTGGGTATAAAAATTGGTTTAAAAAGTAAGATTAGCTGAAAAATCTGTCTGACTGCATTATTTATACCAGAACATCAAGATCTGGCGAATTATATTTACGATTTACTACTCTTTTGCATTCAACTCTTGCTCTTATGAATGTAAAAATCGATTCTATTTGCGCGATCAAATTCAGAGAATATCACAAGATCACTATAGAACATTTGAATCATATTTTACCTTCTGCAAAATAATTAATTTAAAACTGAGTTTCAAAGAAGTTTAATATTAAAGGTCATTAAGAGGATACAGAAGTGAAGAAACCTTAATAAATTTTGAACTCGTTTTATGAGAGTCATAACCGATACAAACAACAATAACTGTGAGAAGTGTCGGAAGTCTTAAAAAAATCTTTCAGTTAACGATACCATGCATGCAGGCTAGCATGCCTCCAGTTTAATTGACCACAAACTAAGTTTGTATTTAGTTGTAGAAATATAAGTAGTTTTTCTAAAATTATAAAAAATATCCAATAGGAATTTATTGTGGTTTTCTTTATATACCTAATATATTATTTATTGTATTTATACCATCAATATGTTGGCAATATATTGCTTTTTTCTCCTGGTTATTAAGTTATGCCCCAATAGTTTGTAAAACGTTTCATTTATAAGTGCTACAATTTACACTTTTGCCTTTTGGGGTTCCTAAACTAATGCAGACAAATTGTCCTTTTTTTAAATTTCCATGCTTCTCTTATATATAAAAACAACAACATTTTAAATATGCAACACCAAATACTATTTACAAGTCAGTATGTTTGTGGGTTTATTATAATTTATGCATAGAAAAAAAAAAAAAAGCCAAAAGCATTTTAATGTTCATTCTTCTTGGCAACAATATGGAATAAAAAAAAAACAGATCCTTAACTCAACAACATCTTTAGCAAAAATCATCATTATCATGAAGCAACATTGTCTTCGTCATCATCATCATGATTCTTTATATTGCTAGTAATTTATATTCCTTTTACTGTTGATGTAACTGTAAACAGTTTACTGCTGTCATTGTCTGTTTGGGCTGTAATAGACAGAGAGACAGATCCTACAGTTCTGGTAGAGACAAAGAAAAGGAAGATTTTAAGTTAAACATTTTTTTAATATCTGGCTTAAATTCAATTTTAATATTTAGGTGTTCTTAGTAAAGCCAGAGAAAAATATTTTTTTATTTAAATGTTCCTTAGTTCTTTAGAAAGTAGTTAGTTATAAGTCTTCGACTGACTACTATACATTATTTTTTGGAATCTTCTGATAACATTCTTAGATAATCACTTAATTATAACAAATACTCTCATAACACAATAGACTATAGACTGAACTATAGTCAAGACTATACAACAAACTGTGGTGAATACTCTGGACCAGACTATAGTAAATACTATGGACTAAACTATAATCAAGACTGTAGACTAAACTGTAGTCAAGACTATTGACTAATTTATAATCAAGACTATAGACCAAACTATAGTTAAGTTTATAGACTTATCCATGTTAAGACTGGGTACCAGACTAACGACTAATATATAGTCAAGATCATAGACAAAACTATAGCCAAAACTATGGGCAAAACTATAGACTAAATTATAATCAAGACTAGAGACTACCTATAGTCAATTCTATAGAATAATTTATAGTCGAGACTGTTGGCTAATTTATAGTCAAGAAAATAGACTAAAATATAGTACAGACTATACATTAATTATAGTTAAAAACTGTGGGCAAAACTATAGACTAAATTATAATCAAGACTAGAGACTACGTATAGACAATTCTATAGACTAATTTATAGTCGAGACTGTTGGCTAATTTATACTGAAGACTATAGATTAATTATAGTTAAAAACTGTGGGCAAAACTATAGACTAAATTATAATCAAGACTAGAGAATACCTATAGTCAATTCTATAGACTAATTTATAGTCGAGACTGTTGGATTAAACTATAATCAAGACTATAGACTAAACTAAAGTCAATACTATAGACAAAACTATATTAAAAATTATAGACTTGTAAAATTACTATTTCAGTAAAACTCTTTAGAACTGTAGAGAATTGTGCTATCTTTTTTACACACTCGCACAATTGTTGCAACCTTCATAGTTTAGTCTCTAAAACTATAGTCGTAACTTTTGTTATTATATGCTGCTATTTACTCAATTGTTCCACAAATAATGTGTAAAAAAAAAGAGAGTAAAATAAAACTAAAACATGAAAAACTAAGTAAAAAAAGAGGAAAAAACTATATGGAAATAAATGTACTGTATTTGTTTTCTTATTATAAAGTTACCACAAGGAACGGAAAACGGAAACGGAAGTGTTTAGCAGAATAAAATAACATGAAAAATATACACCAGAAGAATATTAAAAAGAACTTTATTTGACAACATTATCAACAACATTATTATCACTACTCATTCTTAACATTTTGTTTAAGGGAAACTAACAAAGATTTGATCTAAAAATAAAAAAGAACTAAAGGAAGTAAAACATAAAATAATTTTGTATTTTCTTCTTAAGAATACCAGGAAATTTATTAAGTCAATTGGAAGATTTACTGTGAGGGTTTTTTTGCTCTTAATGTCCCAAAGATTAGTTTGTATAGTGTGGAAAACTTATTTAGATAAATTATTTAGTTTTTGTACAAAAAAAAAATAATAACCTTATAATCTTATTAAATGCCAGGGTTTTTGGGATTTTGTTTTACTATAATAAATATTGTGTTAAATAGAATAAATGAAATTACTTATGGTCATCACACACAACTAATGACAAGGATAAATCAGCAATTTTTTTATATTCATAACCAAAGGCAAGGATGTATAAGTTTGTCATTCTGCTAGTAATTTCTAAAATATTTATACGGAACTCCATAAATAACATAATTTGTGTATTTAATATTGAAATTTTGAAATAACAGTATTTGTCTGCCTGTTTGTTGAAATAATTTTTCCGAAAACCCTTCTTAGTTTTGGGCCATGTGTGATTCACTAATATATTTAGTAAGATCTTTAGAATTCTGCTAATAAAAATATATTAAATAGGTTTATAAATGGAGGAATTATGACCATTACTTTTTCTTGAGGATTCTTTTACACGCAAATCTCAGTAATATTCAGATTCTTTATATTTTCAACTTTAATTATTGTTCTTCGAAAACTTCAAACAATTGTAATATATATTAAACTTTAAAGCTTTTTGAGCTAAAGTCTCAAATATCTTTTATTAATTTTAAATACAAAATTATAAAAAAATTTTATTTCATAAATTAAAATTCCTTTTTCTTAAATTGAAACATTAAGCTTAGTATAAAATTATATAAGTATTATATTCTAACAAATCTGAAATGTTAATTACAAACATAAAATTTTCATTTGAAACTTTAATATGACGAAAGTCTCCCTCAAAGATAATTTAAGTAAATAAAACCCAACCATATGTTCAAAAGGGGAAAAAAGAATACAAAATTATTTCGGTAATTAGGAGTGCTATACACAGGAAATCACACACATGTTTAACTTAAAATACATATACACCTACACATGTAAACTCCCTACAGTTCTGAATACTGGTATACTTCAAAATTATACATTATCAAATTATTTGACATTATTAGTGCCCTGCAAAAATCAGGAAACAAAAATAGTTCCCTGTTTGTCCCTAAAACACCAAGAGTTTACAAATTTTAATATTTCATACCAGCTATTGAACTCTTCATTTGTCTGCTGTTGACCAAACATTAGAGACTGAAAATCTTTCCTAAAATTAATTAGTTGGTAAACAATCACCCCATCTGTAGGGTACTAAAACAAATAAACAAACCACACATTCACCTCGCTAAACTAAACATATTCATATTCTTCTATTTATACTGGCTTCAAAGATTTTAACCGAATAAAAGATGAAAAAAAGAAAACTTAAAACCACAGAAAAAACAACATCTGTGTATTTAACAAATAACACGCGTGTGGCTCCACTTTTCTGGATTTAAGTAAATATGTATATAAGTATGTATACTGTGTGTTATTTGTCCAAAATTATTTTACCTTCCTCCCTCTCTCTTTTTTACCCTAAAGGAAATTATCTGTTAATGTATGTTTATGTAAACACATAAGAAATGTTTATAAAGTCTTAGCTGCTTGTAAGAAATAAAGGTCTTAAAGTACAAAATTTATTAAGAAGAATATAGCAGAGTAGATTTTAACAGACAAATGATTTATATGATAGAATTATTTGCAAATATTTACACTTATTATGATTAATTATAAACAGATTTAATGATCTTTTTAAAAAGAAAATAAATACGAAAATTTTTATTACATCCTCTATATATTTTTTCTTTTATAATTCTGACATTTGTGAACCGATTTGAATGATTTTCAATAGAAAGTTCTTCGAAAATATGTCAGTTAGATTAATACATTATACAGCTCTCTAAGATATCTACGGCTTTAGAAAAGTATATTTCAACAGACAAATTAATTTGTAAAATGGAATTGTTTATAGAGATCATATTTTGATTACTTATTAACCGATTTAATGATTTTTTTTTTTTTTCTTTTTCAAAGAACAAAGAAATCATCTATATATTTCTCTTATAACTCAGACATTTGTGAATAAATTTGCCTGAATTTTAATAGGAAATTCTCGAGAATATTTCCAATATATTAATATATCACGCATCTCTGTAAGAGCGTTAGGAATGTATATTTCAACAGACAGATCAATTTATAGTTTGTTTTTAAGTAATATTTACACCTATTTCGATTAATTATGAACCAATTAAATAAGAAAATTTCTAACACATCTTCTATATATTCTCTCTCATAACTCAAACAATTGTGAACCGATTTGACTGATTTTTAATAGAAAGTTCTTCGAAAATATGTCGGTTATATTAATATATTACACATCTCTGTAAGAAATCTAGGGCTTTATTAAAGTACATTTCAACAGACAAATCAATTCGTACATATGAATTGTTAATAGACAATTAATTATTAACCAATTTATATAATTCTTTCAATAAAGAAAATAAAAAAGAAATTTAATGCAGATTTTCTATATATTTAGTCTCATTAATCGAAGATTCTTGCTAATTAATGCAATTGAATAAGAAATTTTGAATACGAAAATTCTCCAAAACAATTCCAAAATAATAACACATCACACGACTCTTTAAGATATGTAGGGCCATGGAAAAGTAAATTTCAACATTCAGGCCGATGGACAAAAATTAAATAACCTCTTCTGCTTATAAAGAGAGGATTCCATGATAAAAAAAAAAAAAAAATTAAAGAAATCCCAAATGGTTTGACAAACTCACATATGTATGTATACGTACCTAACGCTATGTTCACATTTATCAAATATTTGACCAAATTTACGTGATTACTAGTTTTACAAAAAAATTGTTCGGCGTTGTTTGACCTTGCAAATGTTTTGTAAGAGAAAACAGCGTCATACATGTTTCGGTAAAATATTAGTTATGATTAATGATAAGTAAAATAGAGGTTACGTCATTTTGGTAAAATATTTGACTAGTCTGAACATATCTTAAGAATTATACTCTTACGGGTACAAAAACAATATTTTATCATTCTTTAAGAGTTTCCTCAAAATTTAGATAATCTTATATTATAATCTTTAATTTTTATCAAAAATCATTTCCTTTTTATTTTCCCAAAATTGGTTTATAGTCCCTTTTTTCCACCCATACCACATACAAATTGTTTTATCTCAAGTACTCAATGTTTTTCTTTTCCTTCCATCAAAAAACTCTTGATAAATTGATTGATGATTATGTAAGTCATTTAATCTTTGGCGTTGCCATTAAAAAGTTTATTTAAAAATTATACAAAATTGTTTGTTGTTGGAAAATTGTGATTTTAGAAAATCTTTTTTATAAGAAGGCAAAAATAACTTAATTACATAATCACTGGCATTAAGAACATTAACAACAAATTTAAAATATTTTTAGGAAGGGGAGTTTAATGGAAAAAGGGCAAGAAAACATTTTTTTATATAAGTGGAGAAAAAGGGAAGCCAACATATGGTAAGATAAAAATAAACAAAAAAAAAAAATATATATAAAAAAAAAGCTAAAGTAAACAGATGTTGCATAAATATTTTTAAATAGAACATAGAATCAGATAAAATATGGGGAATTTAAATTACAACAGACAATTGATTTATGTTATTGCTATCATTTTTATAATAATTTATTATTATATTTTACAATATTTACTTTAAAATAAAGTTAAAATTTATTAATTGCTTGTAACCAGACAAGGGACCTGTCAAAATGATTCTTTTTAGCTACAAAAATGAAAATATATTTTATGTTTATATATATTTTTATATGTTTAGCTATTACATATGTATGTATTTTATCTATTCAGTTTATTAAATTCTTAAAATTTCATATCTTTAATAAATAATATTTTTAAATGTAACATAAAATTAAAATCTTTAGTATAAAATAAAAAAATATGAAATGTTTAAAAATGTCAAAATTTATGACATATAAATGACATATATATTATAAGTCACTGTAAATATATTATAAGTCACTATAAACATTTCAAATAGATTAAAAAGTATTTTGATGAGTTTAAATTTTAATGTGACACAAATTATTAACAAATCAGTGTAATAAAAGACAAATTAGGCTAAGATATACAGAAATAAATATGAGATATTAAATTAAATATATTTATAAAAAAAACAAAGAAAATTGTAATATTAAAAAAACAAGTCCGTTCTTCAGTAAATTTTAAGCCAAATCAGCATTTGTAAGATGAAATATGCAATTTTATAAGCAATAACGCTCTTATCATTCGAAATAATTTAATGATTATTTTTTTCTTTCTTCATAATTTTGAATTTTTAGCATTTTTGTTCTTTTGCTATCGCTATAATTACATATAATATAAATTACATTTGTTTTACGGAAAATCTTATGTAAAAATATATCCTTGAACTATGAGCACAAAAACTACACACTATATACGAACAAGTGTTGCCAGCTTAGCCTTTTTAAGGCTAAATCTAGCCTTTTTATTTAGCTTTTAGCCTTAAAATTTTCGTTTTAGCTTCTAGCTTTTTTACTAGCCTTTTTTATTCTTTAAAAAGGCTAGTAAAAAAGCCTTAAAAAGGCTAAGAATTTACTAATTTTATTTTTACAGAATCATCAATTTAAGCATTTTTGCATATTAATTCGCACAAAAATATCGAAATTATTTATATTTAATGATAATTTTCGCTTGCGGCGTTTCTTTCTACAAAAATATTATAATTATTTTTTGACAAAATTTATTACCCGTAGAAACTACTTATGTTATCTTTACAAATTTACTAAAATATCTTTAAGAAATACCAAAATCTAATGAGAACAAGAAAAGTGAATGCTTTTTCAAATAAAACTATATGTAAGCTTTTTTCTGGCTTTATTTTTTGGACATTTAGCTTTTTCTGACTTTTTAAAGTCTAATTTAGCTTATTTTTTTTATCAAGTCCTGGCAACACTGTATACAACCAACAAATAAAAATTGAAGTGCATGTAAAAAGATTTTGTATTTCATTTATTTACAAAGTTATAACTTAAACTATGCGTACAAAATTTAAATAAACACTAAAAAACTAAAACGACCAACTCGTAAAATGCCCAGTAAACATTTAAGATTAAATTAAAAATATAATGCTTTAAGAAGGAAAGTAAAATCTCTCTCTTTCATTTAAATTAAAATTAAAATTATTTATTATATATTATATATTATATATTATATATTATATATTATATATTATATATTATATATTATATATTATATATTATATATTATATATTATATATTATATATTATATATTATATATTATATATTATATATTATATATTATATATTATATATTATATATTATATATTATATATTATATATTATATATTATATATTATATATTATATATTATATATTATATATTATATATTATATATTATATATTATATATTATATATTATATATTATATATTATATATTATATATTATATATTATATATTATATATTATATATTATATATTATATATTATATATTATATATTATATATTATATATTATATATTATATATTATATATTATATATTATATATTATATATTATATATTATATATTATATATTATATATTATATATTATATATTATATATTATATATTATATATTATATATTATATATTATATATTATATATTATATATTATATATTATATATTATATATTATATATTATATATTATATATTATATATTATATATTATATATTATATATTATATATTATATATTATATATTATATATTATATATTATATATTATATATTATATATTATATATTATATATTATATATTATATATTATATATTATATATTATATATTATATATTATATATTATATATTATATATTATATATTATATATTATATATTATATATTATATATTATATATTATATATTATATATTATATATTATATATTATATATTATATATTATATATTATATATTATATATTATATATTATATATTATATATTATATATTATATATTATATATTATATATTATATATTATATATTATATATTATATATTATATATTATATATTATATATTATATATTATATATTATATATTATATATTATATATTATATATTATATATTATATATTATATATTATATATTATATATTATATATTATATATTATATATTATATATTATATATTATATATTATATATTATATATTATATATTATATATTATATATTATATATTATATATTATATATTATATATTATATATTATATATTATATATTATATATTATATATTATATATTATATATTATATATTATATATTATATATTATATATTATATATTATATATTATATATTATATATTATATATTATATATTATATATTATATATTATATATTATATATTATATATTATATATTATATATTATATATTATATATTATATATTATATATTATATATTATATATTATATATTATATATTATATATTATATATTATATATTATATATTATATATTATATATTATATATTATATATTATATATTATATATTATATATTATATATTATATATTATATATTATATATTATATATTATATATTATATATTATATATTATATATTATATATTATATATTATATATTATATATTATATATTATATATTATATATTATATATTATATATTATATATTATATATTATATATTATATATTATGTATTATATATTATATATTATATATTATATATTATATATTATATATTATATATTATATATTATATATTATATATTATATATTATATATTATATATTATATATTATATATTATATATTATATATTATATATTATATATTATATATTATATATTATATATTATATATTATATATTATATATTATATATTATATATTACATATATATTATATATTATATATTACATATTATTTATAATTTATTATTTATTTTTTATTTTTTATGATTTGTTATTTACGATTTATTTTTTATTATTTATTATTTAGTATTTATTATTTATTTCCAATGATCTACTAGTCATATATTGGACCGGCATTTCTATGAGAATATCTCAATACATATTTTAAATCTTAACAAGCTTAAATAAAAAATTTTTTTTGGATCTACATTGAAGAGAAATTGAAGCTTTGCTAGGGCAAGATGTATTAGAACCGCCCTCCCAGTAGCTTGAAATATTTAAAAGGTTTGTTTATTTTACAGCTTCTAGCGAGCGTAAACCTCGTTTGTGTACTGTTCGTTAGCTAAAAAATATTTCTCTTTAATACCCAGTTGGAAATTGTATTATAAAAGCTCATCTAACAGCTTTTAGTTATAAGTATTTATCGGCAACAAATTCACATTACCAATCACTGAATATTTTGCTAGTACCATTTTAAAAAACATACAATATGAGTTTTGTTCGTTTTCCCTTGCTTGTAAAAATTTTTAGGGCGACCTTTTGTTCGAATTAATTATCTAGTAAATCCTATGAATATCTTACTTAACATCTTAATAATAGCACCAAGGTTACTAAAGACATTTTTAATATAAAAAAAGGTAGTGCCAAAATGCTATATTTAAAGCTTTAAAGAAGCCTTAATATTCCAATTAAAGAGCATTTGTTTCAATATGATTTTAACAGTTTACAAAAAAAGAGAAGATTATATTCTTTAAATTTCCAATTAGATTTTCATACAAATTGTCTGTTTCTTTTTCTGCTTTTAAGTATTAAGTATTTTGTATTTTTTTTTTTTTCTTTTATTAATATTTGTTTTTATTATGCTGTATAATTTCATACTAATGCAGCGAAGTTTGTTAAAATGTGTATGTATGTATATATTTTTCTTCTTTTTCAAAATTGTTGCCCTTAGTAACCAGACACATATACCCAGAGCAGCAACAGTCACATACATACATGGAAATTTATATACACATAAACTTATATAAATATTTAGAAATATTTTCTTTAAAAGAGAATATAAAACTAGATGAAAGGACATTGAAGAATGTCAAAAGGCGTAGCATTTACAGAGATACATACATATGTATATAAGACAATAACTAAAGAAGAAAAACCCTGTAGTTTTAATAACTGTCCACTAAATTATTAATATTAAACAAGAATGATATGATAAATCTTAGCTAAATATATTTATTACATAAACTCGGAACGAAACATTCAGCAGATTGCACTGTAGCTTACTTTGAAGTAATAATGTAACTACTGTTAAATGTTAAATTCCCTGATATAATAGCTACTAGACTGTCTCTTTCAGGACCTGCTTTTAGAACTTTTGGGTAGTTTTCTAAAAATACAAAAATATATTACCCATAGGTATGGAAAAAAACATGTACATGACAAGTATTAGTTTATAAGGATATTTATAAACTTAAACAAGTATTCATATATAGTTTTCTTTTATTTTTTTTATTACAACTTGTTGCATATCTTACATACAAAACATAATATGTATGTGGTTGATGTTGCTTCTACCAAACAACTCATACATCTAACTGCTTATAGTTGTAATGGGATATAAACTATACACATACATATTTAGTTATTACAATATTCTATATCCTTAAACATTCATATATGAATAGTTGTTGTTATTAATAATATTACATATCCTATTACGTATATTTAAAGATGAAGAAAAAAATCCTTTCATAATACTATGACATCAAACGAATAAATAAAATATATTTTTTTTTATTATTGGGTGTTGGTTCAGGACCATGAATTTCTGAAGGAAGGAATACTTGAATAGGAATAGGAAATTTTATGTAAATTTTTTTTTTGCTTTTATTTCTTTCTACAATTTATTATTTTCTTGTTTATTGATTTATTGAAAAGTAAAATAAAGAATATAAAAAAAGTTTTCAAGAGAATGTTTAGCAACAAAATTGTTTAGCGGCTGAATGTGGAAGAAGAAGAAAAATTTCCATTAAATGCTTTTAACATATTTGTGGAAAATTGTTATTTGACTTATAAAGAAGAAAATTTTCCATGTTCAATAAAAAATAAAAAATAAAAATAAATAATGTGAAAAATTCTTTGCCAAAGAAGATAAATAAAAAAACGTGTAAAAATAAAAAATTAATAAAACAAGTTAAGGTGTAGAAGTACTTTTATTGAATTTGTAATAAGCTTTAGGCTAAAGGAGGCAATTTGACATAGAGTGGAAAGTGAAGACGATTGAACAAAAAGGCTATAAATTGTATTCTAGTTTCAATGTCTTATTTTAATGTCATTATGTGGTGAGTGAAGAGAGTTAGAGGTAGAAACTATAAAGTAACGTTGAAAAATGAAATTTAACTACGTTTATACGTAGGATTAATTTAAAAATAAAAATTTGGCCGTATATAAAATATGTGTTTAAAAATATGCCTTTAAAATTGAAGAAATATACTCTAAAAATATAATTTTTCCTACAAAATTTTAAGTTATCTAATATTCTTCTTACAATTAAAAGCTAATTCTTTTAAAATTCTATTAATTTATAAGAAAAAAATTATTAAGGAATGGGTGCAAAATATGAAAACTATACTCTTAAATCTAAAAAAAAGATAGGAAAAATATGCTATTAAGCACAAAACATGCAAAAATATGCTATTAAGACCAAAGTATGATTTAACAAATTGGTTCAAAAGTTCTTAAAATAAACAACTAACAATTTCGTTCATTTGAAGCCCAGAAAAAATATAATTTTTTCATATTTTTGGTAGCTAATAAATATGCAGTGTTCCGATTACAATGGCTAACAACAAAAATCCTCCCCCATAGACGAAAAGTTGGACTTGATGTATTTTGATGTGCTAAACATGAATCCGCTTTCAGTTTTTTTTTCATCAGGTCTGGATTTTTTTTTTTTTTTTTTTTTATGGGCGTGTCTAATATTTCTCCCATAGTAAGGCCATTACTCTAATATATTTCCTCATAACTCAAGATACACCAAAAGACATCTTTAAATCATACAAACTTAATTTTTTTATGTGCTCAATAGTTTCGGAGTTATTTTGAAATAAATGTCCGAAAAAAATCATTTTCATGCAAAATTTTAGATTTTTTTGTTACTAAAATTTCTTTTAATAAATTAAAACATCAAAAATGTTACAGCTTATCATCTTTATCTTCAAAATTGATGCAGAAATCTAAATTTTATTCACAGTTAAGTAAAAATACCCATGTTACATACAATTGAGTAGCAAAAAAAAAAATATATTTTTTCTTGCATCAAAAATAGGTGGACTAGGTGGATTTTGACGAGTTAAACAAGAATCTGCACTCACTTTTTTTCTATCGGGTACTGATTTTTTTTTTTATGTGCATGACTAATATCATTACCTTATTCAGCGGTCACACTATAAAATTCGAGAATGGTTTGTCAAACTTAGGTTATAACTCAAAAACCCTTTACACGATTTTGATAAGTGATACATCAAAAGATGCATACGAAAATTGTCTTCAAGGTATGTCAACAATATTTTTCATTCGCTCAAGAATTTCAGAGTTATGGATCAAAATTTTCACCACTTTTCAAAAAATTAAATTTTAAAATTTTCGATACTAATTACCGAATAATTACGGAAATATTAACTGGACAAAAAATTATATAAATTCAGCTCAAAGACAATTTAGGTCACTATATATTAAAGTTCAATTTATCTTAATTGGACAAACTGGTCTCGAGTTACACAAGTGTGACTGCCTAAAGGCGGGGACATAGTAGTCATGCCCATAAAAAAAAAAATCAATGCGTGATAGAAAAATAGTAAAAGCTGATTCTTATTTAGCACGTTGAATTCCATCTAATTCACCTTTTTTTTATTTAAGGTGAAAAAAAAAATTTTTTTGCCCACTAGTGTATTTCCACTTAGCTATAGGTATGCATGGGTATCCAAACTTAACTGTGAATCCAATCAAGATTTGTGCATCAATTTTTATGATACGTGGCTTTATTTACTCGTAGTTTTGCCAGCTTTGAGATAAAAGTGATAAACTTAAATATTTTTGATGTTTTCACTTTAAAAAAAAGTTTTAGTAAAAAAAAGATATCTTGAATTTTGCATGAAAAAAAATTTTTCCGACACTTTTTTTTAAAATATCTCCTAAACTATTGAGCGGATGTAAAATTGATAGTAGAGCAATTTAAAGCTAATTTTATTCTGCATATCGTTGTATATCATTTATATGAATCGTGCATACCGTTCTCAAGTAATAGTGAAATATACTCGAGTAATCGGCATATTTAGGGCACAATATTAGACACGCCCATAAAAAAAAAATCCCGACCTGATGGAAAAAAACTGAAATCAGATTCGAGTTTAGCATGCGGAATTCCATCTAGTCTACATATTTTTTTTTTTTCTTTTTTTTGAAGGACTTCGAAATTTTTTTTTTTTTTTTTTTTTTTGTTGACTAGTGTTATGTATTTGCACACAATTGACTTATAAACATACTTAAATACTTTGGGGGTCTGTTTGCTTGGATTTGCAAAGAAATATTATTACCCAAGATTGATATTTCGTTAAAAATCAGGCCAACTATTTTTAATAAATGTTTGTACCAAATATTTTTCTTTGGATTTAAATACCATTAATTTAAAAAATAAATTTGTGTCGCTATAATTAAAATCCAGTAATATTTTCATTTCTGTTACAGGAAACAATATATGATGGATATTTCTGTTAGATTTGGCTAAACTCTTAAGCTGGCCTTATCAATTTCAAATTACTTTTGGAGTGTAGAAATTCAAGGGACACCATACAGAATAAATGACCTCTAAGTAGAAATTTACTTAGAGAATTAAAGTCATTATGTAGGCTAGTAACGCTTCGCCTAAATTTGGTCATATTGTAGACCTCAGAAGCTTGACATCATTAAAAATTTCATTAAGTCTGTGATGCAATCTTTGTTTCCAAAATTGGGTATACACTCCTCAGAATATTTCTTCTCCTTTTTTTCTAAAAAAGTTTGATTTTTAAGCTACGTTCGGTTAAAAAATTCTATTACCAGATACCTTATACCTTCAAAAGACGTTCAGGCTTCGGAGGTCATTAAAGAGATTCTGTTGAGAAGTATATATTCTTCGAGCCACGTAGTGTTTTCGGTACTTACTGTCATTTCAAAAATTACTTAAGAGAGCAAATTTTCTTCTGCCATTAAGTGTGAATTGGTAGATGAAAGAGGGTTAAAAACTTGACCTTGACGATGAAGTAAAAGTGCATTCACATTGGGGAAGTCTTCTTGCCGATTTAGTACAACCAAATAATTAGAATTTTTGAGTTTTAAAACTGAAAATAAAATTTTTAAGAAAATACTTGACTTGTCTGAACTGACAGCAAAACCCACTTGGTTTTTAACGAATGCAATCAGACAATAAGACTAATAGTTAGATTTTTGATCGGTTAATGACTAATTATTGTATGTAACAGCCAGGGATGGAAAATGAAAATATTCAAATAATACTTTTTTCACCATTTTCTTACCAAGTGAACCAGGAATTAAACAAATTTATCCGAAAAATTTAATATTTCAAATTGTCTCCATAATGCATTGTAGTTTGAAAATGCTTCCTTTCAAAACGAGTAGCAGACTGCTCTACACGACTAATTTTCTGAGTGTTTCAAATTACTAGTGAGAGAACTGTGGTACCTTTAGATATTAAATAGTATAAAATAAAAAATTGTTATTCGTAGAGAATAATTCGAATAATTCTTCTTCTGACTAACTACCGCTAATGAATGTAATTCCTTGAGATCAATTGTTCAGCTCTCAATCACAAATAAAAAGAGAAAACATTTGCTATTAAATAAACATCAGCGAATTAAAATCTCGGGCTCTGGTTAAGATAATGATAATTATCCCAGACGGGATCTATTCTCCTGCTAATAATTATTATTAAATCAAATCCGACCTTATAATTTTTAAAAATTTTATCAAAAATCCTTTAATTTGCCTTAATTTAAAAGAGATATTTGGAGTTAAATTCTTCGGCTGTCGTTTAATGATAATGGTCCATTATTAAGGAGAGGGGTTGATGCATACTTCTGTTCTTTATTGGAGAACTAAAACTAAAACATTAAAACAAATCAGCCCTGATAAATGACATTTACTTGACAATTAATCGCTTTATTTGAATATCCTTTCAACTTATCTTTAACAAACCATGCAAAACAAATTAGCAATCATACCAGATAAAAGCTTAGAAAACGATTTCAAATTATCAACCAACAATAGTTCAATAATTTTCCTTTACTATTTGTTATAAGAAAATAAAGTTTAATACAAAACAATCTAAATAATTTGCCACCATCAAGGATATTTAAAACATAAAACTGCCACGCCACAATTGACCATGATAGCAAAAAGTATGTGTTGAATATTTTCAAAGGTAAAAACAAGTACAGAAAAATGTCAAGGTTTTCTAAAACGTTAGCTAAGCAACTGAAAATATTGAAAATCTTTATTTCTTCTAAAAATTTAGAAATATTTTAAGTTTTATTTAAAAAAAATCCTTTTACTTACATTTCTCCAAACTGGCATTACAATGTTTCAAAGCATCATCGAGTAGATTTAAATGCATATAACTGGTAGCAGTCTCATTGATTTTTTTTGCCTGTAAATCGGCACCCCACCATTTTTCTACCAAACGTCGTACCAAAACATCGGGCATAAATTTCATATTATCATTAGAGCTAGTGGAACGTGGTGCCACACCACTGGTAGAAGCAGTGGAAGCCATGGTAGTGGTAGCTGTATCTGTAGTACAGGCTATAGTAGTGGTAGTAACGGTAGTGGGTGAGGCCAAGGGAGTGGCAATAATTTGTAGGCGTGGCATATCGTTAAGTGCGGCAACTAAAGATGCTGCTGATGATGATGATGAGGTGGAGGAGGAATAGGAGGATGTTGTGGCTGACATAGAGGTAGAATAAGAAGTAGTTGTTGAGGAATATAATTGTTGTTGTTGCTGATGATTGTTGCTATTACCAAGAGCCAAGCTATTGATATTTAAATCCATACTGGTAGTAGTGGTGGTAGTAGCCGTAGACAATGTAGCCAAGGGTGTGGTTAAATCTAAAGCTTTGTTATTGTTGTTCTGTTGGCTGGTAAGGCCATTAATATTTATATTTGTCGTGTCATTGATGCTGAAATCATCCTTTTGCCAGCGTGGAAATTTTACGTGACAAATATTACACATTGTAATGGTTTCACAGCATTGGCGACAAAATGTATGACCACAATTGGTGGTCACCGGACAACGTAAAACATCACGACACAAAGGACACAATAAAGGATCATAATCTTCTGGTGGCTGAGTACCAGCAACTGCTGTTAGTTCTCTTGAAGGAGCATGTAAATCCAAATTACCACCCACAGCTGATGCCAAGAAATCAGAACCCATATCTTTCAGTTTCGAAGAATGTATGCTTAAACCTGATGTAGGCAATTGCCAATTAAAGGCATTAGCTGCCGTGGCAGAAGCATATTTATTTCTCAAGGGTGTTATTAGTTTTTGATGCTCATTATTATTTCCTTTACAGCTTAAACCCGTAGGAGTTATGCTCACTTTAAGAGGATCCATTTCAGAGTTTATTAGTTCAGGAGATTTTTTGGAATTTGAGCTTAAAATGCGTATGTGTTCTAATAGGGCGGTGGCCAATATATTTAACTTTTCCAAAGGTATAAAACCCTCGGGCTGTTCACTGGCTATCAAAGCATAAATATCGAAAGCTTCTTGCAAACGTCCATGACGGGCCAAAGACTCACCCAACAAATAGGAAAGTTGTAAATTATTAGCCGTTTGTCCGGCCAATAAAGCCGGCGAACGCAATTTAATATTTTCATTGCTTCTACGTGGTCGTTTAGCTTCTTCATGAGGCTGGACAATAGCAGTTGTAGATGAAGAACCCGAGGCGCCATTTGTTTTTAGGGATTTAAGGCCTCGTTTGCTGGCCAAAGCTCCCTTAACATAAAAGCCGTGTGAGAGTGGCATATTATCGTGACGCAATACCTGTGTTTGATCACGTAAACAATTTTGTATTCTTGTTGCGCCTAACACTGCTGCTGCAGCTGTGCCTGCTGATATTTGTGTGGTGTTTGTTGTTGCTGTTGTTAATATAGTATTAGGTGTTATGCACTTTGAGTCTCTAAAATTATAGACCGCAGCTGCGGCTGACGTTGCTGCTGCTGATCCGTTTATAGATTTATTATTTATTTGTAGCAAAGAATTATTGAATTTTGATTCTTTATCATCAATTTGAAATTCTGAGTAATTTTCTTTAATTAACAAGTCTGATGTCGTCGACGACACTACTGAGTGTACGTAACGTTTATTTGACTTATTTAGGGGTGTAGTGACGTTAACACTTAACGGATGTTTTCTTTTCTTTTTAATTTGAAATTGCTCAGTAGCACTTTTAGACATTATACACAAATTTCCCCGAAATTTATTTTATTATTTTTTTTTTTTTTTTTTCACTAAAATTTTAAATAAAATTTAAAATATTTTTTTTTCTTCTTATTTTGCTTAGCAATACATTGAATTGGTATTATTTTTTATTTTTATATAAAAATTTAATATATATTTTTTACTTCTTAACACTTTTGATTTATTTTATTTATTAATTTATTTTCACTTTTATTATTTTTTTGGTTATAAATTTTTTTCATTTTATCCGTCAAATTTCAATCGGTAAGAAATTTTATTTTATTTGCTCCCTTACGATTCATATCCGTTGTACGACTGCATTCACATTGAAACCGTCTTTGTTCCGTTTCGGTGTTATATGTTGTTGATTATCTGAAAAAATACACAAGCAAAAAAACAAACAACAATGAATTGAAAAGAATGAACTTAAAAAAAAGCACACAGATATACAAAATACAAAAAAAAGAAAAAAAAACATTGAATTTTGTTTGGAAAAAATACAAAAACAAATAAAAACACACACTTTACGTAACATTAGATTGAATAAAATTATACAAGTACATACGTATGTATTTATCAAAACCACAAAAACAACAACAAAAAACAAGAGTATTTTCTTTTTTCAAATTGAGTTTTAAGAGTGAAGCCATGTATTTGTTTGTATATATGTGATTTCATTAACAGAAGCGTTTACTTGGTTTTTGGTTAAAGATTTCTGATTTACTCTAATCAGAAAATCATAACATTCAACTCGGAAATACATGATTTTTATTACATTAATAACAGTTCTCACTGTTAAATAATGTTTAGTTTAACAGTATTTTTGTTTAGTAACTAGAACATATTTAACATTCTGTTAATGGTAATAAGAGTAGCCAGATGGGGCATATGTCCCCGAAACGGGGACTTGCTGTTTATATTGGGTTTAGAATACATTTGTATAGCTTTCGCCCGTAGTGTACTGAATATATGGCTATTGGTTTGTCATTCTGCCCATAATTTTTACAACTTTATTTATATTCTTTCTGTCTTTATAGATAGGGAAGTCAAAAAACGATGTCTGTCCGCCCGTCTGTATGTTGGATCAGAGTCCTTAAAAAATTAGTTTCAGTTTGAGTTTTACTAAAAATTATTGCTATATCATATCACTTTGTTACATAATTATCTTAAGGATTTGAAAACTCAGATATGATACTGAAGGCAATAATTGGTAGTTATGTAAAATGTAAAAAGTAGAAGATATTATTGATGCCATAGACGTATCATCGGCTTAAATATTTAAATTTCAAATGAATAATTTGATTTCAAGAAGTAGTCGGCAAGTCATAAATGCAATCATGTGACCTGGATTAAAGTAGATATAATATGGACCGGAAACCCAACAACAGTTAGTTTACTACCGATAAAGCAGGGCCGAAAATGTGATACTTACATAGGGAAATAGTAATAAATGGAGAATAACATAACAAATTATTGAACCGATTCTACTACTAGTTGGAATGAAGAATAACATAATCATGAATATAATTAGTACAATGCACAGTGGGGAAGAATCGACATTTTTTGTAAATAAATCTGTAACTTCTGGTATAGGCGTAGCAGAGGAGTGTACAATATTAATTAGTATGGAAGGGGTCCGAACAGACCCCTCAGGGACAAAGCTAAAGGTGCTCAAATTTGGGTACCTCTGACATACAAATTTTTTAATCGCTTGCCAAATTTTTGTTTCTCGTCAAATATTCGTATACGTTATTGTATGCACTGATAAAACCTACAAAATACATGCTAGTATATCCTATTTATCTTATTATTAAGTAACTCATGTTCTTGGTTCAGGTTTTTTCATATATATCCTAATATTTTCGACCTATTTTATTTGTTTTTTCTTTAGCTAATTAAAGAACAAAATTATCTATAGAATAAAAAATATTTGAAGTTGATATCTTTACCGAGTCTTAAAATAAATGATATTGAATTTGAAAATTGCAAAAATTACGTTGTTTTTTTTTTTTTTTTTTTTGGCCAAAAAGTTATCTACACTCTTTTCCCTCTAAAATAAAAATTTCTTTAACAACATATAATCATTTTATACTTTTCTGAAAGGTATCTTCACGGAGAAGACCTCAAAATAAAAAGTAAGCCCAATAACTTAAGTGGTCAAGGTACACACTCTCCCGAATTTTACCAATTTTATGTGGAAGTTTTGACTTTAGTCTATATTTTCTCAAATCCCAAAGCATCGAAACGGAATGTAGTTAAAGTTTCTTTAATATGTTGTTAAAAGTTTTCAATCAAAATCTACGGGACTTCGGAAAAACGTGGAAAAAAATTAAAAAAAAAAAAACAATTTTGGAATTTTCGGCGTTTTTTTTTTTTTTGGGGAATTGTGGGATTCCTTTTACAAAACTCTTAAAGTTTTTTCACTTTCTCATTTTATACGATAAAAAAGTCTACATTCACTGAAAATATCGTTAAGATATCTTTACTAACAAATATGTTATTACAGATAAAATATTTATACACCCAGAGAAATATCAATCACATACGTATTGAAAACGATACCATTCTGTGTCAATAGTGAATCTACACCGTATGTGTTTAAATTAAACACTGCGTGTTCAATTCTTATTGAAAATCGATACCTAATTGGCACCAAGTTGAAACCATTTCGGTATCAAATTTTTAAATTACATATGTTTTGTATTAAATTTGTTAACGAATGGTATTAAAAAGCTGTTACCGCAAATTACCAATGTGACCACAACCGTTGTTGATTTTGAATCGAATTTTTTCCCTTAGTGTAGTTTCTCAAAAAACCAATTTTTTACAAAAATATTATTTTAATTGCAAAAATCAGAAAAAGTAGAAATTGATTTTTTCATCTAAATTTCATTGCTTAGCTGATATAATTCTTCGTTATATAGAAAAAGATTGAAATCAATATCTTTTACAGAACCAAAACTATGCCACTTTAAATTTTTTATATCACGGAAAATTCCAAAAACATTATATTATTGTGGATGTGAAAAAGCCATAACAACGTAAATAATTTGTTACCGTATCCAATGTTCAAATGTGTGTTTGTGCAAAAGTATACAAAAAATGTAATTTTCCGTGACTTAATAAACTTTAGGCATTTATTAGGATATCTGTATCTTGAATTATGTCTGGTATTGTGTCATCCGTGAAAAGTTGGAATATCGTCATGCGACGATTGAGCAGTGACGTATAAAGAGTTCCATCAATTCTGTGTACTCTTTACATACTCTACATTCATTGCGCCATTACGGTTTAAATGCACCTATAAGTTTGAATATCCTGTTAGGACATTCACCATCTTACTTAGGTGTGTTTTATTCAGCCTCAATATGCCAGTGTATTTTGGTTATTCTATCCTTCGTTTCATTATTCCACAGTGTTATTTGGGCCATTTAAGCCTACTCTTTCTAATTGCCTCAAAAGGTATTGGATTTTCCAATTTTATTTTCCATTATTTTCTATTTTTGTCTACCCAAAAAATGTCTACTGTACTAGAGAGGTCGAACTTCTTCTATATAGTGTCACAGTCTATCCCCTGATTTAGAGCCATACGTGTATCAGCTAGTCCCCACGGACATCTGAATCACGGTTCCATTAGATCAGGATCAGGTTTCTGGCTCTTCTATTAAGAGTCACAGTCCGGTTCTAACCTGTTAGATATTTCCACATTGTGCGATTTGTTGATCCATTTCCCCATTGTAAGGCAAAAAGATTTATTTCTAAAGCCCTTGTAGGTGTTGTTCTGATGGCCTCATTTACTCATAGGATTTCATTATACATAGATTAGTAAAAGTTTAACAATGCTTCTGCAGAGCTAGTGTATAATTTTTCGATTAGTCAATGGAACTTTTTGTTACCTCTTGACTAACATTTGTTCGTTTTTTTGCCTTATTCTCTAAGTGTTGTTGCCATATTAACTAATATAATATCCAGGACAACACCAAAATATTGCACATATCCAATATTTTAATTTTCTTATCGATAAACTAATGGTCGACGTAAAGTGTGATCATCGTTTTCCTTGTGATGTTTTCCAAACAATATGTGCTGGGATTTTGTAGCTTAAAATTATGTGAAGAACTGAACCTAATCTAGATCATATGTTCATGGTAATAATAGTCTTCGATTACAGGGACTCAAATTAAGGTAGTGATAAAGAGACTTATGCCTTACACTGGCTAACTTTAATCGATAAGAGATTGTATAGAGGTTAAAGACAGAAGTCTTGATGAAAAATTATATCGTTATATTAACCTTGGAGCCTACATTTATTTCTGTCTATAAGTTTGTATTTACTTCTTTGAATCGTCGTCAGTGCCTTTAATACGAAATATAACCTTTTAGGGTTAATTAAAAGAAATGTAAATCTACTTATTTTAAACATTATGCAATAATGAAATTTGTTATGAAGTTAAAAATAAAAAAAATTAGTCTGGTAGCACAAATTACCGTTAAATATTATTCTCCTAACAAATGCGTATTTCTCTTCAAAATAACAATAATTCTCATTCTCAGCAAATACTCTTTTAAATAAATTCGTTTCTCGGTTTTTGAAATTATTTCAATATTTCTCTTATTTTTTCAAGAGGAACTCAATGCTTTTTTTATTATGTAAACAAAAACTTTTTTCATGTTGTTAAATTTTTTTAGTCATGTTTTTGTTGTCGGTGTTAATTTTTTTTTTTTTTTTTTTTGACATATTTCTGACATGATATTCTATTTTTTCTCCCCTTATAATGTTGTTGGTATTTTGGCGCGTTCTACTAGATACTCGCATCACAAATTTTTATTTTATCTGGACGCTATTGTGTTAAATTGTTTAGAAAAAATGGCAGTTTTTTTTTTTTTTTGGTGATAGTTGTTGTTGCTGGTCGTTGTTAGCTAAAGTAAATAAATGATAAAAATATCGGGTGCGTGCGCCCAAAATTTTGATTGCCGGATTATTTAACACTTTATTAGAAATTGTTTCTATTTTGTTTATGTTTTTTTATTATTATTGCTATTGTTGTAGATTTTTTTAATATTAATTTTATTTCTTTCAATGACTAATAAAGCAATAAAAAAATTTATATATTAAATAAAGATGAGGTGGCCAGGTGGTTGTTAAGAAAAGTATGTTTTCTAGGGGGCAAACTAAAATTAGTTGGGAAAGTACAATTTGTTAAAAGTATAAACTAGGTAATGCGGATAATTGATTGCAGATGCCAATTCGTATTATCGAGGTTTTTTCCTGGTAGACTTTTGTTAAAAAAGTAATAAAATGTATTATTTATTTTATATGTGAAATATTTAAAATATTAAGTCCAAATTTTTCGTCTAATAACATTTCATATTTAAAGTTTTTCGAAGATTTATAATTTAGCTTCTTGCACTTCTTTCACTGAAAAATAAACTTGGAATAACACTTAGCCGAAAATTAATTAATTCAACTACAATCAATGCTTATATAGTTTATCTTATTATATTTTTCAAATTGTACATGAATTTAAATAAGAATATTCGTTTTTATATTATATCCGGATTACAGAGTTGCAATCAATCCGGATTATAGAACATGTAATGAGTTGGGATTGGCGAAAAATCCGGTTTATCGAGTTTATACTGTAATTCAAAGGTAACATTTTTACTTAAAAAGGTATTGAAATATTATCTAAAAAAATATGTACTTCAAACTTTAAATTTTAACTTTTTTTAAATAAATCTAGTATCGGTACGGACTGCCGGAAGATACGCATATATATATAAGACTCAATTTGGATTTGAGTGGAATAGTTGTAGCCCATAAAATATTTAAATTTTGTAAATTCTTAAAAATATTTCATTTAATTTTTTATATATTTTTGATTAAACTTATTTTTTCCCATTTCTCTTTTTGTGAAAAAGCCTTATATATTTGTCGCGGCCCATAAACGGTTAAATTCACAAAATAAATTTATTTAAACAATAGAAGAGAAAACAGAAAAAAAAACTTAACTTTGTTCTATTTAAGCTTTAAAATACAACAATATTATTAATAAAGAATACAAAGAAACAAAAACAAATACTAATCAAGAAATCAAAAGCAAAAACTTAACAATTGTTGTCTCTTCCAAAAAGAATTTAAATAAAATTAAACGTTACGTAAAACAACACATTAGAAAAAGTGCTGGCAAAAATAAAATAATTTGTTTAAATGTTTCGTAACGTTTTCCAGGAAAAGAATTTCAAAAAATAAACGAACTAACACACTCATATAAAAAACAAAAAAAAGTATTATATGTATGTACAAACAAGCAATACGCACAAAAAAAAAGGAAGATCCAATATCGATATCACCTTCTACCCCCCGCACAACAAAACAGACACTTTAAAAATCATTTTACGAAATAAAATTCAAATAATTTTGGAATGCGGTAATTAAATATTCCCTTAAGGTTTTAGAAAAAAATCTTTATATATGTAGAACAACGCCAGTGTGACAGCTAATTTCGTTCGTCTATCGGGTATAAATATTTCATATAATCACATCTAATATTGCATAATATTAATATGAAAATTAACACTGAATCACGTAGACGACAATAAAAAACAATGAAAAAAAAAAAAAAAAAAACAAATACAATTCAAATCGAAATAATAGCAAAAACAATAACAAAAATATCACATCAAGTATTAGATGAAAACCGACATTCAAACACTTTTGTATTTGTTACTGGTTTTGTTGTACATCCAACACAATTTGTGTTTGCTTTTTGAGGTTGGGGTTTTAGTTTAATTTGTTGTTTTTGGTTTGATATCAAACAAAACAACCTCAATTAAACTACAGTGAACAAATAAACAGAGTATGAGAACGAATATAAAATGAATAGAGAAAATTCTGAAAAGACTTTTGTCTGAAGGCAGTATTTGAAAGAGTGTATTGATTTTGAGCAGTGACATGAAAAAGATGATGCAAACTTATATTGAAGTCATGCAAGAATGTATTGTTGCGTTGTCGTGTTCTGTAAGATCATGTGGGTGATAGAGAAAAAGTTTTAACGATTACTTCTCTTCCGGAAACTTCCTTAGCTGTCATTGAAAGAGGTACTGAATCTTTTATATAATACGGTGTCCTAGATCTTTTATTTTCGTAAATAATATCGTATGGATACCCTATAATAGTTGTAGTCAGACGTTATATAAAAGCTTAAAAATCAAGCAATTGAACTCATTAAATCTTATGCTTTGTTTTGAACTCTAAATTTTCTGCTAATAAGAGATTTTCACACCAACCAATCAATCGGCTTCTTCATCATATAAGGGACAACTACTTTCAATTAGCTCCACCCGCAAACCACCACGATATAGTGGATGGTTTCCGGTGAAAGTTTATCATGATGAGCCTTATTAAATATGATGCATGACAAGTCAAATTTTGTCATGCATCAGATACCTGCGGGAAATTTATGGCAATTAAAGTAATGGTCCAGCACTTCAGTACTAGTTGAGTACCAATTGACACCTAACTCGTCACCAAAGTACCAGTTGAGAACCAGTTGATACCACCACACTCACTAAATATCAGTTGAGAGTAAATTTCTAAGAGGCATGTTAAGTACGCAATTAGAAACTCGAGCGTAATAACAATCTGTGGCTGAGTGGTTAAAGTTGAAGACTGTAAAAAATATATTTAAAAGTTTAAAAATTTAATATTTTTCTTCAAATTTTTATTATACTAATGATTCTTTTTTTCGAAAAAGTCATGGGTAATACCGTTTCTGTGTCAAGAGAGCGCTATAGTAGCTAGATCAACCAGATTTTATTGTAGCAATTTGAAGAATTGGGATCATTTGGTTTGAAAGGATATTTAGAAAGACCGAGATTATTCGTTCTAGAAAATTTAAGTAGACCACAAGATCACATCTCGGATTATTCATATTTGAGATCCTATTGAAACTAGAACATCAATCATATCCTTATTTCTAAGTTTGGATCTTCTAGCTGCTCTAATTTGATCGTCGAAAAATCTTCTTTTTTGGCGATAATAATGTACAATTGTTAAGGAAGCAATGTATCTGGATATAGATAATCCATATATTCTATAATATTTAAGATATCCTATTGAAATCACATCATTACTTCTAAGTTTAGATCTTAAAGCTGCACTAATTGGATCTTGTAGATCGTCAAAAAGTTATCACTTCTTGCGGTGATAATTTTCAAATGTAAACAATGAAATTGATGAAGAACTTGGATTATTCCGATCATTCTTAATTTAGAACTTACAGCTGCTCCAATTGAATCTTGAAGATTTTCAACAATCTTTCTTTATTGACTCATATTTTATGTCAAGTATAATATTCAAATGTTAAGTAATAAATTGGACACATTAGATATTAAAAATTGGATATGGATTTATAATGGTGGCACAATTATTGTCGCAATCAATTTTAAAAACTCAAAATTTCGCGCACCAGAATTATGAGAATTTTGCCTGCACTGTTCAAATGTAAGCAGAGATCAATATTATGTTAAGTAATAAATTGGACACATTAGATATTAAAAATTGGATATGGATTTATAATGGTGGCACAAGAATTATGAGAATTTTGCCTGCACTGTTCAAATGTAAGCAGAGAAATTTGATATGAACTTAGGAATGGCGGCTTCATTGTCCCAATATTTCTTAAACATGTTATTGGAACAACTATTATTCCGATCATTCTTAATTTAGAACTTACAGCTGCTCCAATTGAATCTTGAAGATTTTCAACAATCTTTCTTTATTGACTCATATTTTATGTCAAGTATAATATTCAAATGTTAAGTAATAAATTGGACACATTAGATATTAAAAATTGGATATGGATTTATAATGGTGGCACAATTATTGTCGCAATCAATTTTAAAAACTCAAAATTTCGCGCACCAGAATTATGAGAATTTTGCCTGCACTGTTCAAATGTAAGCAGAGATCAATATTATGTTAAGTAATAAATTGGACACATTAGATATTAAAAATTGGATATGGATTTATAATGGTGGCACAAGAATTATGAGAATTTTGCCTGCACTGTTCAAATGTAAGCAGAGAAATTTGATATGAACTTAGGAATGGCGGCTTCATTGTCCCAATATTTCTTAAACATGTTATTGGAACAACTATATCCTACAACTGAGAGCGCTACGGAGCCATTATTAATATAGTTTAAGTTAAATTATACTCAAGCAAAGATTTCATTTCAATGTTTATGTTACTTTCTTTGGAAAAGATAGAGTTAAGTACATAGAACCTTAAAAACATCCCAGTAAAAATATTCGAAACTGAGAAATAGTTTGAAAATACATTGGGATATAAAGGCATAGAAAACAACTAGAAGTCCAACTCTTTTCATCCGCTCAGCAGAGAAAAATTACTCTATTCACACGTATAAATAAGTTCTGTAGAAAATTTTACTAACACATACAAAGAGTTAGGTTTTTTCGACAGCTGAGTTAGGTTTTTTTGAGAGCAAGTTGTAGTTCTAGTTGTTTTCTATGTATATGGAAGGAGGCAATTAATAAAGCTTTATTGTACATAAAAAATTAATATAACGATATCATACCTTTAACTCTCTGAATGTTTCTTTATTACTAGTGGGTTTGTGTGATTGACTGTTAAATAAGAATCGATGTGTACGTGCCAGAAAACATGTCTGTATGAGTAGATTTTTTTTCTTTTTTAACATTTTGATTAGATACAGATGCTCTTTACTTTTTCATTTATTTCTTTCATTTTTTATTTCTTTCGCTTTCAATTTTGTATTTGCTAAATAAAAATTAGAAAAATAACAATTCTTACTCTTAAAAAATGAACACTGAGAAACTTATTTGGGGGTTTTTCACTTTGCTTTCAATTTCTAATTTAGAATATCTACATATTTACTCTCTGTTTGTGTAAATTAACAAAAAGAAGAATTTGAAAACGTAAGAAATAATAAAAACAAATAAAACAAATTATTGTTTTGACACAATGCGCACGTTTTTTTATTAAAAGTTAGAAAAACTAACAATAGAAATACTGTGTATATTATTTTGCCGGCATTAGAATTAGATAAAAATATACGTGTCTGATTATGATGCCATCCATGCCTATACCACCACCTCTTGATCAGCCGATTTTTGTTTTTGCCAATGTTTGTTATGTAAACATTTGATTTTTTTCTTTCGTTTTTCAATTTTTATTTGTTTAAATAAAACGAAAACAATTTAATATTTTTTTGGTATCTTAAAAATATAAATTTACACATTTTATAAGAAAATTGATATACATAAGTTTTTAGAAAAATATTTAGCAAAAAAACAAATACATACATACATTTGTATTTTATGTATGTATTTTTATATTTATCTTTTATATGAAACGCAATTTTAATTTAACATTTTGCCAAAATATGTTTATGTAACTTAAAGCAAAGGAAAGTATTTTATTTGTTGTCAATAACATTACAAATTTGCGTCATAATTAAAATATATTTATATGTGTGTATATTTTTGTTTTCTTAAGTATATATGTATGTATGTAGAATTTATCATTGACCCAAATATTTGCTTACAGCTAACATTTGCCAAATTAGTTCAGGGATACAGAGACCGAGACATACAGACATACGACCAGACAAACAAAGAACCCAGTGATAACATATAAACAAATCGCATTAAATAATGTGTGTCACAACATTTACATCATATTATGTGTAAAATATTTTGTTATAGTTTTGTATAAGAAACTTAGAAATTCCTTGCAAATTCGCTGACAAAAAATTTAACAAATTATGACATGACAAAGTCTTTCTTAGGCCCTACTTTACAGAACTTATATAAAAGAATTTTTAAGCAATTTCTACAAGCTTTTTGGAGTTTAAAGAGGTCAAAAATTATAACTAACAAAGATATTCTTCATGCGCCTTTATCTAGTTATTATTTGGTAGACAAATTAAAGTAGTGGCCGTGAACAATCTGCCAACACGAACGTCAATGAAAAGCAACATTTTTCGGAATTATTCCGAGGAAGTAAATTTCCAATGAACGGACGAGATCTCTTCGGATATCAGCTTGACGAATTTTACATCAGGACTTACTTTTGTACAAATTCAACAAAACCATCTTCATCAAGAGAAAATAGATTTCATTTGGAGCCATTATTACTACTCCGAGATATTTGTCCTGCAGGAGCACAAGGTGGGAATATGAAAGAGTATATGTGTAGATATTTCTATATAATACCTCAAATTCCGGTAGATAATCCTTTTAGTATATAAAATTTTCTGTTTTCGAGCAGTAATAACTTTCAGGATCTTCCTCGAGATAACAGAAAAATGTCTTAGCTTTTTTGTACCCACCATCAATTGATTTTGTCATTCCGTGTGTAACATGTCGAAGGAATCATTTAAGACCCCATAAAGTATATATTTTTTGGGTCCTTGTTAGATTCTGAGTCAATCTAGCAATGTCCGTCTGTCCGTATGTCTGTCTGTTGAAAGCAGAATAGGGCTCGAACAGGACAAGCTAGGAGGACGAAATTTGACTTATATATTTATCTTATATAAAGTTTGTTTGGTATTGAAAATGAGCCAAATCGATTAATAAACAAAAAAAGTTTTGGGCTAAATACTAGAAACACATGGTGTCCGTTGTAGCTTCATTTCATACTTTTCTGCTGATATCTCTTAAACAAGGGGGTCAATATAAACTTGGATACCAAAAATGGGCGTGGTCCGTACACTTTACCGCCCACCTCCCATGTAGAATATTTTTACAAAAAATCAAATTGTTTAACAGAAGAAATTCAAAAACTGAAAAAAGTTATTAAAAAAACATTCTTCTAATGACAAACAATTATGGATTAATTTGTGGAAATTTTTTCCAGCGCTATATATTTTTTCCATGTGTTAAAATAATTGTTTTTGAAGCAATTTTTTTTTTCTGCTGTGAAAATAAAGCACTTGGACTTGTTTTTAATATTTTGTCACCTTTTCTAATCATGAATATTTTTTTTGTTTTTTTCAAGCAAATATTAGGTATAAAACTATTATGTACGTAGGTTTGTACAATCAACAACTCAACAGTCAGTCAGTCAGCCAACCAAACCACCAACGAATTATTCATTTGTTTTTAAATTGCAATAAACAATTAGTGGCTGCAAGTTAAGAAGAGTATAAAATATGTGGGGAGAATGTAAGAGTAAATGGAATTAACTACGTCTGCACAGTAGGAAATAAAAATTTAAAAAATATTTTGTATTAAAATACATAAAAAAATTAAAAATATTAAATTTGAATAAAAGTTAAATGAAAGAAGCATAATATAATTAAAATTTAAAATTTTAATGATTGATTGATTTTTTTTTTTTTTAAGAAATATATTTATGTGACTATTTAAAACTCTACAAATTATATTTATAATTGTCTGCAAATTTACATTACTTTTATGCCACACTGTACTCAATACTTATTCTATTTCAAATTTAACGATACACAACAATTAAATAATAAACAAAATAACAAAAAATAAATTATTGTTTGTGTTTGTGTTCTTTAAGAGTTTATAAGTGCATTATTCAATTGTAAAATATTTATTTATTTTTTTTATTTTTATTTACATTGTATAATGAATAGAAGACGTGGAAATTGATTTTGCAAAAGCAAATTTATAAATATATATTTTTTTTCTGGAGAATTACTGCTAGTAACTGCTATAAGTAGTAAAATGCATTTAGAGTAGAGATTTGTGTTTTTAAATTTTATTTGATTATATCATGCGAACAACAAATAATTATTGCATAATTTTATTAAAAATTCACACAAAAAAATACCACAAGAATTAATAGCAAATTTATTATTAAGACTTAGTTTTTTTTATTATTTTATTTATAGTCTTTTGTTAAAGAAAGATAAGATTTTTTTTCTTAGAATTATTATAAATTTACTCATATTTATTTTGGTAATTAATTCTTATTTTTTATTATTATAATTATATTCATATAATATTTTATTTGATTTCATAACACTTTTAATTACGTATGAGTGGCGACAAAAACAAAAAATAAATATTCTCAATAAAAATTCAAATCAATTTCTCAACTCAACCCAATGAATGCCATAATGATTATGTGTTTTAGTTTTTGTTGTTGTATTTTTTTTTTATATTTGAAATGCAAAATATAAAAAAAGTCAAACAACAAATATTTTATAAAATAAAAAAAAAAATTTATACAAAAATTTTGTTGTTGTAGTTTTGTTTTTAGTTTTAATTTCAATTTGATTTTATTTGAAATGTACGTATGTATGTTTTGCTATGTGATATTAGACAGTCCTGTATTTTCTTAAGTGAAGAAAAAAAAAAAAAAAAACGCATTATTTTTATTAGCAATTTTATGGTAGCAGTAAGTGACACCCTACATTATACATATATGAAAAGAACCTGACCTAGATCACTATAAAATACTTTTCCAAAGAAATATATAAGAAATTAAAATTTATGATAGATAGTAGGCGAATTTTAATAAATTAATTAAGAATATATCTTTAAATCTTTTATATCTTTGAATCAGGATTAAAGGCTCCTTTACTCTACCGTACATGTAAAAACGTAAATATAAATGGAACGTAAGTGGATGATTATTCAAAAAACTCAAATGTAGTCAATACCAAGGTAGATTAAGAAGGTAACGACATTAAAACAGCTGAGAATTTTTTTTCTTTTTGAAATCAATATGGCAGCCTGTGTTTTGTAATTTGGAGTGTCAAATTTTTGTTTATGTTTACATTTTTTTTGCTTACTTTTGTGTTATTGCGCCTTTCTCCTCTCTTTTTACTACATGAATTGTTTTTGTTTTTTGTAAAGAAACATGTGAAATGACAAAATTTAAGTTGACATAAGAGATGACAATGCAATAACAAAATACATGGTATTTTTTTTGGTGTTGTAGTTGTTGTAGAGTTGTCGTTACCTTCTTAATCTACCTTGGTCAATACTTTGTTGTTGTTTTGTACACATCAACATTAGTGATGTCAATTACACATATTTCCAGTAAGTCTCGATTAGTTTGAAAATCGCTAGATTTATTTGTTTGTATTTTAGCAATTTGTATACAAAACAAAATTTGTGCTTTTATGAAAAAAATATTTAATTTTAAATTATTGATTCAACTCTACGCTTTATTTAAATTATTTTAACATTTTTTCAGTGAAGAAGACAGCAAAATAAATTGTCCAATTGATGAACTTTTTATAGCGATTTTTTACGCAGATTTAGTATATTGAAATAAAAAGCTGTCAACACTGTTCTTACAGCTGTCACGTAAAAACGTAGAACGACCTTATTTAATTAGGTTACTACGTTACATTTACGTTTTTGAGTATACATACACACATAACTCTCATATTCGCTACATTTACATTTATGGTAGAGTAACGGAGCCTTAAGTTTCGGAAGATTAAATTAGATTACATGATAGTAGTAGGGCTTGAAATCATATTAATATTACGTAGTCTAAATAGTGAGTCTATGAAAATTAACCCAGTTCTTGTAAATGTCTTTCTTTTTACATTTAAGGACAATATTTATACAAAGACATAAATCAGTATTAATATGGGCTTGAGAAGTATTTTACCAGCTAATTAATTAGCTCCCAATGTAAACTAACTACAATGCCAAATAAACTCTGGTCGCTTATAAAATTTATAAAAGTCCGTTAATATAGAAATTTAATTAAGCCTCATAATGAAACTTAATGTCACTGCGTAAAGTGCTTATGATATTGTCATATAATAGCAATTATTTTTTAATTCAGTTGATAGAGCTTGACAAAGTTTAAGTGTATAAATAGAAAATCAACACATTTTAATGCACAAAATAAAATGTATTTCGAAATAAATTATTAAAATTGTAAACAAAATTTTATACGTCTATATAAAATGTATACAATGTTAAGGCATAAACAATAGAAATATAAAGGAATGAAATCTTTTTTTCAGATTATAAAATAACACAAAATATGTCCATTAGGTCGTCATCTGGAAGCTAAAAGTTTGGCTATGACAATTCTAGTGCAGTAGTTTTACAATAATTAATATTTTCAATACTTTCTTTTTAAGGATTTAAAAATAAGTTTATATTTTTAAGACAAGGATATAGAATTTTGCATTTCAATTGCCAAATATGCATTTCAAAAAAATAAAAAAATAATAATAATAATTAATGACCAAGTTTGGAGGTCCAACCAACAACCTCCTGAAGCGCTACAGCAATGTGCTCCTTCAAAACAACTCTAAAACACCTCAGCTCTGGCCATGTAAAATTTTATTAAGATATCTTTAATGGATCACAAGTTACAGAATTATCTAAAAAACGTTTTTAAGCCACAGCAGCTAGTAGATTCACTATTGACACTTAATGGTATCAAACCCTACTATGTATTAAATTTTTCCCTGGGTGTAATAAATCCTAAATATACTAAAATAAATTAAGTTTTATACTTAATAAAATTTTAATAACATTTCAATCTTTAACATAATGTTTTCTTAATATTGTATTTAAATATAAAAATTTACACATTTTGACACAAAGCATTTATTATTTGTAAAAATTGTACTATTACAAGTTTTTGTTGTTGTTGTTGTTTGTAAGTTTTGCTATTGCTATTATTATTATTGTATTATAAAAGCAATGATAATATTATTGTTGGCAATTGTTGTATAATGTTCTATATTACAAAAATAACCTCGTTACAAGTAGAATGTTGTAGAATAATAGATATTAGATACGTATTACAAATGTATATATGTATTTGTAATAATAATATTGCATACATATTGTATATTTTGCTATCTTATGTATTGTCAACGTATCTTTAAGTTATGTCAATGCAAATTGTAATTCAGACAAACAGATGAAGGTATTCTATAAATGTACATATGTACATACACATATGTATGTATATAGTAAGTAATAACTAGATGCTTATAAATAGTATCAGTATTATATTTATAGTTACATATTCAATGTAAATATTTATTTAGTATATAGGAAAACACTTTGAAAGATATTGTTACATTGATTTTAAATTACGCATATTGTTGGCAAAAGAATGATATTATGAACGATATGACTGATATATTTTTTAATCTATTTAAAATTTTTACAGATTTAGAATTTATAAAAATTATACATTAAAAATTTTTTGACTCATATGGAAAATAACTCAATTCAAAGCAAATAGGGAAACTCAATATTTGTAGAATTTTTTTTTTTTTTTTCTAACAATAATTGAGGAAATTTCCATAAATAATTTTTTAGTGAAAATGAAATAAATAAATAATTTTATAAACCATCCCCGATAATTGTTTTTCCAAAACAAACTTACTCTATACCACAATAGACGAATAAAGTATAGTAATTGACTTAGAATTTTTGTCTAATTTAATTATTAAATTATGTCCGTCCGTCCGTCTGTCCTTTCTTTTGAATATTTCAATCAAATTAGGTAAATTTTCCGGCAAGTCCGACGGACTGATACAATATGGCCTCCATTTAATTTTATAATGATCTAAGGTGAATTACTTATTATTAAGTATTATCTGCTCCAACTCCATACAAATTTTCAATGTAATGGATTAGTTTGATTTTGAGCCTCTGAAATTCTGTCTATAGTTAGTATACCGATAGAGCTTCATAATTTTTAGAAAAAAAATGTGTTCAAAAATTTTTTTATTAAATTTGTATATGACTTCTTAAAAAACAAGCTTTGACAAATTTATTGTAAAAAAAAAATATTTTGATTTCTTTTATACAATAAAAGTTTAAGCCATTAAAAAAAAAAACATGTTTATTACCCTTAAGGCTATAGAGTTGCCACAGTTTTCAAAATAAAAATTAATAAAATTCATTTTACATGATTATAAATCCTCCTCTACATATGCACCGAACTTTATCCAAATCAGTAATCAAGGTTCAAAATTTTTTAAATTTAAAATTGAAGTACTCAAATACGTAAATACAGTAAATATTTTTGTTAATAACTTTGAAAATAGTACAGTGATCATTAAAAACATTTAAGGTTCCGTTACTCTATTGTAACTGTAAAAGCGTAAATGTAAATGGAACGTAAGTGGATGTTTACTCAAAAAATGTAAATGTAGCCAATACTTTGTTATTGTTTTTTACACATCAACATTAGTGATGTTAATTACATGTATTTCCAGTAAGTCTCAATTAGTTTGAAAATCACTAGATTTATTGGTTTGTATTTTAGCGATTTGTATACAAAACAAAATTTGTGCTTTTATGACAAACAATTTTAATTTTAAATTATTGATTCAACTCTACGCTTTATTTAAATTATTTTAAACATTTTTTCAGTTAAGAAGATGGCAAAATAAATTGTCCAATTGATAAACTTTTTATAGCGTTTTTTACGCAGCTTTCAACACTGTTCTTACAGCTGTCACGTAAAAACGTAGAGCGACCTAATTTGATTAGGACTACGTTACATTTACGTTTTTAGTACACATACACACATAACTCTGATTCGCTACATTTACATTTACGGTAGAGTAACGGAGCCTTTACAGAGCTATTACGTTTATAACAGCAAATTAATATGTATGTGGGCCAATGATATTTTATACCATTTTAGTGGTATAATTACATCCGTCCGTATGTCCGGCACAAACACAAGGTTTAGTTATCCCCTGGCTACATCCCCAGCTATCCGAAAAAAAATCCAATACACTCTATACAAATTTTCATTATACCCTACACCACCATAGATGGATGGAGCATTGTACGTTTGTGCTGATGATGATCGACTCAGAATCATTTTCCGAGTCGATTTAACGATGTCCGTCCGTCTGTCTGATTGGCTGTCTAGCGTGGGTCCATGTAAACTTTGAGAACAAAGTGCAGTTCACAATTTTAAAGATATCTTGATGATATTTGCCACGAATAATTATTTTGGCATAAGGACGAATCGTATTGGAATTAGTTATGTTCGGTCCATCATTTCACCTAGCTCGCATACAAATGTCCTCCCGGAATAGGAGTTTAACGATCATAAATAATAGAGCAATATTTTAAGTGTGAATCTTTGTGCCAAATTTCAATAAAAATAAAATTAGTAAATATGTTATTGGTTGGAGTATTGCAGTATTTTAACACCAAAATTCATGATATGTTAGTTTTGCAGTAAATAACAAATTTTAAAAAATAAAAAAAAAAAAACAATGTTTAAAAAAATATTTTTAGTGCCGGGCTCTCTGTTTTTGGAATTTCCTTAAAACCCACAAATTAATCATTTAAACCTAAAAAATTACTAATTAAAAAAAATAAATTTAAAATTTTAGCTTTAAAATTAATCACATATATTTTTCTTAAAAACTATCACCCCTACAATCATATTTAGATCATTTCCAATAATTCTCATCATGTAATCATAATATTTGTTCTAATTTTCTTTTTTAAGAATTCAATTACAATTTGTTTATTATTTTCTAAGAATTTGTTTAAAAAATTTTGTATGTTTAACGACAAAAACAAAAAATTATACAACCAATAAAAATACTGCACAACAATAGCTGCAAAATACGCTTTTAATTAACATGATACTAAAACTGTTGTTGTTATTATCATTCATAGTTGTTGTTTTCAAATAATGTGCACTATTTGCTGATACCGCCGCTGCTAGTGCTGCTGCTGGTAGTTGTTATTAGTAATACATTTATAAATACAGCAACACGTAAGTGAAGGAATGAATGAATGAATTAGTGAGAATTTTTCATTAGTGGGTTAGTTTGTTGATATTTTCTATTTATTTTTCACACAATCATTATCAAACTCGTCATAATCATGTTAATCATCGTAATCAACACTTTTTGGGATTTTTTTTTCTGAATGAAAATTGTAAGAGGCAGCAGCAGCACCAACTACTACACTATAATTGTCATATAAATAATTGTTTATTTTAAATGTTTTCTTTTTAAATTATATTTACGAGTATCTTAAAGATATTATGATTAAAATGCACATTTATAATAGCAGAAATAAAACATATTAGGCTCCCACGATGTCTTCGTTTTTTGGAAGCAAATTGCTCTTTGCGCATTGCAAAATAAATTGTTGCTACTCTTAGCTGTTTCATAATCACTTATACTAATGCATGGTAAGTATTTATGATGATACTCTTTGAATTTTTTTATACTCTTTTTAAATTGTTTTGTATTTGAATATTCAATTTGATTTGGTAACGTTTTTTTAGAAAAAGAGAAATAAAATGCACACATTCACAAAGTTATGTAGTCTATAATGTTGCCAGAATTTTAACATTTTATCCTTTTGACATTTCATCCACATCCACAGAAATATTGAACACATTTGTGTACAAAATTACACCAGTCGGTGTCAACTTTGTATATATTAAGACAAGTTATCGATTCGAGAGCTGACAACTTTGTCTTAGTGCTGCTGGCAAATTCAGTTTAGGAAAATTTTTATCCTGACTAAATGTTGACGTTTGTCTTACTTTGAGTCTACATTAGACAAACGTCAAAATTTTATCATGATAAAGATTTGTCTAATGTAGACTGAATTTGTCAGTATTATTGCAGCGTTCAAAAAAATTGTCAGCGATCGATCTTTGACAACTTTGTCTTGACAATGCTTAGTAAAAGTCGCCATCTTGATTGTTGTTGCTACTTTTTGCATGGTTTATTATGACATACGTTTTCCCCTATAAATGATAGAGATAAAAAATTATCTGCAACTCAAACAAAAATTTGACGTTTGTCTTGATACAAATTTCTCTAATGTAGACTCAAAGTTAATAAAAGTTTGTCTACTACGAGTAAATTCCTTAAAATGTTGTGATGAAAAGGTTCTACGTATAATCGACGATATTATTTTAAACAAATATCCCTGCGGGAAATTTGTGGCAATTGTATGTAGTACCAATTGACACCTAACTCGTCACCAAAGTTCCATTTGAGAACCAGTTGACACAAACACACTCAATGTTTAACAGTTGAGAGTAAATTTATAACATGCTTGTTAAGTGATGAACATGGGTTCGATTCTGGGTGCCGCCATAGACATTAACGAAAAATTATAAAACAAAAATAAACATAATTTAATAAAAATAATAATAAAAAAATGTTTAAAAAGTAAACAATTACCGGATTTTTATCAAACATTAATTTTACATTAATCGACACTGAACCTGTCCTCTTGGACCAGTCCTGTGACCTGTCCCAAGAGGCTAATTAACCACCTCCAATGACAACCCCATGTAAAAGTGACAGGTTCCTCTCATATAAAGTTCCGAAACTGGGACCGGTCACTAGCCCTAACAACCTGTCACGTGACTAGTTTTGAACCAGTTCTCTTTACTCTAGAGATAATATAGAAAATTTGCTCTTGAAAATTGGCATAATCAAACATGTTGATTTTTTATATGAAAAATATATTTCATACAAATGAACCATTTGACCGGCCCTCCTACTACTACATTTAATATCACACAACTCTCACAATGAAAATTTGTGCGGAGCTAGAGAAGATAAAAATAAATAACATATTGTTTATCAAAGATCATTATAAACTTGTCACCATGACCATATTATGTCCGTCCAGCTGTCTTTCCGAAATATTAACCTTTAACCCCAAATAATCTTATTAGTGTTCTACTATCCAAATTAATTGAACTACATATTTATACTAATTCTTAAAGCCAAGCACTTTAATCTTCCTACCATCATTCCTCTAAATGTCATTAATTTTTAATATAATTTAAACTTATGTTATCAAATAAGAATAAATTTCAAATTCAAAGAAAGTTTGATAAATAATTTGCAAATGGATATATCTCATGTTTACTGATTTAATGGAAAATATTCTTAAGATTATTGATGCAAAATTTTGTTCATTTATTATTAGTGAATAGAAAGTTTCAGATTTATGGTCAGAAAATGACAAAAGTATCCCACTGTGCTTCTGACCCCTATGTTAAGAACTGTCCGTGGAATAATCGAACCCCTTTTAAACCATCTGGTGTGGTTACAACTACATTGTTCCTGTCCGAATTAAATATCTTTCCCGAACTGTGAAAACAGTTATTTCAGCTCTGATCCAGGCCCGCTTGAAAGTCATGTCTTCGCAAATCTAGAATGTATTTATTACCCACTTTGGGCGGCATCGTGACGTGCGTCTGTCAGAAGAGCGACATTATCTTTTTCACCTCTAGCATAGGTATAAACTCTTAACACCCCCACCTTCTATGACAAAAACTAAAAGAGCCAATGGGCCTGTCAAGGGTTCTAAAATCTCCCGAGAATGTTTCACGAAGACAGATAACAAGAGGAGGACTATGATAACGCTAAGGAAGACATAGAATAGAAAGACAGGCAGGCTCCAAAATCTCTTCCGGTACGTCAGGTTGTTGGACAATCACGATCCCCCGACTTTGACCAGGAAAAAGCGAATAAGGAGAAGCTAAGCTAAATACTAAACTTGTGGAGATTAGTCCAAGCCAGGCGATGACTGAGAAAAAAAAAAAAACAAACAGCTCAAACCTAACTGGATCAAACACGAACATCAACTCGGAAATACTTGATGTATACTCTTCTACTTCCAAGGAGGCCGCATTTGGTTCAAACAGGGGTAATAGTTAATGGCATGATCAAGTCTACTAAGATTATACGACCTGCACTCGAAAACCAGCAGAAGCTATAAAAGGTAATGCAAGCAAGACCATGGTAATTGCATATAAGTTGTTGGACGATCAATAAATTTTTAAATTACGACAAAACTAATGAAAAATTCCAAAATGTCTTTTAAATCTTCTTTTCTGATATGGCAACACTTTGCTCCCTACATTTTTAACACAACAGAGCACTGTTTGTTATATAGTCACTATTTTTTCTCTCTTACTCTCTGATTCTGTATAATTTGTTTTATTTTTCATAATTTTATTGTGTAGATGTAGGGCCTTCAGCATACTCCACTTTACCCCTCACCCAAAAAATCAACAGTTTACACTAAATGTGTGTGAATATGTGTGAGAGTAACTATGTGTGTTTGTATTATGTATTGTGTGAGCGCGTAGTGATTTTGTAACTGTTTTTTTGTTTCACGCAATCCAATCAGAATTTTTTTTTCTTGTATCACCAAAACACTTGCATAATTTTTTGTTTCGTGTTTCTTACAGTTTGAACATTTGACGATGAGTTTAATACAAACTTTTTCTTTGAAATTACCTTGTTTTTTATGTGTTTAAATCTTTAAATTTTCGCCAAAATTCTTTCTTCTTTTTCTGTCAAAAAGTAAATTCTTTTTCTTATTTTTTTAATAAACAAGTTGTAGCGATTCTAATTGGAAACACTTTTGGGCGTAACTTGTTTTGTAAGATACTTTTTTACGTAACTACTTTGAAATTTTTTTGTTATTGAATTTTTGCGACATTTATTTAACAATTCATGGGCGTTTGATGTCGTTTTATTTATTTGCACTTTTATTTTATGAAAATTATTTAATTTTTCCAGAAATTTTTTAAAAACATGAAATTTTTCTTTTGCCACAAAAAAAAATTTTGGTATGATTTTTTTTTTCTTTTTCGCTTACAAAATACAATAGATTTTGTTTTTTGCTTTTACAAATTTTTATTATTTTTTTTTTTTTAATTTTTTTTTAGCACAAAATACACTACGCGTACGAGATTTTTTATATCTCCACAATTATTATAAAACCAACGGCGAGACAGACGTGTTTTTTTCTTCTATTTATTGAAATATATTTTGCTTTTATTTTTCAATGTGTTCAAAAGTTTAGCGCGCGAAGCCAAAGACACAGTAATTTTTTAACTTCAAGTCACCGCCGCTGTTAAAAAGCGAATGAATTTATTCGTTTCAATTTGAAATTGTCTGAGCAACAACCCCAAACAATGCTCTGTGTGTGTAGTTGGATGGCGTGGCTGCTCCCACTCTCCTTCTCTCTTATTTTCTATACAAATTTGTTATTGTTTGAGACCCCCAAACAAAATAATTCTCTTATTATCACATTTTGCCACTGTGTTAGTAAGAGTGTATCTGTGTGTGTTTGATGTGAGTATCTATGTGTGTTTACATTTGCACAGTGACTGTTGATTGCCGATTATGTCACTACAACACAAAATGAGTTTCGAAACAGCTCAGTGTGTGTTATAAACAGTGGAGAGTGTTTATAACACATTTTTCTGTTTTTTTTTTGTTGCTTTCATGGATTTTTTAGTCTCGTTTGAGAAAAGTGTTGCCACAAAAAGTCCACTTTGACGTAACACAATTTTGTGTTAATTACCATATCAACTCCAAGTTGCAGCTGTTCATATGACAGTTGTTGCTTGCTAGAATTATAAAAAAAACATTATCCAAGAGCGAAGTATCTTTTATTTTCTTAAATTGAAATGTAATCTGTGATAAGAGGTCATTGCTCGAAGAATAACAGAAATTTAAACAATTGAGAATGTGCTCTAGATATACGAGGGTACCTGCTATGACGGCCTCATCTCACGGTAGTCTTAGCACCGGGTATGGTATAATGCGCCAACCAACGCCCCCATGTGCTTGTTAGGAACACACAGGATTGCAGATTCGAGAAACTCATTGTGTGGATGAGTTTCTCATCCTTGCTGAGGGGTTAGAATTTTCTAAACTCCTGCCGCACTATTAGCGGCTAGTGTTACAACACATCGGGAGAAGAATCCCCTCCCGCTATTTGGGTTTAAACCACAGTCACCACGTCACTCCCCGAGGGGCCTCAAACAACAGCCAGTCCAGTATGGTGACACCTGTCGTGGTAGGTGCCGTCATACCAGGGACTACAGGCTACCGTGAAACCAGATTGTAAACAAGTGAGAATGGCTTGACTAAATCTATATACCCACCATCTGCAACTTTTTAAAATTTCAAGTAATATGGGAGGTGGGCGGACCAAGCCAATTTTTTGTTTCCGAGTTTACATTAGTCCTCGAACTATTTGCGCAAAATTTAGTTGATATTTTACCTTGTATGGGAGGATGGTAATAAAGTGGGCGAATCACGCCCATTTTTGTTTTTCGAGTATATATGGATCCTGGAACGATCTGTACAAAATTTGTTTTTATCGTATATGCTTTTGTTCAAGAGATCAGCAGAAAATTATGATTTGATATTACAACGGACACCCTGGGTTTTTAGTATTTGGCCCATAACTTTTTTGTTTATTAACCGATTTTGCCAAACCTTATATAAGATAAGTAATTGAGCGACTTAGGTGGTCCCGTCTGAGCGCTATCCTGCTTTCAACATACAGATGGACTTAGGTAGATCGACTCAGAATCTTACCCAGACCTAGAAAATGTATATTTTATAAGGTCTTCAATGATTTTTTCGACATGTTACACACAGAATGACAAACTTAAAAATGACGAAAAATCATCGCAAAATTTTGGTGATTTGATATCATGAAAAATATATCATGATAGTTGATACAGTATTTTAACGCCTGGTGTCTAATTGAATTTCATACACTCTGCTTTGGTACCGCAAAACAGAGTCAGTAAGGGCTATTGACAATTGTAATTTGTTTATGATGCTTCGATGCAGATTCTGGCTGACGAAGCACCAACGACTTTTATAACCTCTTAAAAAATTAAGTTTTTTTCTTAAAAGCCATGAATTATAAAAATTGAAAAATATCCTTGTACATTACAATTAAGTGGAAATACAGTGTACAGCGGTTCCAAATCATTTTTATACCCTACACCACCAAAGGTGGTTGGGGTATTATGTGTTTGTGCAGAAGTTGTAACACAGAGAAAAAATCATCGGACCCCCACCTTAAAGTATACCGTTCGACTCAGAATCACTTTCTGAGTCGATTTAACAATGTCCGTCCGTCCGTCTGGTCGGCTGTCTGGCTGTCCATGTAAAGCTTGTGCGCAAAATACAGGTCGCAATTTTGAAGATAATTTTATGAAATTTGGTACATGTACTTTCTTCAATACATATTGAATTTTGTTATGATCGGCCCATTATTTCACCTAGCCCCCATACAAATGTCCTCCCGGAATAGAGTTTTAACACTTATAGATGGCTTAAAAATAGGAATATTTTAATTAAATTTAGTATAAATAAGTTTTATATCAGCAGAAATCTGTCTGCCAAGTTTCATGAAGATCGGTCCATAACTAACCATAGCTCCCATATAAACTCCTCTCCCGAAAATCACTAACATTCATAAATCCCATACAAATGTTAATATTATGATAATATTTAACACAAGTAAGTTGTATACATATACGTAATTATGTGGATCGAAATGGTGTAGGGTATCATATAGTCGGGCTTGACCGACTATATCTTCTTCTCTCGTTTTAAATAATTCTGTAACTTGTGAACCGTTGGAGCGATCACAATATAAATTTTCTTGGTCAGAGATGAGATGTTTATACCCTACACCACCATAGGTGGTTGGGGTATTATGTGTTTGTGCAAATATTGTAACGCACAGAAAAAATCTGTGCGACCTCCATCTTAAAGTATACCGTTCGACTCAGAATCACTTTCTGAGTAGATTTAACCATGTCCATCCGTCCGTCCGTCTGGTCGGCTGGCTGGCTGGCGGTCCATATAAAGCTTTTGCGCAAAGTACAGGTTACAATTTGGATGATAATTCAATGAAATTTGGCACGTGATACAGGGACGAAGCCTATTGAAATTGGTTGTGATCGGTCCATTATGAATGAAATGAAATTCGGTGCAAAGAAGCTTTCGTAATGCTGCGAATAAAATAAGGCATGTATCTTCAAAATTGATGCATAAATTCTGAAGTTATTCACAGTTAAGTATTGTTACATACAATTGAGTAGAAATACAGTGGTGGGCAAAAAGAAATTATTTTTTTAGTTTTTCTTGAAGCAAACTCGTTGGTTTTTTTTTTTTTTTTGGCAAGTTAAACAAGAATCTACATTCACTTTTTTTCTATCACGTACTGATTTTTTTTTTTTTGTGGGCATGACTAATATCATCACCTTATTCAGCGTTCACACTATAAAATTCGAGAATGGTTTGTCAAATTTAGACTATACCTCAAGAACCGTTTTACGATTTTGATAAATGATACACCAAAAGATGCATACGAAAATTGTCTTCAAGACATGTCAACAATATTTTTTATTCGCTTAAGAATTTCAAAGTTATGCATCAACATTTTCACCATTTTTGTTAGAAAAAAAATTTAATTTTTTCGTTACTAATTGTCGAATAACTATGGATATATTAACTGAATAAAAAATTATGTAAATTCAGCTCAAAGACAATTTAAGTCGCAATATATTGGAGTTTAATTTATCTTAATAGGACAAATCGTTCTCGAGTTATACAAATGTGACTGACTAAAGGCGGGGTCATAGTAGTTATGCCCATAAAAAAAAACCAATGCGTTATAGAAAAAAAGTAAAAGCTTATTCTTATTTAGCACGTTAAATTCCATCTAATCCACCTATTTTTTTTATTTAAGAAGAAAAAAAAAATTGTTTTTGCCCACTAATGTATCTCCACTTAACTGTAGGTATGCATGGATATCCTAACTTAACTGTGAATGCAATCAAGATTTGATAAACTCAAAAATTTTTGATGTTTTCATTTTTAAAAAGAAGTTTTAGTAAAAAAAAAAAAAGAAATCTTGAATTTAGCATTTTTGGACACTTATTTCAAAATATCTCCTAAACTATTGAGCGAATAAAAGTAGTAGAAAGACTTAAAGCCAATTTCATTCCACATATTTTGGTGTATTATTTATATAAATCGTGCATACAGTTCTCGAGTTATAATGAAATATACTCGAGTAATCGGCTTATTTAGGGCCATAGATGTAACTTATGAATGACATACTGTCAGCATTACATAGAAGCATTTAGTAACTAATTAATTATTTATAACCCGAGTGTAAATAATTATTTATGATCAGATTTTTAAAAATATAAATTTTTATTGATTTTTATAATGCAGTTACCAATTCATATATTTGAAGAAGTGATACATAAATGAAACGCAAAATTTGCGTATGAATTAATTTGTAATCTAAAATAGTTTATTTTTATTACATTTATTTTAATTACATTTTTGGTTGTTGTTTTTTTAACAACGAAAAAAATATTTTATATCCTTCATTACTTATTTATAACCTAAAATATAACTAGTTCTTTTTATAACTAATCATGACTTCAGTAATGCTTTAAAATTAAAGCTCTATTTAACAGTTTGAAAATAATTAGTTATTGAATGACATCTAAGTAATTTATAGGGTAAGTAGTTGCCTCTAATGTCATCACCATGTTAAAATAATGAGTTATTCAGCTAATGTGTAAGTAGTGAGGAGCCATTATATTAGCTTCTTAACTCATTACATGGCAACCAAGGTTTTTGTTGGGTATATATTCAAATAGAACAAGGCCCGGCCGAATCTATATACTCACCATCAACTTTTTCAAATTTTACGTTATATAGGAGGGAGGCGGTAAAGTGGGCAGTAAAGTGGTTTATATTGGTCCTTGGACTATTTGAACATAATTTCACTTATATTGGAGGTGGGCGGTAAAGTGGGCGGCCCATTTTTTGTTTCCGAGTTTATATCGATCCAAGAACTATACATGCAAAATTTCGTTGTTGTACATGCTTTTGTTGAAGAAATATCATCAGAAAAGCATGAAACGGACACCCTGTGTTTTTAGTTTTTAGCCCATAACTTTTTTGTTTATTTTCAATACTAAACAAACCTTACATAAGGTAAATATTTGTGACAAATTAGATCCCTCTACGTTGCCCCGTTCCTGCTTTCAATAGACAGACGGACGGACATAGCTAGATCGACTCAGAATCTAACTAGGACCCAGAAAATATATACTTTGTGGGGTCTTAGATGAATTCTTCGACATGTTACACATGGAATGACAAAATCAATATACCCCCCATCTTTTTGATGGTGGGTATAAAAATTTAAAATAAATATTCTATGAATAATGTGGCAGCTCTCTAACAATTTTAAGTTGTGTTTTATTTGTTGGTTTTCTGTTACGTCACACTTAAACCGCTTGATGTTTTTTTCATTATTTTATTGTAGTTGTATTTAAATTTTAATATTTGTTGTGTAAAGAGTATTGTGAAATTCAAAGAAAACACAAACAAGTAAAAAACAAATTTTAATTTTTGTTCAGCGCTTAAAATTCTCTAATACAAGATATCTCATAACTATTGTGTGTTTGCACTACTCTTAAGAAAAAAAAAAAACATGGACTCTTTCATTCTGTAAATCTGTGAGATACTTTTTTTTTTTCTATGTTGACTTAACATTTTAGCTCTTTCACTTTTGTTGCCCCATTATCAAACATTATTTTACCGGCTAAATTATCGGTCGGCATCATCAACAAAACGGAAAATACTTATTTGTTAGTGTGAGTAATTTTTGTGTTTTGTTGTGGTTTATTTTTTTTTTTTTTATTTATGTGTTCTTCTTATATTTGGCCAAGAAAATAACAAACTTGAGTTTAATTTATTTTACTTATTTTTATGTACATATAACGCGATGGGAAGAATTTATTTAACTAGATATTTGTACTCGTGATGAGTGAGTGTCAGTTGGCGATTATCATGTCGACACGTTTTCTGTGAACCCAATGACAAAATTGGTGAGTTTGCAAATCTTAAAGAAAGAAATCTTATTTGCAATAATTATTTGTCATAGTCATCGCTTTTTTTATTTTTTTTATTTTAATTTACTTTTGCTCATCACCCACATGTTTGTTGTCTTTATACAATATTTTCTTTTTGTTTGAAAATAATTGATTAAATGCGAGTAATTCTTTTTGTATTTATTTAGTATCGTACACCCACCCATCTACAAGCTTGTTTGAGATTTTCAATTAAATTTTGCAATTCATATCGTATTTATATAGGAATATAAAAAGAGCCAAACTTCTTATAAACATAAATTTTAAATAGATTAAATTGTCATTTAAATAAATGCATAATTTTAAATTAAATTAATTGCATAATAGTTGTAATTTTTTTGCGGAATCATTCATCTGCGATTTCTTTGAAATTTATTATGAAATAAATCATTATCATTATTATCTGGACAAATATGAAAACAAAATTTACATGTAGTTTCCACTTGGAATAATAACATGATTTAAGTACAGCTTTCTGTAGCTTTCCGTAGCAACATTTAATGGTAATCAGCATGAGACCTGAAATAAGAAAAAAAAACACACTTTTATTTTAGGTTCATTAACATGGCAGCTCGATATGATGAGCACACAAATCCAAATGATTCATCCTCCATTCAGGAATCTTCACAGCCACCAAGGTATTCATTGAAATTGACAGCTGGTCTATTACAAATTTACTAATATGTTAACGCTGCCATCATCCTCTGATTGCGTTAAAATAATAATACCTAATAAAATTCAGATTTTTTTTTTGGTCTATGTGAACAAGTCACCATAGCTGTGGAAGATCTCAAAGAGAATGTTCGATTCCAACAAGAAAACTTATCGCTCGTATTTCATAATTTATTTGGAAAATAGGACGTCGCATATTGGGGTAAAAGGTTTTGAATATGGCGCTTAATTTAGGGAAAGGTGATATCAATGTTTAAATTATCACTTTTTATTTATTTATTTTTTTTACTTAGTAAGTATTAGGTAAAAAATGTACTTTTCGAGTCTTATGATTTTTTTTTTGCAGAATGGTAATGTCCGTCCGTCTGTCTATACATTAAGGGTAAGCGTCAAAAAAAAAATATATATACATATATATATTTTTTATATATATATATATATATATATATATATATATATATATATATATATATATATATATATATATATATATATATATATATATATATATATATATATATATATATATATATATATATATATATATATATATATATATATATATATATATATATATATATATATATATATATATAAAAATATAAAAAATATTTGGCTATATATTTAAAAAAACATGACTGATATCTTGAAAAATTGAGGCTTTTGAAATTTCAAATGCATATAACTCAAAAAATATATAATACATGTAAGCATGTTTTTCAAAGGCCTTATCAAGAGCTTTAAGGTGATATAATAATTTTTATACCTACCATCAAAAAGATGGGGGGTATATTGACCCCACAAAGTATATATTTTCTGGGTAGATTCTGAGTCGATCTAGCTATGTCCGTCTGTTTGTCTGTCTGTTAAAAGCAGGATAGGGCTCGAACGTAGGGGGACGAAATTTGGCTTATATATATGGTTTGTTTGGTATTGAAATATTTCTTCAACAAATGCATGTATGAAATTTTGTACGTATAGTTCGGGGGTCGATATAAACTCGGAAACCAAAAATGGTCGTGGTCCGCCCACCTCCCATATAAGGTGAAATTGTGTTCAAATAGCACAAGGACCAATGTAAACTCGGAAACAAAAAATTGGCGTGGTCCGCCCACCTCCCATATAACGTAAAATTTGATGGTGGGTATATAGATTCGGCCGGGCCGAATATAACATTCACGCTTGTTCAACTTTTTTAAATTTTACGTTATATGGGAGGGGCCGGTAAAGTGGGCAGGAAAGTGGGCGGACCACGCCCATTTTTTGTTTCCGAGTTTACATTTGTCCTTGAATTATTTGAACACAATTTCGTTGATTTTCACCTTATATGGGAGGTGGGCGGTAAAGTAGGCGGACCACGCCCATTTTTGGTTTTCGAGTTTATATTGATCTCTGAACTATACGTACAAAATTTCGTTGTCGTACATACTTTTGTTGAAGAAATATCGGCAGAAAACTATAAAACGGACACCCTGTGCTTCTAGTTTTTAGCCCATAACTTTTTTGTTTATTAACCGATTTTGCCCATTTTCAATCCCAAACAAACCTTATGTAAGACAAATATTTGTGCCAAATTTCGTCCCCCTATGTTATCGTTTTCGAGCCTTATCCTGCTTTCAACAGACGGACAAACGGACGGACATAGCTAGATCGACTCAGAATCGAACCAGGACCCAGAAAATATATACTTTGTGGGGTCTTCGACGATTCCTTCGACATGTTACACACGGAATGACAAAATCAATATACCCCCCATCTTTTTGATGGTGGGCATAAAAAAAATTAGTTAAAATCGGGCACGATTTTTTCACAGTATTAATGTAGACAATAAGTTTGTTCGTTTGAAATTCTAGCAAAAGTAGTAAAAAAAGAGAAATTTAAAAATAATGCTCAAAAATAAACTTATTTGAATAAGTGAAAAAACGGAAAATAGTAAAATAAATTCTAGTGTCAATAAAAAATAAAATTTTTATATAATTTTTTTATTTTTGTTAAATCAAAAATACTAGCATATGTTCCTTTGCAGATAACTTTTCACATATTTTCCTATAGAATTTTTTTATCTAATGACTTTTCGAGTAAAATAGTAAAACTAGTAAAAAATAGTATGCAAACGGACAGACCTAATATGTAGTTTTATTTAGAAAATTTTCAGAACAAACCTATTGCAACATTTTAAGTAGCATTCTATGCATTTAAGGACAATTTTCAAAAAATAATAAAAATATTTGGACCAAATATAATTTACAAATACTTAATGAAAAGTAAACTTAAATAACTGAAGTTGATGGTTCTATTTAAAATTGTTTACTTTAAAAGACTTTTTATTAAAAAAAACTACATCAAAACTTCATGAAAAGTGATTTTATTACACTTATATACTTCCTATAAGTAAAAAAATTTTTATCTTTGACAGCTCCGAACAAGAAAACCATACAGCCTGCCTTGATTATTTTAATTGCTGTTGACACGTAGTTTTGTCTATTTTTATTTGGTACCCAACCTCATTACAAAAAAATTAAGTTTCAAAAATTCAATTAATAACCCATTTTACCCCAACGTGCGTCGCACAGTTTCGCGGATCGTAAAAAAAATTTAAATTTATTTTACAAAATGTTTCATAAAATTTAAATTTGATTATCAATAAAACTTGTTGGAAAAACTAATTAATCTATCTACTCACGCTTTTAACTATTTCCTTTATTAACTATATTTCAAATTAAAATTCTTCCCATAAAATTCAAAGGAAATATAACTGTCTAATTAGTTTATAAGATTTTAATATATGTATACAAACCTTATAAAAAAAGTCAGTTTCTATCACTTAACATTAAGATTTAATTGTAAAACGCCAATAAATCTTGTCAATGTAATTAACAATTAAATAAAATATATATTTTAATATGTATTTGCAAAAAGCCTTAAATGGCAAATAAATACATTTATATTAAATCGTAAGTACTTATTCAACATTAGATGAATAAAACATTTTAATATGTACTTTATTCAGGTCTTATACTTACATCTTCTTATAAATGATTGCGTCAATTTGCTTGCTACCATTAGACAATTTCAAACAGCATAAAATGTTAACAATTTCATCGTAATATCACATCGTCATCATCAATATCATCATCATGAAATAATACTCTCGTTTATAAAGAAAAATGTAATAAAGATTTTACTTTAACTTACAATAATACTCGTATATACATTTAAACCCCAAGTCAAATGAAAACTGAATTGCGTGATATGTATGTATATCTATACGAGTACTTATTTCTTTTACTCACTTGTGTAAAGATGGCAAATGTTAACAAGAGTTTGTAGTAAATCAAGTTATAAAATTGTTTGGAAATTTTTATTTGTAAACGAATGTAGTAAATACGAGTATCTATGAGTTACTTATACATAATATATGTATTAATAAATTACATTAGGGTGGTCCAAAACGATGAGTGGAACAGGATGCTACACGGTCATTTATGTCGATGATCACAGAACAAATCTTAAATTTTTGATTTATTACATCAAACGATAGCTAAAGAAAAATAAAAAGAACCATATTTATATAGTTAATAGTAAAGATAAACAGCCGTATTCAAAAAAAACTTAACACAGCTTTACTAACCATTTATAAGCAAAATTCCTTAAAGTTGTATTCAAAAACGATGATTTGCTTACTATACCCTTGGTAAAGCCTTGTAAACTTTAAAAATTTTAATAATGGTTCGACCCTACTTTAAGACCATATTTTAAGATTATTTTTAAGAAAAATAAAAATAATGATACATTTTTTGATTCATTTTGGCAAAAACGACGTATTTTAAAATGACCGAACGTTAAAATCTGTAATAAAAAATGTTTCAGAATATCTATTTAAAAACGTATTAAATGAATTCCGGGACAGAATAATATTTTCTGTAATTATTTTTAAACTATATACATATTTTAAACTATTTGAATTAAAATCAGACACATAAACAAGAAAAGTATATTTTGTGTGCTTTTGGATTAAAATATCATCATTCCGGCATGTCAACCCCAATGTTCGCCACAATCGCATATGTTTAACATTTTCATTATTTGTTGTTTCCACAAAAATCTAAATAGAACATTAATATATACACGTCTTAGATTAAGGTGTAATTAATCTATCATATCAACTCCGGGTTAAAATTTATGCATTTTAACAATAAAAATAATAAAAATAGTAAAATTTTATCAAAATTTCAACAAAAATTATGTAAACAAAATATGAAATAGGGATGCTGATTTTATCACAGAATATTCGTTATTCGGATACATATAATTACATCAAACAAGAATTAAATAAAATATATATATTTATACAAACAAAAAAAGTTTTTTTCCAAAAAAAAAAAAAAAAAAAAGAAACTTATTTATCATCAAAAGCATACTAGAACATCAAAAATAATAATAGAATAAAACAGTTAACGAATAATTTATTCTTACGGCTAACGACACTAACAATAAGAATGAGTGAGAAACTGAGAAGGGTTGCCTACATAACAAAAAAAAAACTTTCAGATAATTTCATCAAGTGGTTCGCGAAATATCGTGGTTTGAAAGTGCAAAAAAGCTCAAAATATGTACAAAGTTGCATACACAAAATTACAAATATCTTTCGAAGTATTTATTATATAAGATTTATTGAGATGTCATATTAAATGACGTATAACCTTTAATATGACGTATAACATGACTTTTTTCTCAACAATCTCTCGATTTTTCGTTCGCGGGTAAATATATCGAAAAGTGGTATTTTAAAAAATTTTTAAAAAATATATGTTAATGATGAAAATGTTTTCTATAACCATGGAAAGTGGCATTCTGGTACTCGCAATATTTTAGGAGTTATTACAACAAATGTCATAATAAATACGAAATATTTATTGCAATTTGTACTGTTTTGTTTGTAATAAAATAGAAAAATCGCCAATTTCTTCCAAAAATCATCCGAATGTAATAAAACTCGGCAAGAATATTAATATTGACGCTGGTAACGCAAATGCCGAGTTTAAGTTTTATTACCGCGATAGTTCGCGATTTATAATATCTCAAAAATATCCCACAATTTTCGTCGGAGAGCAAAAAAGTTTATGAAGTCCACCGATAACTGACATATATAATATATATGTCAAACGATCGGAAATGCTTTCGAGAATTTTGCTATTGGAATTCAGCAAGATCGGTTCATACAATGCGGAGATATGTTAAAAAAACCGGTTTTTAGAACCGGTTTTCCAGTTTCTGAAGCCCCTGTATATACTAGGGGCTTCGTTTTTACAAAGAAGTCTCGGACATTTTTTTCTGAATTTTTGTTCTGAAAAAATGAAATAAATCGGTTCAATAATAACTGAGATATCGGACAAAACGCATTTTTTATTTTTTGAAGCCCTGGTTTAAGCTATAGATTTTTATTTTTATACTAGTCACCTGCGCAAGATGATTTGAAAAGCAAACACACTTGAATTTCAAGTGTGTGTTTCATAGCCAATATGTGCAAAAACAACAATAAATACTGTTCGTACTGTTCGCTGCCCGAAGCAAAGCAAGTGTGTACTGTGTATGAGCGACTGCAAATCCGTGCGTTCAAATCATTTATCGTAAACAAGTGGTGCAAGTGGTGTGGCAAAAAAAAGCAAATCATACAAGACGTTGAGAAATGATTTAAAGATTTCAAGTGGGCTTAATGATTTGTTTGTTTTTTGTAATTCGTAGTTGCTGTGTGTGGCAAAAAATCTTCATAATGTGTAAAAAGTGGTTGTTTATAAATATTCTTGCATACACACACATATATACAGTATGTCTATATTTTATTGTTGGTTCTTCTTTTATAAATAAATGTAAAAGGGTGAATTCATAAAGTTATTAAAAAATACTCTTTATTAAGAGTTAAAAAAGTAAAAAAATTAAAGTTGACATTTGAAACAATACTTTTAAACGACTGTTTTACTTACGAAATTACTTTATACAGTCATGAACGCACACACACACATATAATTTTAATAAAAAAGAAAACACAATTTTTTTTTCCTTATTGAAGCTAACAAGTGGTCAAAAGGCTTGTATTTTTTTATACAAGCCTTTGAGAGGCTTGTTTGGTCGCTATCATAGCACACTCATGATTTGTTCATAAAGTTGAAGCACACACGCAGTATTTGTATGGTTTTAAGTGCCTGCAGAACAGTATTTATTACTCCGCACACACACTGATAACAACACTTGAAAAATATCAAGTGGCTTGTACAGCCTTATAAGACACAGTTTGCAGGGCTCTATTTTATACAGATCGGTCACAAATATTTTTATAAAATTTCGGTTTTTTGAATCAGTAGGATCGGTTTATAAATGGCGGAGATATGCTTTAAAAACCGGTTTTTGGAACCGGTTTTTCAGTTTCTGAAGCCTCTACATATACCAGGTACTTCGAATTTTTAAAGGGGGCTTGGAAATTATTTTCTGAATTTTTGTTCTGAAAAAATGAAATAAATCGGTTCAGTAATAACTGAGATATCGGGGAAAACGAAATTTTTGTTTTTGAAGCCCTTGTTCAAGCTACAGATTTTATTTTTTATAGATCAGTCATAAATGTTTTTACAAAATTTCGTTTTTTTTTAATAAACCAAATTCGTTCATAATCAACAGAGTTATGGCCCAAAAACAAATCTGTTAAGAATATAAATACACACACAAACATGTATATTAAGCATTGTAATGACTATTAGTGACGTTTTTTGTTTTTTGTATAGACAAGTAGTTTAGTTAGAAACAGCAGTTACATATATATTATGTAGATGACCTACCATAAAAAATAATACATAACATAGGATCACATATTGTAAAAGAAAATATTTAAACACATAAGATATTTTTGAGAAATATAGGGAGGAAATGCTGAAATGTTTTAAGTTCTATTGCTTAATGATGCTAAAGGATGAGAGGAGTCTGTTTGTTTTATAACACCCAATGGAAAACATTAAAGAACTTTATTAAGAGCTTCAAGGGTAATACTTGATAGTTCTTTAAAACTCTTCAGGAAAGAGTTTCTGTTTCTTTGGTGTTCGAGGTGTTCTCAGTCCCAAATAATGATTAAAAATGTTGAAGGACCGTTAATAGTTTTGAATCTTTTAAATCGCCGGATTTGAAATAAATAGTGATTTCGGTATTTATAGAGCCCACTGTAACAAAAGACTTGCTTGCATATTTATTATTAAAATGTGGTAGCGAAAAAACTTAAAAAAATATTCATTTGAAAATTTTCCTTTTTACTATTAATTTCTATATATTATTATATATTTCCGACCGATTTTATTTGTTTCTTCTTTAGCTAATTAAAGAATAAAATTATCTATTGAATAAAAAAATTTCGGTACCTTTACCGAGTCCAAAAATAAACGATTTTGAATTTGAAAATTGCAAAAATTACGATTTGTTTTTGCTGAAAATGTATCTACACTCTTTTTTCTCAAAAATAAAATTTTTTTTAACAACATATAATAATTTTATACTTTTCTGAAAGGTGTCTTCCCAGAGAAGACTTTAAAATAAAAAGCAAGACCAATAACTCAAGTGGTCCCGAATTTGACCCATTTTATATGAAAGTTTTGACGTTCGTTTATATTTTCTCAAATCTCGAATCGGCAAACGGAGTGCATTTTAAGAATCTATAGTATGTTGTTAAAAGTTTTCAATCAAAATCTACGGAACTTCGGAAAAATGTAGATTTTATAGCCAAAAATGTGAAAAAAACCCATTTTTGGGAATTGTTGTTTTACAAAAATCTTTAAGATTTTTTCACTTTCTCATTTTATATGATAAAGTATATATTCGCCGAAAATTTCGTTAAGATATCTTTAATAACAAAGATTTTATTACATATAATATATTTATAGTTTCTCAAAATTATTATTTTAATTGCAAAAATCAGAAAACGTATAAACTAGATTTTTTTCATCTAAACTACATTGTTTAGCTGACATAATTCTTCGTTATACAGAAAAATATTGAAATCAATATCTTTTATAGAACCGAAACTATACCACTTTAAAGTTTTATAATACCCTTTAGCTCCGCCCCTGAGGGGTGTGTTCAGTCCCCCTTCCAAACTTAACATTGTACACACCTCTGCTATGCCTATACCAAATTCCATGCAAATCCAACCAGCCGATCAGAAGTTACAGATTTATTTCCAAAAAATTTCGATTCTGCCCCACTGTGTATTGCAGGGATTCATAACTTTCATTTGACATCCATATTTGGTACTGGATAAAACTGTATATTTTAAGCTAAAGGTACAATATATTTTATTCAAAGTATGATCCATCCCCTTAAGCTCCCCTTTTGAAGCGTAAAAAATCGACAGAATTTTTGATAAGAATTCTGAGTCGAAAAAAAAAATAATAATAGCAGTCAGAAGTTGTTTTTAGCTGGTTGTGCAATATGGGGTCGAGTCATTTCATGAATATATATATGTCTGGTCATATATTCTGGGACTTTTTCATTCAAGACTCTTTTTTAACGAATTATGTCTCTCATAATCATATCACCCTTTTTATCAGTTAATAAATGGTATCAATTTCAGAACGGCTATGGTGTCAATTTTCTTTCGATTTTTAAACACTTTTTATTATGTTCTAAATAAAAATAACATTTGAGTTTAAACAAATATTTTTAAAATACATAAAATTTTGTTTAAAAATGTTCATAAACAAAAATAAAATTAAATTTAAAAGATTTTTGTGGAGCACGGAGCTCATTTAAAAGTGTTTAGTGGATGTTTTTAATTTTTATTAGAAGCAAACCGATCTGGAATCAGGAAATATTTCCGGATTGCGGTCGAAGGCTTCACAATAATATTAGCTGAGATATCCTTATTTTTCGAATGTAATTTTAATAGAATTAAATGTGTAAAATACTAAAATTTTTCATTTCTAAACCATGTTCCTTCCGTTTTTTATAAAAAATCGAAAATTGGAAGATGAACTAAGAAAAAGGTAAAATGTTATTTTATTTTGTCGCAAAAAATCCACGACTAACCCAACACTTTTATCCCAAACACGAAATGCAAATAATTTAGAAACTTCTTTTGCTCAATAATTTAAACAATAAAATATACCAAAAAAGTGTCCCATTATACCTCTGGAAGGCAATTATTATGAATTAAATAGCAAGAGTACCAAACCGAACTTTATTTTATCCGACAGTGTACCTTTTTAACGGATTCATATATTTATATGATTCTTGCAGCAATATAATTCAGAATTTTATAAGAAATGTGGTGAATATTTTGAAAAAATTTTTGGGTATATATATATATATATATATATATATATATATATATATATATATATATATATATATATATATATATATATATATATATATATATATATATATATAATTTCCTTTCTGTCGTATCATAAGTGAATTTTTGGAAATTTTTTAAAAAAATTACATACACGAGTTGGTCAAAGCTAGGAATTTATTCTCCTTCAAATCAACTCAAAAAAATTTTATCTCTGGCCATGTGAAGTTTTATTTAGATATCTACAACGGTTTACAAGTTACAGAATTATTTCCAAGAAAAACACTGTGGAGTGCCTTTTTGTATTTTTTAATGTTGGCAGAGTTTTGCTTTATTAAATACTGAATTACAAAAGTAAATAGGATAAATTTAATAAACTCATTTCTTATCAAAAATAGGTTTTACAAATATATGATCATTTTAGCGCCCTCTGGTGGCTCCACTAATAGCAGAATTTTTATTATTTGGATTTATTTTCTTCAATATATTTGTGGAATCCATTCTGTGTGACGGCTTTAGAGAAAATAGAAAAATAAACAGGAATTCCAATCTTTGCCCCTGTATAAAAAAATATTGCCAAACAAATTTTGCTTCAATTTTCTGCCAAATTTATTTCAATTGATAAACAAACGAATATAAAAATACAGACATTATGTTTCTCCCTTGTCCTCAATGTTGTAATAAATTTATATAAAACTAAATAACAAAAAATGTATATGTAACTATTACATAAATTTATACACGGTCATACAAACATACTTTCTTACACCACAAAACATAAATGAAGCCAACGTACTAAATGCTTTTATGAATCAAAACTATCATCATGGTTGTTGATTTCTGGCTGTCAAACTGGATATGTTGAACTTGAGCTTGAAACTTGACGGGAAAATACTTGGCATTCGAATAAATACGAGAAAACAAGAAATACTCGTAATAGTATATCTTCATATAAAAACGAGTACAACATAATACAGACAAACAAACGAATGGTATAAATTGTTTGTATGCAATCGTACTAAATAATGAATATATTATAAAAGAGAAAAGCTTTCTTGCTTTCTTTCTCTGGTTGTTATTACATGCAAACTTACATACGCACACACATACCTACATACGTAAGAGTTAACTAAACAACACATGCAAACTCATTACCACTGATATAACTATAATAAATTCAGTATTTTTGTTGTTTTTATATGTATGTACGTTTTAGATGACTTTGAATATAAAAGAGCATCTTAAAGTGTTTTTGTTTTCATCATTTTGTAAAAAGAGAGAAGACAAAAAAAATCAGGAAATCAGAATATGTAAATGATATACATATAACAGAATAAATGCGTACCTAAGTGTGACAGTAAAAACTAAAACGCACCTTCACAGTTTAAGATACATAGTATAGTATGTATTACATACCCATAAAACAGTTAGTAAAGGTTAAGTTGTTGTTATATTGTGTGAAAAAAGAGGTTAATTTGTGTGTATTTAGTTACATATATTTACATATAATACGTATATGTACCCAGTAGTTATAATGATGTAAAAGGTTTTTTTCTTTTTGGTAATACTATTTTCTATTGACTAGTTTTTCGTGTTTCCTATTCAAAATAAATTAAAGTTAATGTAACATTATTACTCTCCCTTTGTTATTTTCTTAAAATGAATTGATTTTTTCTCTTATGGCAAGCTCATGACCAGTATCGCTATGATTAAATGCTACTGAAATCATTAAATAGAATGCAGTTACTAGATCTGCTGGGTACCTCTACACATATGCACACGACTTCATTTGTTTGTGTTAAGTAACGTCGTAACGTGAGTGGTTGTCATTTTATTGTATTTTACAGCTTTTATGCGTATAAGTGGGTCGACGTTAAGTATACGTAACGTTTTTTTGTAAGACCTACAGCATTGTAGAATTAAATAGGTACATAAGCAATTTATAACAAATTAAAATTAAAAAGAAAAAAAAATCTTCTTAGATCTTTGTCTTGACATTCTCACTTTTATTACTGAATAGTTTTTTTACTGTAACTGGTTAAACACCAGTTACTTGCCCATAAAAAAATTCACAACTGTTCGAAAAATTCAACGAAATTTGGATTCCACAAAAAATCTGAAATGAAAAACCAAATGATATTGGTTTGGAATATCAAAAAGACGAAAAATCCTTTTTTTATTACTTTTTAATACAGATAAATTATTTGGCTTAGTAAGCTGAGTATTAAAACCATGGCAATAATATTTAATTTTAGTCTCTATTAGCAGGAATTAATATATTTTTTTTTTTATATAAATGTATGCATCTGATGACAATTTTTATCTCATATAACCATTAATTTAGTTTAAAAGGGTTTAATATATCGTCACACAGTGGGGTCAAAGGCAACATTTTTGGTAATAAATCTGTATCTCCTAAACTATTGTTCGAATCGAATTAAAATGCATGGAAGAGTTGTAGAAGAAGACCTATTCTTTCAGAAAACTCATATTGTAGTTACCCTGTGATTACACGCTACAGGCTGTCAAAGTTTACTACCTCGAGTATTTAAATGTTTAAAAATATCGAATTTCCGATTTCAAAGATTTTTATATTTCTGTAAAGCGCTTGGTAAGATAAAGAGAAAATAAAAATAAGTTATCTCCTACAGTTAAAAAAAATATTTATGCTTGAATGTTGTTTTTTTTTTATTTGATTTTTCGCCTTGAATTCGGGAATAAGTCATGTGGTATTAGAGGGATAATTTTTTTTTATCTGAATTCGTCTAGACATGAAAAATATTAAAATTCAGCACTCTGAAATTAGTATGTTTTTTATATCCATCCATACCACTATAGGTGGTTGGGGTATTATGCGTTTGTGCTAATGTTTGTAACGCATAGAAATGGTTATCCAATATAGATATATATAGATACATATAATATATATAGATATATATAAAAGAGTAACGTGACTGACTGATTCATCATTCCACAGCCCAAATTTATTGGAATATAATTTTGGAAACTTCGATGGGTGAAAAAAAAAAGTACCAAAGAAAGGGGTAAAGGCGGGAAATTACATTTTATTCAAACTTAATAATGAATTTTCAATTACATTAAACATAGAAACATGAAATTAAGAAAATGTAGATAAGAATTCACAAGAGTGGTACTTAAAGATACATGGTCCTGTGGGTAAGAATTCAAGAGGATGGACTTTGTGGTACTTTTTTCTTCTATTGGTACTTTTTGCATTTTCTGTAATATTTAATCTAGAAACATGAAATTAGGGATATGTGGTCCTTAGTTAATGAGAATCCATAAGAGGAGACGTTGTGGTACTTTTTTCTTATTTTATGGTACTTTTTTAATTTTCTATAATGAAGTGCTAAGTGAATGAAAATCCATAAGAGAGAACTTTGTGGTACATTTTCGTTCTTCTAATGATATTTTTTGAATTTTCTATAATATTTAACATAAAATTAAAGATATTTGGTCCTAAATGAATGAGAATTCATTATAGGGCTCTTTGTGGTACTTTTTGTTATTCTAGTGGTACTTTTTGAATTTTCTGTAATATTTAACCCAGAAACATGAAATTAAAGATATGTGGTCCTAAATGAATAAGAATCCATAAGAGAGGTTTTTGTGGTACTTTTTTGATCTTCTAATGGTACTTTTTGAATTTTCTATAATTATGAACCTAGAAATATGAAATTAAAGATATGTGGTCCTAAGTGAATGTGAATTCATAAGAGGGGATTTTGTGGTACTTTTTTGTTCTTCTAATGGTATTTTTCTCATTTTCGGTAATATTTAACCTAGAAACATGAAATAAGGATATGTGGTCCTAAATGAATTTGAATCCATATGAAGGGACTTTGTGGTACTCTTTTTGTTGTTCCTATGGTACTTTTTTAATTTTCTATAATTATGAACCTGGAAACATGAAATTAAGGAAATGTGGTGCTCAGTGAATAAGAATCCATAAGAGGGGACTTTGTGGTACTTTTTTGTTCTTCTATTGGTACTTTTTAAATTTTCTAAAATTATGGATATAGAAACATGAAATTAAAGATATGTGGTAATAAATGAATGCGAATCCATAAGAAGGGACTTTGTGGATTTTTTTTTAGTTCTTCTAATACTACTACCTGTATGTTCTGCAATTTTCATCCTTAGAAACATAAAATTGTAGATCTAAAATGGATTTTGTGGTATTTTTCTTTATTCGAATATACTTTTTCGTAATTTTTCATTATTCTATGATTAGAAACCTGAAATTAAAGAGATATTGTTATTTATGGATGACATAGCACAATTATTAAAAATTTTCCCAAGGGAGTTAATAATCTTAGTTTAAATTTATTATACAGTATGGTTTTTATAAAAAAGTTCCGCTTACGAAGTAGCTGGTTTACAGCTCATAGATTATAATTTTTTTTTTTTTTAAGGTTTATGTAAGCCTTCACAGTTATTTAACAGAATAAAAAATAATTTTTTATTTAAAAAAGTTAAATTGAAAAAGTGTCTGATTTTCCAGTTTTTACTTCAATTTCAAAGAGTTCTCAATGTAAACGTTATTTGTTTTGCTAAATTAAAATAAAAAAATTATAAACATTATTTCGATATTAAAAAGCAGCTAAGGAACAGAAAAATATATTTTCTTAAAACCCATATATTATGTTAAAAATCCTCCAGGTGGCTCTAATTACAGAGCATTTTTAATTTTTAATCCAAAAATTACATGAGTTCGATGGAGTATAAAAAAATTATATAATTTTTTTTTTTTTTGCTTGATTGTGACAGTTAGTATTGTTTTTTAATATATAAAAAAAGAATTATTTCCTATTTTTTGTCACAACTAAAAAAAATAATTGGGGGATGCACAAAGTCTGCTATCATGTCATATTGTCATAAGTCCTAAAATATTTTAATGTATAAAAAATATTGTTATTACTTTTCCTTTGTAAAATTTTACGATATTATGACAATACGACATGATAGCAGACTTTGTGAATCCCCCAAATAATTCAAAAAATTTCAAAATTTATTTTTCTTACACAAAAGTCAAAGAGTTCTTTATGTTACAATATTTCGTGATGTTAAATCGATATTGCTTTAAAATTTAATACAATATTGAAAACTAAAAAAAAAAAATAAAAATGTTGGACCGGAAATCTGGCGAAATTTGACAAATTAATAAGTTATTGAAGACAAAATATGTGATAGGGCTTGGGGGAGGTAGGTATGCCCTTGCTCCTATTAAGAAAAATATTGTCTGACCCATAAAAAAAACCTATTTCCAATGGCTGTCGCAAATTTTGATATTTTAGAAGAATGTGCGTTTTTCACATTTCAGATAGGTGTGTTCTTCGATTTTTTCAAAACTTTGTATATATTTACCTTGGGTCTATAGTAATATATGTGTCAACTTTCAATTTTCTGCGACACCGCTTCCATTTTTATTAAATTAAAAGCAGTACGTTATGGGAGGTAAGGGCGTTCTTGTTCCGATTCAAATAAAAATTGGCAGACTCACAAATAATCTATATTTAACAGTAATCACAAATATTGCTGGAATTCTGACCAATATTCGAGCAGTAAATCCATTTTATAATTCCAGAATATATGGGAGGCAGGCGTGTCCTTGCTCCGATTAAAAAATAAATTAGCAAAATTATAAGCAAGCTATTTTTAAAGGTAGCCATAAATTTTGGAAAAGTTCAGGCCAGTATTTTAGAAAAAATTTAGTTTTTTAACTTCAGGATGTATGGGAGGTAGGCGTGTCCTTGCACCGATTTTTTCAAATGTATTTCTTCATTCTATACCTAAAGTAATATGCGTTTCAATTTGCTACGACTACTCCTTCTATTTTTGTCCCATCGTTGTATGTGATCAAAGCACTGTGCAACGTTTCCATTTCGATCCGACAAATAGTTTAGGAGATATAAATTTATTACCAAAATTTTTATTTTATTTTTTTTTTTTTTTGGATCCTCTGTGCGAGGGAAACATTTTTGTTTATGTAAGAAATTGTGGGATTTTTTATACGAATAAATAAACAAAATTTTTAAATGAATGATCTTGTAAAAATAAAATAAGTATTCGTTGTTGAAATACCAAAATTTTAGCCTTTTTAACGAATTTTTAAGCCCTCCTTCAAAAAATTATGTAATTTGTCATTCCGTGTGTAACATCATAAACCATATGAAGAATATAAATATTCTGGGTGCTTGAGAAAATCTATGAAGATCTAGCTATGTTCGTCCGAATATAATATACTATATATTAATATATTAAAAGCAAAAAAAAAAAAAAAAATACATTAGATTTAACTTCAAAAGGGCTAAAAGGGCAACACTGGTTAAGAGTCTCCAAATATTGCCTCAACGCTTCGTGTAAATATGTCCCACTTTAGCCTGTTAATATGTCCCACTTTATCCTCCCTTAAGATCCAATAAGTTTCTATGTGAAGATGATCCTCATTACACTTTCCTGTCTTAAAAAAAAAAATAACGAACATCCCCTTTTTTTATACCCACCATTAAAAAGATGGGGGGTATATTGATTTTGTCATTCCGTGTGTAACATGTCGAAGGAATCGTTTAAGACCCCTGGTTCGATTCTGAGTCGATCTAGCTATGTCCGTCCGTCTGTTGAAAGCAGGATAGGGCTCGAACGGGATAACGTAGGCGGACGAAATTTGGCACAAATATTTGTCTTAAATAAGGTTTGTTTGGGATTAAAAATGGGCAAAATCGGTTGACAAACAAATTATGGGCTAAAAACTAGAAGCACAAGGTGTCCGTTTTATAGTTTTCTGCTGATATTTCTTCAACAAAAGCATGTACGACAACGAAATTTTGTACTTATAGTTCGGGGATCAATATAAACTCGAAAACCAAAAATGGGCGTGGTCCGCCCACTTTATCGCCCACCTCCCATATAAGGTGAAAATCAACGAAATTGTGTTCAAATAGTTGAAGGACAAATGTAAACTCGGAAACAAAAAATGGTCGTGGTCCGCCCACTTTACCGCCCCCTGCCATATAACGTAAAATTTGAAAAAGTTGATGGTGGGTATATAGATTCGGCCGGGCCGAATATAATTCGCGCTTGTTTCTTTTTATTTTTCTTTTTATAAATAAAACACTTTTCATTTTTAACTTTCATTTTTAAAATTTGTATCTAAACCTTTATTATTATTTAATTCAATAATTTTTAGTTTATATAATAATTTTTCATTAATTATTGTTTATTATTGTGTTCTTAATTCTGTTTTTTCTTATTTTTCCATTTTGTTTTAAATACAATAATTATGCATAATGTACAATAGAATAAATGTTTTTCTTTTTTCTTTTTTTAATAATAAATTAAGATGTTTGTTTAAAACATAAGTTTATAAATATACTTAAAATACTTTTGAACAAGTATAAATTAATGATTTAAAATCATTTTCGAACATAATTACAAAATGATTTCAAATAATTGATGCTTGCGATCGATGATTTTTTTTTTTTTTTTTTTTTTGTTAATTAACGGAAACAGGAACAAGCCAAAAGGGGCATTTTTAAATAATGAAATTATAAAATATTTTTTTAGGCTAAATTTCTTATTGTTATTTATTAATAATAAATAATATGTATTATAATTTTCAATCATTTATTCATATCAAAAATTATTGAATATTGCAGCAATTTGCAGCAGCTTGTTGTATTTTTTTATTGTTTTTATTTAATTAATTTTTTTTCTTTTACACACAATAAATTTACGCTTCAAATATTTCAAAATTGTCTTTACATCTCTGTCTTTTAGTTTTTGTTTACATTTTATTATATGACAACTCTGTCTTTGTTTTCTAGGTACTTTTTTTTATTTTTAAATTTATTATTTTGTTGTTGTATAATTAAACTTGTCTTTTTGTTTTTAATACATTTGTTTTTGTTTTTATTATATTTTAGCAATTTAAACAAAATGTTATGTAGACGCATTTTTGCATTTTAGCAATTTATATATTAATAATTTTTTAATATGTTTTTGGTTTTATTTTAGTCGTAAATTATATAAATTTATATTCGTACTATTTATTTTCAGCTGTATTAGGCATGCATTTTCAGGGTTGTATTTTACTTTGTTTTTTTTATTATAATAATTTTTATTTATTATTTTTTTTATTGATTTTTAAGTAGTATGTTTAATTTTAGTTCGTTTTGTTTTTTATTATTGTATTTTTAATATATATTTAATTTTATTTTATTAGCAAAACAAATTTAAATAATTGTTTATGCCTTTTTCTAGCATTTTTGTCAAAATTCTTTCAAAATAAAGACTCCAAAATATTTATGATTATTTTTCATTTCTTTTTTTATTATTTTTTAATATTTATGCATTTTTTAATTGTTTTGCATTTTTTTAACACTACTCAACTATTATTATTATTTGTTAAATGTATCCCTAATGGATAAATGAATTGAGTGAATTGATAGAATGAGCGACAATAATTTAAGGTTAAGTGATTGCTTGATAAGAACAAACATAAAACGATCTTAAATTAATTGAAATATTATGATAATCAAAATTTATATTTATATTCATTATTTTCTAATTAAATGTAACACAGTGTCTATATTAGAGAATTTTTTATCAACACAAACGTCAAAATTAACGCAAAATTAAAATATAATAATAATAATATGGTGAAATTATTACTGTTTTTTATATAAGAAGTTTGGCAGCTGTAACAATCAGAAATAGTAATCAGCTGTTTAACTAAGGTTACTTCGTATAGATTCGCACAGATTTTAACGTTTGTATTGATAAAAATGTGTCTTATGTAGACACTATGTAAATACCATGTATCATGGGAAAATGAAACTTGTGCCATTAGTACTACAAAACTAACAATAATTTTTTTATACATAGAGTTTGGCACTTCAGAAGTTTAACAAAAATTGTGTTTATATAAAGTTGTTTGAATTCGCCTTGCCATTTACTTTATATCTGACACTGTCTTCTTATCTTTCGATAACATAGGGTCTACACGAGAGTTTTTTATATCATAAGTAATATGTAACAGAGAGTGTCAAATTCGCTCTCTGAGAGAATTATCTTACGTGTAGACCAACATTGTTTTTTTATTATATGTTGTGTATTGTAGAAATGAAAAAAGTAACAGAATGTCCGCACATGTGCGCCACTTTGGCAAGCACTGACATATAAGAAAGTTTGTTTATGTGTGTGCATTTGTATTTTGAAAAATAAATTTTGAAAAATAAAAAAATAAAAATGATGCTATTTTGTAAAATTGTTTTATTTTAATGATTATTCTACATACACAAAAAAAGTAAAAATGTGCTGCAATTACGAAATTGCTTATATTAATTAATTTTTAATTGAATTTGCTTCAATCATAAAAAGATAATATTAATAATTTCTGAAATAGATATAATGAAATGAAAATTGTTGGAAATTGACTTAAATTTATTTTATTTCTATATTTTTATAGAAAAATTTTATATTTTTCTTTATATTATATTAAGAGATGTCAATTTATTAAAAAAAAAAAAAATAACAATAAATTGTAGACCAATTAGAAAATTAATAATATTAATAAATAATATAATCAAATTCCAATATAAAGTTAGTTAATAATCTTACTAAAAAATAATTTTAAATATTTTTTTTGTGTATAAAAAAATAATTTTCATTAAAATTGTTCTAAAAATTTTGGAATTAATTAAGTTAAAAATACATGTTTACTCTGTGATTGAGTGAAAAAAATTAAATCTTATAGGATTTATTAAAATACGTTTACCCCTTGTTTAAGATTTAACATAATATAAACAAAATGGTTACTCTCTTCTGCCAGCTAATTTGACACTCTCTGTTACATATTATGATACAAAAAAAAAAAAAAACTCTGGTGTAGACTCTATGTAACATTGTGCTAAATTAGTTTAGGTCTACACCAGGCGACATGTCGTTGCGACAGCCATTGTTTTGTTGTTGTAACAATAACAAAACAATAGCTGTCCCTGTGAAATGTATCGTAGTTTAAACCAATACTTTATATGACAGATTTAATAGGAATCAAGGTGAATAGAAACAGGAGAACTCAATTAATCAGCTGATAACTTTTTTAGAACTTAGAACTACCAATCTCCATTTTTTTTTATCCGCTGAAGTGTTGAATTCCTTGTATAAACAAAAATAATAATAATAATGAATACACCTTTTTCATTTCGCCATGATATGAAGATGTATATCAGTTGGGTATAATCAATGGCCAACCAGAATGAAGAATACAATTACTTTTAGGGAGCCCAATAAACCGAAGAAATGAAAAATATTTTGCTGTTAGTTAGGTGGGTACACATACGTAGATTTTGTATATATAATAACAATTTGAATAAAATTGTAAACTACATCTTAAATAAGGTGGGATCATCTGAATATTCCTATACATGTTACAATGACCAGTGGGGCCAATTGCAAAATATATAATAAGTCTGAACCGATTTTGGTGAAACTAGGAACATCTATAGAGAAGGAGTTAAGCTTTCAGAAAATTGTTGACGGGAGTGTGTAACTTGAACATGGCCCACGCTGCATTGGGTAAAATTTGAACACATGAAGAGTAAAAAACATATCGAAGCTTGTAACTTTCACAAATATCAGACGATTTAAAATATTTTTTAACATTTTCTCATTCATTTAAATTCTCCTAAGTAAGGTAAAGTAAAATCATGTTTACTGTGCTACATTATCTCTTATATTTTCGGTTCAGTGGTTTAAGAGATCCTGAGTAATTACCATATATTTTGCAATTGGCCCCTACTATGCACTGTACAACAGAACTGAACGATAGAACTTATGAACTTCTTATCCGATCTATAAAAACTAAGTACCTATAAGTACTAAGTGCGCCACTGTGCAGCACACGTTGGGGTAAAATTTGTCAAAAATGGCAAATAATTTAAATTTGAAATTAAAATAAAGTTGGATATCAAATAAAAAAAAAGACAAAATTTTGGGTCGGAGCTGTCAAAGTTAAAAATTTTTTTTAATTTTTGAAAAGAGTAAAAAATATAATTTTCATCAACTTTCGGGGTATTTTTTTAAATAAAAGGTATTCGAAAATCGAAGAATCGAAAAATTTTGAAAGTAAATCTTTACCTTCTAATCGGCTAGTTGGATTTACATAAAATTTAACGTAAGCGTAGCAGAAGTAAAATTTTTAAGAAATTTCAAGTGTTTTCCATATATAACTAAAAAAATTAGCCAACATCTGGACGGAAGGACGAAAAACTAATTTAAAAACAGTGGTACGGAAGTTTTGTCGTTCAATTCAGAACGTAGATAAATCACTCTTCTCTTTACAATAAGGTAACAAAAGTTGGATTGATTCGTTTCTTAAAATAAGTAGTAGATTTTGAGTAATAACACTTTGAATAAAATACATTTTATCTTTACACTAAGGGAAAAAATTCGATTCAAAATCAACAACGGTTGTGGTCACATTGGTAATTTACGGTAATACCTTTCGTTAACAAATTTAATACAAAACATATGTAATTTTAAAATTTGATACCGAAATGGTTTCAACTTGGTGCCAATTAGGTATCGATTTTCAATAAGAATTGTGTGTTTAATTTAAACACACAATTGCAGTGTTTAATTTAAACACATACGGTGTAGATTCACTATTGACACAGAATGGTATCGTTTTCAACACGTATGTGATTGATATTTCTCTGGGTGTAGCTTTTTTTTTATATTAAAAAATTAAAGAAATTAATAATGACCCTGCTTTTTTACTCCTTTTGCATTTGTATTATAAAAGAATTCAAATTCTGAAAGTGTCTGCGATGAGAAGTATTGTGGGAACATCTACACTAGTACAATGGGGTAGAATTGAAAAATTGAAAATTTGTAACTTCCAATCAGTTGGTTGGATTTAAATAAAATTTCTCAAATGCATAGCAGAGCATCGTGCAATTTTAATTTTAGACCCCTCAGGTGCTATCAGATCTAGAAATTTTTAACGTCTTTCCAAATTTGTGTTTCTTATCCGATTTAAAATATTTGTATGTCTTCTTAAATATTTCGATAAGTTTCATGATGCTATAAGTCATTTTTATATAAAATTTTTAAGCGCCCATTACTGTATTTCTACTTAACCAGCTATAAGATAAAGATGTTAAACTGAAACATTTTTGATGTTTTCATTTACCAAAATAAATTTTAGTAAAAAAATCTTAAATTTAACATGAAAAATATATTTTTATAACTCCGAAACTATTGAGCACATAATGTTAGGGTGACTTGAAGATATTTTAGTTCGCAACTTTTGGTGTATCACTTATGTCAATTGTACAGACCGTTTTTGAGTTATGGAGAAATATATTAGAGTGGGCGAAATATTAGATACGCCCATAAAAAAATTCAGAAACTGAAAGCAGATTCGTGTTTAGCACATCAAAATTCATCAATCCGGCCAGTATATTCTCTTCTACACTTAATATAATGAACAAAAAAGGGAGATATTTATATTATTTGAGAAATTAATTTTTAATGTCCATCATAATAACCTTTTTCACATTATTGTCGTGAAATGTAATAGATGTCATCTTTATTGATCCAATATGAGAATTGGTCAAATATTTGTTATACTTTTAAAGTTTAAAAATGTGTCGAGTAGTGTATGAGTTACTTAATTTTTTATTTAGAATTAATGTTTATTTTAAATTTTTATTATTTTTTAATTTTATTGTTCAACAACTACATTTCTTTACTAAAAATAAGTTTATTTTTTTATATTTAAACTTTTAAGACTTTTATTCTTGGTTTCATACCTGCGTTTATTCAAATACTACATTTTGTTTTTTAAATTGTTGTGTTTTCTTTTTTATCGTCCTCTATAATAATTTTTATTTATTTTAAATAACTGAAATTAAAAAGAAAAAATAAACACCTACAATTTTATTTGGATAACTACAATATGTTTACTGGTTGGGATTTGAAATTATTTAATTATTTAAATAAAAAAATAATGCATGCATTTAAATATTATTGAATTTTTTATTCAGTTTTTTATTTATTATTTTTTTCTTTGCTTAACTAGTTGTTTGTGTGTATTTATGTAGTATTTTTTTTATGGTGTTTTTTTCTGCTTTTTACTATATACTTTCATTTAATATTTTATATAATATATTGATTTTAAATATATATTTAATGCTATAGTCTATTTTATGGAACATTTTAATTTTAAATCTTTTCGATTGCAAACGTCTTAAATAATATTTATGTTTTTTTTATTATATTTTATAGAAAAGAATGCATTTTAACAAATAACAAAACATTCTTTATAAATTATTGGCAATTAAATACAATATTAAAATAAAACGCAAATTAACAACAGAATTTAAATAAATTTATTTGAAATAAATGAAAAAAATAAAACATTAATTAAAAATTTAAATTTCTAATCAGTTTTAAAAGGCTGGCAACTCATGGTTAAATAATCATTCACTGCAACACCCTGTTGCTATTAAGAAAAATATAATAAGAATTAAAAAAGCAGCCTAAAAATATGCAACAATTTCTTAATGTTAAATTACTAATGCTATAAAAGCAAATTAGTCACAATTTAAAAATAAAATAACGCTTAAATTTAAATTCAACTTAATACAAAAAATTAATGAAATTTTACTCTTTAACTTCTACTCTATTTTTTTTTTTTTTAGTTTTTTGGTATTGTAAACACTAATAACAATTAATTTTAAATTCTATATATGTAATAATGTACATTTTATTAAATGTTTATTGATTTTTTTTTACTTCTTAAAATTATTGATATTTTACTACAATTGCTTGTAATTGTAAAACGTTAGTATTATTCTTTTTTTTATTATTTTAAATATTTGTTGTTAATATTATTATTTTTTAATTAACAACCAAAGCTCAAACATTGACAGACTCTATTGTTTTAAACATATATATTTTTTTTTTATTTATGTTCATTTCTATTTAGGTGGTCTATTTTTATTAATTTTTGGTTTTGTTTTTTGCAGTGTATTTTTTTATTTTTTAGTAATTTTTGTTTTGGTTGGGTTAAGCAGAAATTATTTAGTATAATTTAACTCTAAATAAATGTAATTCGTTGTAATCCTTTGTTTTTAATATGGGTTTTATCTTTTATTTTTTTTCAGTGAAAATTATTTTTCACTTTTATCAGATGGGTTCGGGTTATAATTTAATTAAGTGTATTTGTTATTACAACATAAAATTTTTATTAAATTATGAGATCAAGTTATGTTATTTTAAAAAGTTGTTAGTTTGTTTCGATTTAAAAATAATAATTGTAATTTAATTAACTGAAATATGTACAGTCACAGCTTTTTTGTTAAAGTGAAAAATTTCTTATACTGGCTCTGATATTTTGGATTTATTTTTATTCAATTTGATGAAAGAATTTTTAACTTATATTGTTTTCGAATTATATTGTAATAGGTTAGTAATTTCACATACCCAGAGGTGAGGTATTTTTGAGTTGATTTAGAAGAGTACAGATTCCTAGCGGGTCAGGGGGATAGTGAATGACTTTCCAAAGTTGGCTATTCGGTTATTTCATTAAAAAAAAAAAAAAAAAAAATAAGAAAAATATGTATATGTAGATAGCCCTTGTAAATCTCTAAAAATACACTTCCATGTACAATAGAGTGTACCGAGAATAGCCTTTTTCGTAATTTCGATGTAGGAAGACCCCCAAACGATGCGTAAAAATTCGCTTTATACGAACAAATTATTTAAAAAAATTTAAAAATTGATCTTCAGTTCCCAGTACCAGCGATTGAAAAATCATGGGCCCTATACATTTTGGTGAAAAAAAAGTTTCGATTTTTTAATCGAAATGGTTATCAAAAAATTCATAATTTTATACTGGTTATGAAAAAAATATTTTAAAAATTTTTCCAATGGGATTTTGTTTCGCTAGAAGACTTTTTAATGTATTTTGATGAACAATTTTTTTTAAAAATCTGGAAAATTATATATTATCAACAGTACTTACTACAATGCAAATTTTTAATATTTTAGCCTTAAAAGGAACAAAATTATAAAATTATTATATATTTTTTTAAGAAAAATATAGAAATTTTGTTTGCATGATGTACTAAAATGACGGTTTATGGACCAACATTTTTGCGAAAAATTTTTAAAATATATTTTCTATAATTGCCTTAAAATTACGATTTTTTTGATACCCATTTCAAGATAAAACTCAATACTATTTTTTGGACGAAATGTTCTAGACCCGTGACTGAAGATCAATCTTAAACATTTTTTTAATATTTTTCCCATATTAAGCTAATTTTTACGCATCGTTTGAGGGATCTTCAAGGTACCTCTTTTAGTTGAAGAGATATTCAGATCGAAATAATTGTTTCTCTCATTTAGGCGGGCTTAATATTGACTTTAATATTTTTTTTTTTAAATTCGTCAGATTTTTTACAAAATTCTAAATAATATTCTTGCAAGGATCATACCAATATATCAGTCCTATAAAAAGTTATATTAATCTGAATTTGCAACTTCAAAAAATAAATATTTTGTGGGTTTTTTTTTTTTTAAAGGTGGCAATATTTATTCACTTACAAAATTTGATAATTATTCTAAGCTATATTTAAAATTTGATATCATATATTTATAAGATTCATATTCTGAATACATCTTAATTTTTTTGTTCTTCAATTTTACGAAATTTTCAATCAATCGAATAAGTTGGCTATAATTTTAATTTATGTAAATTCTGTCCCACTGAGTTTAAATAATTGAAAAATTATTCAAAATATTTTTTTCTTTTTATATTTTTGACTTTTTACTACAATTCATATGATAATATTTTCCACTAAGTTAAAGTTCTTTAATAACCTTTCAAAGTATTTAACCATATGTAGCTGCAACATATTAAAATATTCATATAACAATGAATACACAAACACAATTTCCGGGAGTTTTTTTTTGTTCAAATTACAATATTTTTTTTTATTATTTTCTGTTCGGTTTTTCTATTTAACAAAAAAGAAATAATAATAATAATTACTTAATATTATTTAAACAAAATAATAATAATTAATAATAGTTTTAATGAAAAATAAACAACATGTTGGTTTTTCTTTTGCTGTTCGTAGTTTAACTAAATAAAAATTAATAAAATAATAAAAATAATATAATAATAATAATAATAATTAATAAAAACAATTAATTGAAAAATAAAACTTTTCTAAAATACAAACTAACAACAAACACTTGCACTACTACTCACTACTTTGATTAGGCTTAATTAAATATTTAATTAATTTATTTATGTAAATTATATTTATAATATTTTATATATTTTGTTTGTTATTGTTTAAAAACAATTTATATAATAATTATTATTTATTTTTGCTTTTGTTTTCATAAGGAAATCCATTAAAATTAAAATTAAAAGTTGTGTGTTAAAAAAAAAAAAAAATTAGTTTAAAATATAAAATAAAAATAATTTGAAACAATATTTTAAAAATAATTTCAATTTCATGTTCTAAAACTATTAACAAATTCTACTACAAATAAAGTTTTTTTTTTTTTTATTATTTTCAAAGAGGTAAACTAAGTTTAATTTATAAAATAATAAAATAAAGAAAATTAATAAAAAAATAAAATAAAATTAGAAAAAATATTTTGCAACATTTTATGTTTTATTGTATTGTATCGTATTGTTGTAATAACTAAGGTACTTTTTAATTAATATTGTTTTTTGTTTTATTTAGTTTTTTTTATAAATTGTTTTCATACATTTTGGAAAATGTTGCTAAACATTTTTATCTCTTGTTTAGTAATGAGGTCCTCTACACTGCTAGGCGGTGTGTATGTGTGTGTATAATATGTTTATTTTTATATATATATATATATTTTAAATGAAATTAAATTGTTTATAAGCTTGTTTGTATTTTCTTTTCTTGTTAAGTATTGCTGTCTGTTTTTTTTAATTAATTTTTTTGTTAATAAATGTTGCAGCAATATGTTTGTTGCTTAAGAAAACATATTTAAAATTTTTAAAATTAGATACGAATTTTAATTTAAATTTAATAAAATATAGAAAAATTTTAAATATAATTTTAAGTTACTTCAATTTAGCTCGTTTATCAAAAAATATGTAAACCATGTCATTAAAATTAGCAATATTTAGTATGGAAATTTTTTAATTGAAATTTGAAATATTTGCTTCAGCAACATGCTTTATCTTCTATGTTTTATTAAATTTAATATGGTTTCATGGCTCTTTGGATCTGTATTTATTTATTTTGCTTTTTTTTTATTGAAATTATTTATAAATATGTTGCTCGCAACATCTTAGTAATAAGAAACCTGTTTCAAATTTATTATTGAAAAGTAATTTATTTTTACTGTTAAAACTTTTTGGAAATACTCAGAATTTTAATCATAAATATGTCATTAATTTTGTTTTTATTATCTCTTATACAAAGTAGATAAAAATGCTTAAATGCTTCTAAACAAAATATGCTGCTCATCAAGGGTACTTTTCATAGAGAAAATTATAAATATTCAAAAACTTTTTATTTATATAACTAAATTTTTATAATATAAAGTAAAGAAAATTTGAAAATCTTAATAAATATCTAGGTCTCATTATTCATCTCATGAATTATTAGAGCTGCCTCTAATAGCATTTACTATAAAGCTAAAAGTTTTAAATTGTTTTAAAATGTATTTGTTTATTTTATTTATAAAATATTTAGAATTACTGAATTTGTTTTAAAAATTGTTATTTACCATTCAAAAATTTAATTTCATTAAAACCCTTTTGATTTTATTATAGCAACAATATTGCCTAACATTTATAAACATGTTGCTAACACACAAATAATATTATTAACAAGAGAACATTATTATTTAGGCATTATTTGTTATTACTTAAAACTTATAGCTTGAACTTTTTAAATAGAAATAATTAAGTTTAGCAACAATGTTGCCAATAATTTTAAATAATATTTGTAAAGAAAATAACATTCAATTTTTAATTGATTCTAAAACTGTTAATAAATTTCAGTTAATTTTTTTCTTTTAAATTATTTTAAATTTGAATTTATTACCAGTAAATTATTTTTTAATCAAAAATATAAAACCTTTTTAACTTATTCCATCGATCAAGTGTTGATTTAAATTGTGGCTGACTACATTTTTAATAATAGACAAAATAGCACAACTACAGACTGTTGTTAAAATTCAACCTATGAATATACAGGAATTTAGTTTTTCTGCATTTATAAATTTTGAAAATATTTTCTTTTTTAATTAAAGAAAAAATAAGACCAAATCTTAATTTAAAAAACTGGATAAATCATAACGAACTAGGCTTAAAAATTGTTCAAAGAGTTTTAAATTTTGTTTAATATTTTACAGGCAACATGTTGTTAAACTTAAAATGCCAATCATTGATCGTATGAAAATTCTATAAATAACTTTTTAACAATAAATCTTAAAAGCTTCTTTTAATATACAACAATGTTGTTAAATATTTTCACATAATAATTGGCCTAAAGTCTTATAAACATTTCCTCAATTTGTTGGTGAAAATTTTAATAGTTTTAATCTTTTTCTTCACAATATTGTAAAATTTATATGTTTAGCAACAATGTTGCAAAATTTAAATATTTTCACGTAATAATTGACCTTGTCATATAAACATTTTCTCAATTTTTTGGTGATAATTTTAATTTTTTTCTACACAATATTGAAACATTTTTATATTTAGCAACAATATAGCAAAATATTAAAATTTATTAATTAATATCAAGAAAGCTAATATTTTTGAAATCATAGTAATAAAATTGCAGGCTTAACAAACCTTGTTGTTAAATACTTTACAGCTCAATGAGCGTTATTTGAAAGCCATTTCTTGCTAATTAAACTATTTATCAGTTTAATATTTTTTAGAAAATGTTTAGCAACAAGGTGGCATAAAAAGAAAGGATTTTGCTTTAAGCTAAACTGTTGGTACAATATGCTATAAAAGCAATAATGATGTCACATCCTTTTAAGCTTATTTAACAAAATTTAATAATTATTTCATGAAAATTATCTCTTCATTATATCTACAAAATTTCTTAGCAACAATGTTGTGCAAAACATTTTAATTCGATTTAAAAATATATTTAGAGACAATGTTGTTTAATAATAAAAAATAATTTTGTAAAATATATTTTCATTTCAAATTCTTCTTAAAAACCGTTAAGTAACAAAGTGGTGTTAAACAAGTTTAACAAAATTTCTATTAAAAAAACACTAAGCAACAATGTTGCTAGAATGGATGAAAACCACTAAATATTATTTTTGTTTAATTCAAAACCTAAATATTCTACTTGATATATATCTTTGCTACAAAGTTGCCTAATACATATAACACAAAGTTGCTTAAGCTAAGAATTAATTCCAGCTAAATAAAAAATTTATTTTTAAAGCAAATTCTTTAGAATATATTAAGCAACAATTTGTTCAAGAAAAATGTTAAAAAATTCCTTTAAAATATATTAAAAAATATTTAGCAAAATGGTTTCTTAGTTAAAAAAAAACACCGAAATCCATATACATTTTTTTCCAAAATGTTTAGCCACAATGTTGCCTTGAAATTTAAAGTCTACTCCAATTTTTTATTTTTAAATATGTTTTCTTTTTTTATTATTAATTAAAATTAATACACCTTATATGTTTATATACTTTGTATATTAAGTAACACATGTTGCTGCAACATTTATTTTATAATTTTTTTTTTTATTTTTAAATAATTTTTTAGCATTTTTTTTAGATTTTTATGGTTTTGTTTGGTTTTTTCTTTTACTTTTTGTTTATTATACTAAATAACTAAATAATGTTGCTGTAGTTTTTGTCTCTTAAGTATTAAATTTAAAGTTTGTTGTTTTTATTTTTATAATAATTTCTTATAACTTGGTTTTGTTAAACATATTTCATATTTATATCAATCAGTAGTTTAATTTTTATTTTCAGATTTTTTTTATAATAATTATAATTTAAAAATTCCAATTAACTTTTAATTAATGCAAGTTTTTTTTGTTTTTTTTTTTTTTTCTTTTTTAAATCTGTTTTAAACCTTTAATGTTTCCAATAAATTGTTTTATAATATAATTAATTATATTAAGTTTTCTTCTTTTTTTTTTTTTGTAATAATAATATTTTAGAATTCATTTTAAAGAAACTTGCATTGTTTTTTTTTTTTTTAATATTAATATTAATTAAATTAAACTTATTTCTTTTTTTTCAAATTTCTGTAAGTAGATTTTATCCTTTATCAGTTTTGTAAAAGGGATCAAAGGGACACATAGACTATTGCAAAGTGGGAAAGGGGTTTTTAAGTTAAACTAAATTAATAATTGAGTTTTTTTTTTCTTGCTTTCAAGCTAATATTTTACAAAGTTTTGGAAAATGTTAAGGGTGGAGGGTATTTTTAAAGGGTTTTAAAATTATAAATTTTTTAATTACATAAGTTTATATGTATATGTTTGTATGTATGTATTTAAAAATTATTATTAACAATAATGTGTGGGTTTTTTTCTTTTTTTTTTTTAATTAAAACTTTAACAAATTTTAGGAGGTGTTTCTTTTTTTCCATTTCTTGTTATTTGTTTTAGTTGGCGAATTTTTTAATTAAACCAAAAATTTAATTATGGTTAAAAAGAGAAATATTAATTATTTTAATAACAAAGTATGAAGAAGAAGAATTATTTAGCATTACACATCTTGGAATTTTGAGAGACGTGCACGTAAGTCCATGTTCTCCTGTTTTAGCTGCTCTACCTCTTGGTGTAATGTAGCATTCTATTTTAAAAATTCAAATAAAAAAAAAAAATATATGAGAAATAATTTCCAATTGTTTTAATAAGAGAAAAAAAACCTACTTCTTTTTCCAAATATCGCGCCCTCATGGCAATTTGATTCTCTTTTTGTCGTCTGGCATCTCTTGAACGTTTGGCAGCAATATTGTTCTTTCGTCGACGGGCCCAATATTTGTCATCCTTAAGTTCATCTGGAACAAATTGTTTGCGTGATTTTTTTATCATGGGTTGCGGTTTGAGCTCTTCATCGGAAAATGCTCTAGTGCGCGGATCGAAATCCCGCCCCGATGATGCAAAGGAAAATGCTGGAATATCAAATACTAAATGTTAACAATGTTTCACAAACTGTCCATTTAAAACTAAAATAATTTTCAACTTAAAGAAACAAAATATATGTATATAGAAAAGGCAAAAAAAAGGAATAAAACAAACTGAACAAATCATTTGAATAAAGAAAAAGAAGAAGAAAAAATTAACACTTAAAAAAAATGGCAAAAGAAAAACCCAAAAACGTTAAAATGAATTTAAAATAAAATAAAAATTTGTTGGCAAAAATGATTTTAAAAGAAAACTTTTTTATTTAGCAATTTTTTTAATAAAATTTTAAAATTGAATTTTTAGACATGTTTAAGAAAAATGTTGCTGCAACATGTTGCTAAAGATAAAATTAAGTTTATTAAAATTTTAAAAAAATTTTCTCTAAAGCTATAATAAATGGACAGTATTTGTAGTAATTAAGAGATATTCATTGTTTCACCCTTTTACTTGCAAAGACCACAACTGTATTATTAACAAAATTATTAACAATTTAAACACAAATGTTGCTGGATTGCCTGATTTGATTTGATGATGATGGCTCTCTAGCATCATTTGTTTGGTTTAAATGTTGCAGCAACACAAAAATATTTAATATTTTTTGTTTGGATATTAAATGATATGGACACAAAATTTTATTTTTTGTATTGTATGTATGTATATCCAAATAAAATTTATTAAAAAAACAGTTCTTTTCTTTTTAATATTTTTCTCGTCTTTCTTTCTCTCTCTTTTATTTTTTATTTTAACATTTAGCATTTGATTAATTCAGTATGATACTTGTCAACAAAAAATTATAAAATGATTGTTAGAACTTAAAAACACAAATATATACAAGATGGATAAAAAAAAACTAAAAATTACAAATTATTTTTTCCATAAAAAATAAAAATAAACCAAAAAAGATACTCAAATTTTTATTAATTGTGTCCATACCAATTATGTGTGTGTTTTTTTTTTTTTTTTTATATTAGCAAATGTTTTAATTGACCAAAATGTGGGTTAATTTCTTCTTTTTTTTTTCTAATTTTAATGAATTAATTTACTTTACAATTAATAAAAAATTAAAAAATAAAAAATAAAAAACAAATAATTATATAAAAAACAACAAACTCTTTAACAACAACTAATTAAATAGCCAATTTCCTTTTAACATTTGATGCTTCTTTCTCTTTTTTCTTCTTCCTCTCTCTCTCTCTCTCTTTAGCTTTAATGTTAATTTTGTTATTTGTTGCTGTTGTCGTTGTTGTTGTTGTTGCTTATTTGTTGTCTTTTTTAATACTCACTTGATTCAGCTGGTGATGGTGGATTCAAGGTATCAGGACTAATACAATCTGACGGTGATGGTGATCGTTCACGTTTTGTTGTTATATGTCCGAGTCCCAGTGACAGACCAGCTGCATGACTCAGGGAATCTGAACGATGACCCAAACTACTTGAATGTCCCAAATGGGTACCGGGCAAGCCATCAGGTATATTATTTTCCGATAAAAATTCATCTAAATCGGCATACTAAATAAAAGAAATTATAATAAAAATTATATATAATTTATTTATTTTTTTATTATAGATTGAAACAATATATTTGTTTTTATTTTTTTTTTTTAGGATAAATCTATTGTCATTTATTTTTAAGAAATAATGAATTTAAGTGTAAAACAAAGCGTGTTGCATAATAATAATGAATAGTTTATAAGAAAAATACTTGGATTTTTGAAATAATAAGAAAACTGCATTCTTTTTACTGAGATCTAGCATCTAGATCTCGTTCTCAATAACTAAAAATTTTTTAATGTTAAAAATTTGGTCCAGAATTCTTGAGTCTCTTTGGTTATAAGGCTTAAATGACACTGCGTTTAGTTTTTATCCACTTAGTTAGCAGAAGTCATATTTCATATTTCATTATTGAGTGCTATCACTAACAGCGTTATCAACTTTCAATTTTAAAAGAGCACTGAAACTACATAAAAACGCGTATTTTACCCAAAAAAGCACTGACGCTAAAATGCTGTTACCGTTTTCTCTCGGTTTAAGAAACATTTTTATTTTAATAAAATTAAAATAAAACTTATAATAATATTATGGATATCCTAGAACGACCTTGTAACACTTGATTCCACTTTATATTTCTCCGTTGTAAACCGATAATCTAAATTTCTGAAACAACCGTTACCCTTATACTATCATTACCGAAATAGCTCGAAATACCGTTACCATTAAAATATCCTTATGAAATAATTCAAAATACCATTGAAATTTGGTGTCACTGAAAATTTTTAAAAAGGACTGAAAAAAGCACCGAGCACTGACTCAATATTTTTCCGCGTCCAAATTTTCAAAAAAAGCACTAAAAACAGTGCTAAAAGCACTGAGTTGACAACGCTGATCACTATGTTTATACGTATGTCTCATTTGCATAATGAAAATTCTGTTACATAAACGTTCAATTGAATTTATATCTGCAAGTAATTAACTCACGAAAACTATTACTGATAAGTAAAACTATTATTTTTGGCATTTGGAACCACCACGAAGAAACTATATTTCTGTATTGAATCTGCCGTTTAAACAGTATATTGATTATTTACATATTACTTTAATTTGCATTACATTTAGAAAAAAACAAAATTGTCATATCTTGCAATTGTCGAGACCGCAATCTATTTACGAAGAGTGACACAGTTTGATATTTATTTTCGAAATTTCATTTAATAATAAGAGATAAAAAGTCAGGTTGAGGGATTTTTTTTTTTTTTTTTTAATTAAATTTCAACCGTCTTAGATAAAAAAAATCGAACTCCAAATATCTTAAAATGAATTAAAGATACAGATACTATTGAAAATAAGGACCCTGATTCAACTAGAATATATGAGGTACTTATAGAATACTGGAACTACCCTTGAGTTCATTTAGAATTTTAGAATAATTTATGCATTAATGTATCGCTTAAAGCAGGAGTTCTCATAATAAATCACCTCGCGGAACGTTTCAGGAAATTTTCATTTTCTAGCGGATCCGCAGACATATGTGAATTCTTTAATAATACACATGCAAAATGAGTTGATAAATATTTCTGCGGGAAATTTTTGGCAATTGCAGTAGGGACCGGTCCCAATTGATACCTAAGTCGTCACCTAAGTTCCAGTTGACACAAACACACTCACTATATAACAGTTGAGAGTCAATTTATAACATAATTGTTAAGCGCGAATTTGAAAACTGTAAAACATAAGATACGACAGAAGAACATGGGTTCGATTCGGAGTGCTGCCATCGACATTAATGAAAAATTAAAAATTAAAAATAAACATAATTTAATAAAAATAATAATTAAAAGAATGTTAAAAGAAAACATTTGCGAAATTTTTATAACATTTTTATTACATTAATCGATACTCAACATGTCTTCTTGGACCAATCGTATGACCTATCTTGTGACCTGTCCCAAGGGGCTAGTTAGTCACCTCCAATAATAAACCCATGTAAAAATGACAGGTTCCTCTCATATAAAGTTCCTTAATTGGGATCGGTCATTAGTACTGAGAATCTGTCACGTGACTAGTTTTGAACCAGTTCTCTTTCCTTTAGGGTATTTATAGGGTCTCTAAGAAAATATGTTGGTATATGTATTAACTCCCATCTTTATACCCTACACCACCAAAGGTGGTTGGGGTATTATGTGTTTGTGCAGAAGTTGTAACGCAGAGAAAAAATTGTCGGACCCCCACCTTAAAGTATACCGTTCGACTCAGAATCACTTTCTGAGTCGATTTAACGATGTCCGTCCGTCCGTCCGTCTGGTCGGCTGGCTGGCTGGCTGGCTGGCTGGCTGGCTGTCCATGTAAAGCTTGTGCGCAAAGTACAAGTCGCAATTTTGAAGATAATTTGATGAAATTTGGTACATATGCTTTTTTCAACACAAGGACAAAGCCTATTGAATTTGGTTATGATCGGCCCATTATTTCACCTAGCCCCCATACAAATGTCCTCCCGGAATAGAGTTTTAACTCTTACAGATGCCTTAAAAATAGGAATATTTTAATGAAATTTAGTACAAATAAGTTTTATATCAACAAAAATCCGTCTGCCAAATTTCATGAAGATCGGTCCATAACTGACCATAGCTCCCATACAAACTCCTCTCCCGAAAATCACTAACGTGCATAAATCCCATACAAATGTTAGTATTATGTTAAGATTTAACACAAGTAAATTGTACAAATGTGTAAAAAAAAAAAAATTATGTGGATCGAAATGGTGTAGGGTATCATATAGTCGGGCTTGACCGACTATATCTTCTTCTCTCGTTTTTTTATGCTTCAATAAAAATCTTCCCAATGACATTTTAAATGGTCGCGTAACATTAGACCTAGAACGGTCTTGAGGGAAAGTTATGGACTCATTCTGGCCCATTTTACCACGAAACTCTGTTCACACTGATCAATTGTGTTTAGTACAGGTCTCTCGTGATCGTTACACGCTGTTTTAGCAGCATATAACAGATCTTATTTTCATGGTTTCTCTTTTCATTGTCCGGAACAATTCGATGCTTTGGGATAAATTCAAGTGCTTTTAAAACCGAGAAATTTGATCTACTCCCAGTCACTATGTAGGTATTTCTTATATTTAGCATGACTCACGACCGAAAGACTTCAATTAATTTTCAAAATTTTTTCGCTCGTCTAAACTAAATACAATCATTATACCCTACACCACCAAAGGTGGTTGGGGTATTATGTGTTTGTGCAGAAGTTGTAACGCAGAGAAAAAATCTTCGGACCCCCACCTTAAAGTATACCGTTCGACTCAGAATCACTTTCTGAGTCGATTTAACGATGTCCGTCCGTCCGTCTGGTCGGCTGGCTGGCTGGCTGGCTGGCTGTCCATGTAAAGCTTGTGCGCAAAGTACAGGTCGCAATTTTGAAGATAAATTGATGAAATTTGGTACATATGCTTTTTTCAGCACAAGGACGAAGCCTATTGAATTTGGTTATGATCGGCCCATTATTTCACCTAGCCCCCATACAAATGTCCTCCCGGAATAGAGTTTTAACACTTATAGATGCCTTAAAAATAGGAATATTTTAATGAAATTTAGTACGTATAAGTTTTATATCAGCAAAAATCCGTCTACCAAATTTCATGAAGATCGGTCCATATTTGACCATAGCTCCCATATAAACTCATCTCCCGAAAATCACTAACGTGCATAAATCCCACACAAATGTTAGTATTATGTTAATATTTAACACAAGTAAGTTGTATATAAATAAAAACAAAATTATGTGGATGGTAATGGTGTAGGGTATCTCGTTTTTTTTTTAACTAAAGTACCAAAATATGGTGGCTTTCGGGATCGCTTATCTTAAAAATAAAATAAAAATAATAAAGCAAATCTTCTCAATCAGGCTTCTATTCCTCGGGAAACACGATTACTAGAGCATATACACAAGAACTTAGTGACAGGGCCGGATACTATAAATTTCAATTATTATGGCTAATAAAGAAGCTCAGATAATGAAGAGTTAAATGAGATGATTGATTATCTTATTGGAAGGAGATTTAACTCCTTAAAGGGAGGAACTTGTAATAGCTCAGAAACTTCTGTCAACAAAAAATTAAAAAAGAAACTCAATTGTAACAAAACTAGAAGGATTTAAGCCTCTCTTAATTCACAAAAAAGAGGATTACTATTAATTTAACAGAATGCTATCTAAGGAACTTAACACTGGCATATACTACTACCGAAAACTGCGACAGCAACTACCAATGACAATGACTAATGCAGATGACTGGTATCTTTTTTATCTTCGCTTGTCGAGCTGAGCTTAGAACATTCGGTTAACGAATGTTAGCTGAAAAAACTTTAGAACTTAAAATCGGTGTACTGGCACAAATACATTAATTCCTAATGTCAATGACTCATGAAGAAGCTGATATATTGAAGAATAAGAGAGGACAATTGAGTATTGCCGATGTCAATGGTCGGCGAATTGAGATTATATTTATCAGAATATCAAATAATTACAGATAAGATTTTTCTTTACAATGGGGACTTGGGAACTAATAACACTTTTATTAATATTGGTATTGAAAGTTGGTACTCGTATACGACTGTTAAACTATATTAGCCAGGATTATTATTTTTTTTATCATCATTGTGGCACCAACTAAAGAATACAAATGAACTTTGCCTTTAAGTCTCTACTAATTTAAAATTACCAAAACTTATTTCTGGCGAATATTAACTTGACACTAACAGTTATGTGGAATTTTCCAAAGGGGGCTATAGTCAATTATTTTCTGATGTTCATGAAATACGGCAAATGGATTTATACTTACACATCTGCTCAAAATAATAGATACACCTAGTGGGATGATATTAAAGTGACGATAACTTTGAAAAATTATTCAGATCAAATTGTTTACTAAAAGAAAAAACTCGAAGTATTTCTGAATACCGCACTAGGTGTATCTATTATTTTGAGCAGATGTATTGCTATATTTAAGGGATTTATGATCGTTTAAACCCTAATCCGGGAGGTCAATTGTAGGGGGTTTAGGTAAAATCATAATCAATTTCAATAGGCTTCGTCCTTGGAAAAACTTGTCTACGAATTTCCATTCACTTATATTCAAAATTGCGACATGTAGTATGAGTACAAGATTTATATGGACAGACATCTTTAAATCGACTCAGAAAGTGATTCTCAACCAACAGGTATAAATTAAGGTGGGTTTTAGACTAATATATTTTGGGTGTTATAAACATCAGAGGAAATGCACAATACCATCTATAACTATGGTAGTTATGAAGTATTAGTTATATTTATTTCTTTTATAACAACAAATATTTTATTTGCAACATGTTGCTTTAACAATGTTTATAAACATATTAATCATATAAATCCAAGTATTTTATAATAACTATTCAATTTAAAAAATTAGTAATTTTAATGTTCTTTTTCAAAGCCTTATAACTTAAAAAACAAATAATGATAAATGGTTTTTGCCACTACTAAAAGCTGAACAAAACTAAAACATTTTAATTAATGAACAAAGTTTTTGTTTTAGTAAAAAGTGTTATGTTTTAAATTTAACTAAATGTAATTATTTTCGAATTTTAATAAAAAGCAAAATATATACACTGAGAAAAATATGTATGATTTTTCAAATGAAACATACACACACGTACTCTATATTTGTTTAAACACTGAAAAACATTTTGTCTGTAATTTGTTTTTCTGAAAGGGTTATTAATAAAAAATGACTTCTTTTTTTAATTTAAGCAAATGTTAACAAATAAATTGTTTTTGTTTGTTTGTATGTAGTTTATAAGACGCAGCCACTACAGAGCGAGATGATGTGATACTAACTTGTGTTACCTTAAGATCAGCATCATACGGCAGGGTTTTTTCCCATAAATTGGGACCCAAAAAGGCCGTTTGAGCCTCAACATTCCAGAGATCACCTTCTTCTTTGTATTTGTCATCGGGACAAATTACTTCTTTACTATTCGATGTGGATTTACCTGGAATTAGTAAGAAAGAGATATAAATGTTTATTATTATTGTTTAATATAAAAAATATAAAATAAAAAGAAAGGAGAAATATTTTAGTAGAGTATTGATTATTATTATAAAAATAAATATTATTTATTTATTTACTAGTTATTTGTTAAGCGTGTTGGATTTTTATTATTTTATTATTATTATTTTTTTTTTTTGCCAATTTATTGCTTTAATTTATTAAAACAATAAGAATTTCTCAAGATCAAATTAATACATATAATATTGTAATACGAACACATTGACATATTAATATTATTTTGGCTTCTAACAGTCTAATATACTAATTAAAGCACAAAATACATTAGTGCGTAGTCAGCTGCAGTGTTTACTGCCATAATCAGCTGATAATTAAGAATGCACTGTTTGTTATGGAGTTGATTATATTTGGCCAGCAGCAGTTTGCAGTGCTTTTTTATTTAGCATTGTTTATAAATTTACTGTGCTGTTCTCCGTTCAGAGAGAGACAAAGAGAGTGAGCAATTAAATTGGTGACTCACATCTACAAGTAGAGTAACGTCAGCAACATTATAACGTCAGCAACATGTTATTCTGACAGTGAACAGCTGATGATTTTTGCTGATACTGTTACTGACTACGCGTTAATGTAATATGGGCTTAACTTGTGGATCTCAATCTGTTATTATTATATTATATTTCATAGAAGAAGATATATTTTGAAAAATTATTAACGCTTAGTTAAAATATTTCCGCTCTATTGAATAATCTGTGATCATCCTTAATATTTCCTTATCACTATTATTTATGACTTTTTTTTTACAATCATTCTCTTTACAATTTTATGCGTTTGAATTGTAAAAAAAAAGGTTTTATTTGGTCGTAAGTGTAGGCGCCTTGATAACAAATGCATATGCCATTGCACTTGATTAAATAAATTTTGTAAATTATAAATAAATTAATAAATAAAAATAGATAAATAAATAGAGAAATGAAAACACAAGCAGTTTATTTGAAAAGCATGTGACAAAGTAAACTATAAGTTGAAGTAAAGTGGAAGCAAATAAATAAATTGAAAATGTTATAAAAAAAAACAGAAAGAAAATAATAGAAAAACACAAAACTTCTATTCAAAATTAATCAAAATCTAACTCAAAAATTACAGTTTAAATAAAATATTTAAATAAAAAATATCAATAAAATGAAAATAAAGGAGTGCATGAAAATAAAATATAATAAACATACATATTTGGATATACAATTTCTTAAGCTTTTTTATATAGATATGTGTGCTTCTTTCCTGAGCTTTTTGATGCTCCCTAAAGACGCAAAAAATACTTATAAAACTAATTGCTCTTGAAATCCTAACAGAGTTCGATTTTAGAATCTCAATCAAGGAACGGAAATAAGCGAAATAATTTTTTAAACTCTTAAAAGATAAAGTTTGTTATATTTTTAATATTATTTGACCATAAAATTCTCACGGATCCAAATTTTGAAATTTTAGAGGGAGAAATATGTTTAGTAAATATTTATTTATTTATTTTATTTTTTCAGAAAAAAAAAAGAACGTGCTTATTATAAAGGTTTAAAAGATATTTGACATCAAACATTGAATTGTTCATTTTTGGCCTTGACCTTTTTTGTTTTTTAGCCTATAATTTTTTTAACAAATATTGCGAAATTCCTGATAATTTGATAAATACTTAATATGTGCTAAAGAAATAAATTACAATTCAAATGAGAAAAAAATATAGTCGGTCAAGTCTGACCATATGATACCCTACACCATTGCCTATGTGTACCAATATTCGGGTAGGGGTCTATTGTGGACCGATACTTGTATTAAGTGTTAAATAAAAACTAATACAGAATATTACATCGATACTAACATTCACATGTATTTATGCACTTTTGGATGATTCCTGATAATGGGTCTTACATGGGAGCTATAGTCAATAATGGACCGATCTTCATGAAATTTGGCATACGGATTTACACTTATATAAAACTTATTTGTGCCAAATTTCTTCAAAATATTCCTATTTTTAAAGTATTTTTGAGTGTTAAAAATCTGTTTCGGGGGGACATTTATATTAAGGCCAGGTGAGATAATGGGCCGATCATGACCAAAATCAATAAGCTTCGTCCTTGTGCAAAAAATCATATGTACCAAATTTCATCAAATTATCTTCAAAATTTCGACCTGTACTTTGTGCACAAGCTTTACATAGACAGCCAGCCAGCCTTCCAGCACAAACGCTTAATACCTCAACAACTTATGGTGGTGTAGGGTATAAATAGTGTACTAAAGACATAGAAAACGTTTAACCACTAGCTAATTCTTGTTCCTTACCCAATTTCAAAAACCCCACAGTTTCTTTAGTTTCAATTAAACCGCTTTTAGACAGTAAGATTTATTGGTGTATAGTCACCTGCCGCTCTCCATCCGTCACCAATGAGCGTATTGGCAATTGCCACTTTACTGACTCTATGGTAAGCGGGAATAAGACGAAAAGAAGAAAAGGGGTCACCTTGTAGTCCCGGAAGTACCTATTGTCGGTAGTCGTGGAGGTGATTGTGTGTGCAAAAAAGTGAAACATGTAGTCGTTGAGGTTCCTCCTAGGACATGTAGCTAATAAAGTGACAAGTGGTACTCTAATGTAGTTGGTTAGGTAACTTGTACGCAACAGCTACCATAGACTGCTGGGACATTTATCTCACCTTATAATAATCTCAATTTTGCAGGGACTTGGTCAACTTTTTTTCATTTATAGCCGTATATTTTTAACCAATTTATTAATAAGGAAATCAATATCTTTATTGAGTCCAAAAATAATCGACTCAGCAAGTGACTATGAGTCGAAAACTGATTATTCAGTCTTTAAATTTTTATCTCGAATAGTTATTAACCAATTTAAGTTTTTTTTTTTTTTTTTAACTGCATTAGAAAGAAAAGACTTTACACTTTTCTAAAAATATATACACCTTTGTATTCGTAGTTAAACTTTTTAATTTTTTATATGTATTTTTTTTTTTTAAATTTACAATGACTTTTGACCCACACTTCATTAGGAAACATAATTTTTTCATATTTTTTTCTTAATATCATATTTTAGTAGGAATAACATGAACTATCGCTTGACGAAATCTGATGAGTATTATGGAAGATGTAATTTTTTTTATACCCTACACCACCATAGGTGGGGAGGGTATTATGCGTTTGTGCTGATGTTTGCAACACCCAAAAATATTGGTCTAAGACCCACCTTAATTTGTACCAATCGGCTTAGAATTACTTTCTGAGTCGATTTAACGATGTCCGTCTGTCCGTCCATAAACCTTGTAATCAAACTATAGGTCGCAATTTCGCAATAGCTCCCATATAAACCTCTTTTCAGAAAATCACTTTTACGGGCATAAATTGCATTAAAATGTTAGTATCAAGTTAATATTCGAGGAAAATGAGTTCTATATAAACATAAATGATAGTGCCAAATTTTACAAAAATCGGTCCATAATTTACCATAGCTCCCATACAAGGCCCTCTTTCGGGAATCACACAAAAGTGAATCATATACATAAATGTTAGCATCGACGTAATATTCTGTATTCGTATGTTTTATTTTACACTTGAGTATATGAGTATCGGTCCACATTTGGCTCCAAGTCTAATAAAAAACCCCTCTCCGAATTATAATGGACACAATGGTGTTTTTTTTTTAAAGTTTTAAAGCTCATAAAATCCTGTAGCTTTACATGTTTTTTTTTTTTTTTTTGCTATTATTTGTGATGCAAAATAATTTTTAAAACTAAATATAGTTTTTAAAATTTTCTTTAAGTTTAATTAACGAGCCCTTGATTTTTTTTAAATGTATAGTTAAATCTGATATTAGGGTGATCGATTATTCGACTTTTTTGAGAAATCGGTTTTCGAATAGTTCGAATAGTTGGTATTTTAAAAAAACTTTTTGAAATTCAGAAAAAACCGGTTAACCGGGTTTTTTGCAGAAGTTAATATTTATATCAAAAGACTACATTTCTTTAAAAAAAATCAATAATTCTTATAATCAAGTCAAAATTTATTAAATACAAGCGTAAAAGCCTGACAATGTCAGGAAAAATATTATAATAATGAAAATATGCACAAACAAATCCGAAAATTAAAAGAAAAAAATATGAACAACTTTAGACACCTTCCTCTCCCTAATCAAAGTCAATTATTTGAAGCCGTTAGAATTTATTGGGATAATATTGGTTAAAGTTTAAATTCGTAAACCTTTCAAAATAAAAAAAATCGTCGTAAATGCGCTCCATGGCCGAAATACAAAATCAGTTTTTGATAGGATTTGGAGAGCAAACAATAAGCATAGCAACTCAAAAGTTCTTAATACAAAAACAGACTTTTCGGTCCCTGAAAGAAACATCTGGCTCTGTTAGAATTTGTAGAATGAATAGTTTTATAAGTAAACCGATTTTTAGTTTCTTACGTCGTCTGGGAGCTTCAGAAAGCTCTGGAGAGGAAACAATGCTTTAGAAAGATATATATAAATCCATATATATAGATCCACGTATTTTCGCTCCCTGATAGAGATTTCAAAATCTGGCTCCGTTAGGATTTGTAGAACGAATAGGGTTATAAGTAAGCCTATACGTCTTCTGTGAGCTTTAGAAAGCTCTGGAGAGAGAAAAAATTCGTAGAAAAATTCACATAAATCCACTTATTTTCGCTCCCTGATAAAAATTTCAAAATATGGCTCCATTAGGATTTGTTGGACGAAAAGTTTTATAATTAAGCCAAATTTTAATTTTCTACGTCGTTTGGGAGCTTCAGAAAGCTCTGGAAAAAGAAAAAATGCTAAGCAAATTATATATCTAGATGACTAGAAGATAATTATGTTTCAAAATTGTTGAAAAAAGTCATCTAAATTTTAGTTAGCATAAACAGAATCCATGGCTTAATATGGAAGCCTGTCTCAATTGAAACGATTCTGCAAGTGAAACTTTTTTAACACAACACCTTTAAAAAATAAAGGAAATATTGGATAAAAAAAATAAATTGGTGTAAAAATATTACAGATATTACAATAGATTAAAAAATTCATAAAGGATAATTATTAATTATTTATTTGTTTAATATTACATAATAAATTCCAATTTAGACATAAACTATATTTTTAAAACATAATAAATCAGTTATTCCTAAATTTCGACTCAAATATCACTATTTAGTACATGTTTTATGAAATAAAATGCTATTTTTAAAACCGGTTTTTTGTGTTTTAAAAAACCGGTCTATTCGACATTCGAAAAATGAACATTTTGAAAAAACCGACAGCACATTGACTGAAAAAACCGGTTTTAAAACCGGTTGGAAAACCGCGTCGATCACCCTACCTGATATATTATTCAGAAATATTTTAATCAACGGAAATATTTAAATTGAACTGCAACAGAAGATTTTTTTTAAATATACTAGTATTTTTTATTCAAGAAATTTTTAAATATTTGTTTTCTCAATAAAATACTATTATAAATCCTCATAAATTCATGTAGATGATTTCATGTTATTAAAATTGACTAGACAGTTTTGCAAAGAAAATGCTATAAATAATTTTTAAAATTTATGAATGCATAAAAAAATATGTATAAAAGTTGTAATACATACAAAAACTGGGTTAAAATGTTTTCCTAGTTTAATAAAAAACAAAATAAAAAAAAAAAAATAACTAATAATAAAAACAATGTTATTATAACAAATAGATAATTTTTGTAAAACAATAAAAAAAAGAAAAAATTAAAAAAAAGCAACACGCAAAGTCAATATTGTAAATAGTAAAACTATAAAACAATAGAAAAATAATACACAATAAATTAAAAATAGTAATGCCAACTTTTAAATAAACGTTTTAGAAATAAAAATTATAGCTACCGTTGTGCTGGTAGCAAAAAGGTAGCCTTTTTGCGGGCATGTGTCTTTCGTCCTATTTCTGAGTAGACTAGGGTGCGGTCAATTTCAAATTAGAGTGATTTAAACTTGAACCTTTTTTCGTAATTTTGCAAGTTTTTATTTATTTATTTATTTATTTATTTATTTATTTCTTAATAGTGGGTATCACTAAATTAAATTTACCAAGCTTCGTGTTCATTTAAATAATATAATAATTGTAATAAATATGACATATGAATAACATACAGACACTCCTCCATCTGGTTTTACCTTCCCCACTATCACTTTTGTAATATCTAATAAAAATCAAACACTTCAGCTCCAAACACAAAATAAAAAAAAATAAAAATTAAATAAACAATAAAAAAATCGAACTACACATGCAAAATCATGGAAAAGTCACAAAAAAAATGTCCAAAAGTCATGAAATTTGTGCACATTATTTCCGTGTTTTACAAAAAAAAAAACACTCACAAACACACACTAATACACAAAATCAAAATAAAAACAACACAAATAATAAACTTAAAAACCAGTTAAAGAAGAAAGAAAGCATTTTACTCAAGCACATGCAAAAACCTAACCAAAAATGTAAATGTAAATAAAAAAAAAAAAAAAATAAAATCTCTCATACGCTCTCATACATATGATGACTACAAATTGTAAATTACGTTGGTTTTCTTATATGTATGTGTAAAAAATAACATAATATCCACTATGGAGTTTTACAAAAACAATTCAAAACACTTTAAGAAAACTAAACGTTAAGTCATCGTCTAAAGTTATTTTATTTTACTAAAATAAGAAAAAAAGAAGAATAAAAAAAAAAAAGAAACTTGTATACAAAATTAACAAAAAAAAAAAAAAAAATGATAAAAGCGAAAGTGAAATTTTATGCTTTTTTTCTTTCTGGTTATTTATTTGGCCATCTCTTTTGACTTTTGTTGCTCTTGGTCTGCTATATGTTGGCCTAAGCTATCTACAACAACAAAAGACTGGTTCTTGTTAACTGATTCATGCAAACTTTAAGTAGCAGAGGCCAAAAAGGAAAATTAAAATTGGGAATTTTAAAATTAAAAATTTTGGAATGAGGAAAATTTTTAAAATAATGTTATTAATATGTTGTTTGTGTATTGCTGTTATAGCCTTTGCTTTTATCTCTCCATAAATATGAAAAAACACTTTTAGATAAAGGATCAGGTTGGTTTGAATACAAGAAACTTTTTCATATTTTTTTTTTTCGGTCATGCATCTCAGTGGAACTAAATTAGTTTCTTCAAACTTAAACTACATCGAAAAACTTATTTTAGTGTTAGATCATCGCTTTCGATGGTCGATAATTTTGCTCACTAAATTGATAAGAATTTTCAACAAAAAGAAATTAAAATCACTCACTTGTAATTTCAAAATAACTCAGGAATTGAAGTGAAATGTAAATTAACTGCATTAATAATTTAAAAATTTTGTCCTATAGCTGGATCAAATATACTTTAAAATCGTTTATATCTCAGCAACTAAACGACAATAAACAAATTTATTGAATTTAGATAATTCGCTTGTAATTTTAAATTTACTCAGGAGTTAAGGGCAAATAAAAATTCAATTTGTTATTAGTTTTGAGTTTGGATCCTTCAGCAGGACTTAATGAACCTCAAAATCTTTAACATATCGACGACTATGTCCAGAAACGAAATTAATGAATCTATATATTTGGAAATCCGAACCTATATAGTTTTGAAGTAGCCAATGAATGAGTGGAGAAGCTTAATTTTTGGTAAAATTAGAACTAAACACATAAATATAAAAATAGATATGGAACTACAAATGAACTGTAATTGAACAAGAACTATACTAGATTTCAAATAGAACTAAACCTAATCTTAAAATGAACAAAACTTCTACAGGAACTGAACTAAAATTAAACGAAAACATGTGAACTAGAAAGAAACTAAAATTTATTTAGAACTGAATTAGAATATCACTAGAAGTAAAACTAAACTATAATAGAACTATAACTGAACTGGGAATGAACTAAAATTAAAATCGAACGGAACTAGAATTTAAATAGAAATTATATCGAACTGAACTAGAACTAAGGTAGATTACCAATAGAATTAAAACTAAATTAGAATGGAATTAGAATTGAACTAAAATAGAACGGAACTAGAATTGAACTAGAACTGAACTAAAGCGGAGGTAGAACTGAACTAAAAATGAAATTGACCTGAACTAGAACTGATCTAGAACTGAACTAGAACTGATCTAGAACTGAACTAGAACTAAACTAGAAATGACCTAGAACTGAACTAGAACTGAACTAAAACTGAACTAGAACTAACTGGTATCGAAATAGAATTGAATTAGTATTAAAGTAGAATTAGAACTGATCTAGAACTGAAGTAGTATCGAACTAGAACTGAATTAGTATTAAACTAGAATTAGAACTGAACTAGAGCTGAACTGGTACCGAACTAGAACTGAATTATTATTAAACTAGAATTATAGCTGAACTAGAGTTGATCTAGAACTGAAATAGAACTGAACTGGTACCGAACTTGAACTGAATTAGTATTAAACTATAATTAGAACTGCGCTAGAACTGAACTGGAACTGAGCTAGAACTAAACTAAGACTGAACTGGAAATGAAGTAGTATGAAACTAGAACTGAAGTAGTACTAAACTAGAATTAGAACTGAACTGGAACTGAGCTAGAACTGAACTAAAACTGAACTGGTATCGCAATAGAACTGAATTAGTATTAAACTAGAATTAGAACTGAACTAGAGTTGATCTAGAACTGAAATATAACTGAACTGGTACCGAACTAGAACTGAATTAGTATTAAACTAGAATTAGAACTGCACTAGAACTGAACTGGAACTGAACTAGAACTAAACTAAGACTGAACTGGAAATGAAGTAGTATGAAACTAGAACTGAAGTAGTACTAAACTAGAAATAAAATAAGTTAGAACTGAACCAGAACTCAACTATAACTAATCTAGAACCGAACAAAATAAACTAAAAGTTAATTGAAACCCTCGAACCTTTAATAGTCAAGCAAATTACTTACATTATAGTGCTAAAGGTTCCGATCTTAATAAATCCATGTCTCACTTTTTATGCTCAGAATTTCCAATACAAAAAAAATATTTTGATACGTTTAAATGGTATCTAAGATTACAATGTCGACAGATCAATTTCGTCAACACTCTAGGTCCTAAATTGTCGATCGACAGTTATTTCTTGAATCTTCCACAAGACAAAATAATAAACCACAGTGTCAGCCTTAATGCATCCAGAAATCTCTCATTAGGGATCAAAAATAAAAATAAAGAATGATCATCTAGTTAGTTCTCATTATGATCTTCCTGGCCAGGTTCATAGCACAGCATTCAGCTGAAGTCCTTAACAAGATCAATGAGATATTCAAATCAGTGTTTAACATCTCATTTAAAATTATATTTAAATGAGATGCTCAATTTAATTCCATATTCAGCATCTTAAAAAATCTTATACTTTTCTTTACTGGACGCCTTAAAGGTCTCCAGGTAAGATAAAATTCTTGGAAGTTATTTTAAGAAAAAAATTATGTTATGATCGAGAGATCATCGGTACTCTATTTTAATAAAAAAAGAAAAAGGAACCCTCGCCCTATCAGAAGTCCAAACGCTACCAACCGTCAAACAGAAACTGATCACAAGGTCTTGTAAATTAAGAATGAAATGATATGCAACTATACATATGTTCATGAATCAGTTCTTGAGAACAGTTCCTCTTACTAAATAATAGGAAACTAATAAAATTAATATAAAAAAATTACACGTGATGTCTACATTAGAGAAACTAAATATAGATCACTATAAAATTTTTTAATAAAATTTTTCGCTTTATATTCAACAACAAAAAGAATGAATTCCTTTTTAGCACTGCTAAAACGCCAAAACATTTAACCAGTTTTTCTTTTATATACTCTTTTCTATAGATCTGTGTCTTTTCTCATACCATGCTAATGATGATGGTGATGATGACGTTAATGATAACCTGAGCTCAGTCATGCAGCCAACCAAACAGTCAGTCAGTCTGTCAGACGACAAGCAACAAAAAAGAAAAAAAAAAAATAGTAACTAAGAAAAATGACTTAAGTCATGGCTGCTTTCATGTAATTTTAATATCTTGCTGAGATCTTTTTGAAAGTTTCCGCTTTCTTATTCACTCTCACTTTCAAAACTTAATGTTTGAGGGAATTTTGTCTTCCTCTTTACTATTTAACTGTATTATTGTAGTTGTTTTATTTGTTACTTTTTTATCTCTTTGTTTTTGTAGTTTTCTGAAGATTGGTGGATTTTTTTTTGTGGGTTTTTTTCTTTTTTTTTTTTTTTTTTTTTGCAGGGAATAAATTATGTGCATTTTTTTGGTTTGCTACGTTAGGTGCATTTCTTTAGAGAAAAGAAATGGGACTTTTGGAGAAAATGGTGCAAAAGATTAAGATTACATTTTGGAATATTTTAAACAATTAAACAGTTTTTAAGAAAATTTAAAAAATCGATACTTATATCTACAAATTAGTATCAGTTTTAACAAAATGTTAATAAAGTCTTCATTTGAAACACAAAAATGTTCTCGATATTATTAAGTATATATTTAGGAAATTTTGATTTTCTTAAATGTAGGGTATAAAATATTTCACCAAGTCATGCAAAAAAAATCTTCTTTGTGCTTTTACCACATTTTTGTTTAAGTATGTATATGTATGTGATGATGATTTAAAAATGCTTTCTTTAGTTACAAACTATTGCGAAATTTTAGCTTTTTTTATGACATAAATTTATGTAGTTGCTGCTGCTGGTTTTTGGTCTTCATGTGTATTAAATTGTGTTGCTACCAAGTCTAGCATTTCTTTGGCTAAAATTTCTTTTTATGTTTATGTTTTCTTTCTTTTTCAGACATTCGAGCAGAATTTGTTGTTGTTGCTTTTAAACAACAATTGAGTAATAATCAGTAATATTCAGTGGAACGTGTTTGAGGTGAAGTAACACTTTTTTTGTGTGTGTCTTTTTTAGAAATGAGGACTTGTTTTGTCTACGTTTTGTTATTTTTTTTCTTTATTTCTTTCTTGGCCAAATATTACGATTTTTATTGACGTCTTTTTAACACTTTTTTAAATATTGTTATTATTGTTTTTTTATTATTTCTTTTATTATAAAAATGTCTTGTTCTAACATAAATACAAATAAGTACCTATTATTTGTTTAAGTATTAAAGTAGGTACTTGTTTGTTAATAAATTATAAAATTTTAAACAACACGTTTTGTTGTATTCAATAGATATGGGGTATTTTGAGAAATGACTCGTGTTTGGAAACTCTTGTTGTAAAACTTTAAATTCAATTTGTTAAAATTTAAAAAAAAAGTTTTTCGCAAAATAAGAAATTTGCATTATATTTAAGACGATTTCTTTTATTTCAAATAGAATTTTGTTATTAAGTTAATTTAATACTTTGTTATTTATTTTTCACAAAATAATTTTATTAAAAAAAAAAAAAAAATAATAATAATGATAAAAAGAAATATGCTTGAATTATATCTCATTATTTTTTGGGGTCTAACTGTAAGTACTACTACAATAATTCTATTTGAATACAACTCTACGTGGCTATAATGAAGGTGTAATTGATATCTGCTAAAACAAATACAGTGTAACATATATGAATTTTCTCTAGTAGATTTCAAGATATTCAACTTTGTGTTTAATAGTAATAAACTTCTGACCTACCTAAACGTTTTAAAGATTTTTTTTCAGCAAATCATCTGTGGATGCATTTAAAGCATAAGAAAATGCTGATATTTATTTTGGTTCGTGCCAGACGTACGGACAGACTTAATTAAATCATCATGAAGTTCACAATGATATAACAAAAATACATGTAGTTGACTAAGGAGTACAATCGAAAAAATCTTAATACACGTTTTTCCTCATAGCTTATTTCGGAAGCAATATTTAAAATCTTTTTTATCTAGTTATCATTGAAAAATATGTCAGTTATTATTTTTAATGACAACCATGTTAATTTGTTGTGAGTTTGATCAAAATGAGTGATGAAAGATAGGTACGTGCTACAAATTATTAAAAAATCTAAATTGGTCCTACAAAATTGGCCAAAGAATAAAATATTTGTCATCAAACTGCTTCCTATGTTATTAAACAGTATCAGAAGAATTTGATAGGAAGCCTGTTTCAGGAAGAAAAAGAAGTCAACATGATAATGGGAAGGCAAAAAGTTAAAGCTAATGCAGTCTGGAAAACATGCAAAGTCCAAAAAGTTCCAGACGAGAATGCTACAAAATATTTAGAAGCTAAGAATAGGGCACGAAAATTAAAATTAAATTTTATACAAAAATACTCATGTTATATAATGGACGACGATACAAATGTACTGGCAGATTTTTCGCAGTTTTTGGGTCATAATTTTTATGATGCTAATGCTCAAGAACATATTGAAGATAAGTTAAGGATCCAAAAGCAGACAAAATTTCCTAAAAAATTTCTGGTATGTAAAGCTTTATGAAGTTCCGGCAAAATAGCATGTTAATTGATACAGTGGGCTATAAATACCGAAATATTCTTCAATGAATGTTTGTAAAAAAGGCTTGTTCCTTTCCTAAGAGAGCACAATGTGTTCACATATTTTTGGCCCGATTTGGCAACATGTCACTACGTTAAGAAAGCTTAGTACCAAAACAATAACACAACTATTGTATCAACAGAGGTCAATCCTCCAAATTGTCCGGATTTAAGTCCAGTGGAAAGATATTGATCTCTTGTGAAAAGATAATTGATGAGCACAAAAAAAGATGTCCCAAAATATCGAAGATTTTAAAAGAAGATGGGCAAACTTGTATGAAAAATAGCATAATTTGGCTAGAGGAGGCCAAGTTTCTATTAAGTTTTAAGCAAAAGTGTAAACTGTTTATACAAGTATTTAGTATCTAAGAAAACGTTAGAATATGAAGATTGATAATTTATAAAACAAAAGTTAGTGGAATGTAATTTGATCGCAGAATTTCTTGAAGGACTAAAAATTTAGCATTTTTGGAGTTTTTTCAAAACATAAAATTAATATTCAAACTTTAATAAAATTTAAACGAAAATTGACATTTGATTGAAATTTTAGTATAATAAGTACAAACTTGTCCTAAAATCAGAGAAATAAAAAAATTTCCACTTTTTTACATGAAAATACCCAAAATCTCAATCCGAATAAAACGTCTTAAAAAAATTTACTTTTTTCATTGAAATGGTTACCCTGTCGTTATAAGAGGCCTTCATCAGAAAATACTTTTTGAGTGTATATATATGTATATTTAAATAATTTTAACTCCATCCCAGCTTTGCGATTTGAGAACATAACAAAAAAGAAAACAAAAATTTCCAAAATTGAAAAAAAAAAAAAATTTGGATAGGGCTTTTGGGCAGACCTTTGCAACTCCACCGGACTTACTTTACACGCATTTCCATTAAGATTAGTTTTGAAAACATTAAAAAAATGATAAAGCCTAGAACAAAAAACAAATTTTATCAGAGAATAAATATTGCCACCTTTTTGGAAAAAAATCCAAAAAATGTAAATTTTTTTAAGGTTATAATTTCAGATTAATATAACTTTTTAACGGATTCATATATTTTTATGATTCTTGCATCAATGTTATTTAGTATTTTTCTAGGAATCTATCGAATATTTTAAAAACATTTTAGGGGCAATATTAAGCCCGCCAAGTTAAAAAAACTCAAAAAAAAAACGAGGCTAAAAAAGAGGTAAAAATTTATTTCAACCCGAATATCTCTTAAACTAAAAGAGAAATTTACTAAAGTTTCTTTTTCTATCATATCATAAATTAATTTTTTGCTATTATTCAAAAAAATTACCCCACTTCTCCCCCTGACTCGCTAGGAACATGTGCTCCTCCGAATCAACTAGAAATTTTATTGAGTTATCTATAACGGTTCAATAGTTACTTAATTATTTCCAAAAAAAAAAAAAAATAGAGATAGGACCGACCATATGATACCCTACAGCAATAGACCTGTGTACAATTGTAAACCAACACTTTTACTAAATGTAAAATAAAGTATACAGATACAGAACAATGCATTTATACTAACATCTATATGATTTTATGCCCTTTTAGGGTGATCCCCGGAAGTGGGTTTATATGGGAGCTATGGTAAATTATGGACCGTTTCTCATAAGTTTTGGCAATGTTATGTCTACTTATATAAAACTTATTTGTGTCGAATATTAACTTGATACTATCATTCGTATGGGATTTATGCACGTTAAAGTGATTTTCGGAAGAGGGGTTTATATGGGAGCTATAGTCAATTATGGACCGATCCTGATGAGATTTAGCTTATGCAAATCTCCTTTGCGCCGAGTTTCATTAAAATATTGCTATATTTAAGGAATTTATGATCGTTAAACGACTATTCCGGAAGGACATTTGTATGGGGGTCAGGTGAATTAATGGACCGATCACAACTAATTTCAATAGGCTTCGTCCTTGTACCAAAATAATTATCTGCGCCAAATTTCATCAAGATATCTTCAAAATTGCGACCTGTACTTTGTTCACAAGGTTTACATGTACAGCCAGACGGACGGACGGACGGACATCGTTAAATCGACTCAGAAAGTGATTCTGAGTCGAACGGTATACTTTAAGGCAAGATTTTCAAGCTTTTCATTTAAGCATATATCACAAACATTTTACAAACATCTTTTTTTACAAATAATTAATACAGAAATTAATTTGATTAAGAAACCTTTAATTCTTTGGAGTTTGATTAACTTATTTTAACTTATTTTGTTCGATTTTTTAATACTTTGCACTGAAAAAATACAGACGCATTAAATATAACTGTCAAAGTCTATTTATATATATTATTATTATTTTTTTTTTTCTAAAAAATCGGTAGTTATCAGAACTTTTAAGTTAAAAAAATGCTTATTTATATAAGAAAGCACCTGAATTTGTCTGATGTTCTGTTCATATTCTTTCTACTTTTGCATATAATAAGCATAATATTTAATATTTTCGCTTATGTAAATGTTTTAAATTTTTTAAAGAACAAGTTTATAGTTCTGGTGATAATTTAAGTATATTTTGTATAAAGTAATATTTTGTAAGAAGTACTGCTTTATTTTCTTAAGGGAATTTTAACTAAAAACATTTATGCTAAAAGTTGAACATTTTAAGTTTACCACATTTAATGATTTTTCAAAATAAAAATTTATGTTACTAAGGCAGAGATTTCTAACCTATTTAATCATCATTATGTTAAAACTTTTACTTTCAACTAGTGTCAAAAGCTAGAGCTTCTGAATTAATACCTAAGGCTGGATTTTATAAAATATATTTTCAACTTTTATTTGAAAATTTCCAAAATATTGATTAATGATAAACACATGAAATTTTTAAATGCCTTAAGGCAGAGCATGCACTTTAAACTTTAAAATATATTATTAATTAATTTAAAATCTATTTACTAAAAAACTTTGAAACATTTATTTATTTTTTAACCAAAAAGCATAGCAAATCATTAAACAAACAAAAGAAAATTGAAAGCAAAAAAAAAAAAATGGTAATAGAAAATCAAACTCAAACACAAAAAAATATAAATTTACCGTTTGTTTTGCAAATGAACCCCAAAAATGGAGATTTCCTGCCTGGAAAACAAAAAGAATTTGAGAAAAAAAAGAAGATAAGTAACGAAAAAAACAAAATCAAATAAAATAATGAAATTAATTTGGTGGGATTTTTGAAATTTTGGCGAAAAAAAACAAAAAACAAAAAAATAACGGGAAAAAACAGAAACAGTTAAAAAAAAAATATTAAAAATAACGGAAAACTGAAACATTAATAAGCAATAGTAAAAGCGAAAATAACAAGAAATAAACTATTTTTTTGTGTTAAATTTAAATGAAACAAAAAGCATGACAAGGGATTTTTTTAAAACTTAATGATATAAAGGTTAAAAGTAAAATACACATACATTTACAAATGAAACACGCAAAACTGTTTTTTTGAAAAACAAATACACTGAAACAATGAAATAAAACTCTGGCTGTTACACTCACACAATGACATAAATAAAAAAATGAAGTTTTTAGTATTTTAAAGTTTAAAAAATAATATCAAAATTTGGTACAAAAAAAAACACACGCACATTTAAAAATACATACTTAAGTATACAAAAAAAAAAAAAAAAAAAAAAAAAAAAAAACCTTGTTATACTTTTACTTTTAATAACACTTTCACTCAAAAATTTACAAATAAAAAAGTTTTATTTTTCTTTACCTTAAAATACTTAAGATAAAGATGCTGATATTTTTTTGTTTTTTTGGTTACGAAAAAAAAAAGATCAACAAATTGTTTTAAAGTTCCAATAAAGGGAAGCTGGTCAGTAGATTGAAAATAAGTCGCCATAATAAGCTTACAATACCAGGAAATTCCACTTGGTAAAACAAGAAGTAATCTTAAGAGCTGAGTATTAATGTAGTGTCATTATACAGTGTGAAGTATAAGTTTAGGGGCAAATGTGTTATACCATATAGTACATTTAAGTGATAATTTTTTTCCTGCTACAAGGGATTTCTCAGTCATGATTAACCAGATCATAAAGTTCTGAGACTATAAATCATTTTTTTGGGATTTGACTCCAATTCTCGATATAAATAAAAACGTAGAAAATGAGTGAGGTGGCGTCTTATAATTTAACATATCTTGAGAATGAGTTAGGTGATTTGTTTTAATAATATTTCAAAAATTTACAATCATCTTTAAGTTATTATTTTTAAATCCAATCAATATATTTGGATATAATAAAAAATTTGATCCCGAGGTGTTTCTCTATATTTTCAAAACCAGTACCTCGAAATCAGACCTAATCTAGCCTGCCCATAATGATTGCAGAACTTTAGAGGAACTTGTTTCTCTAAACTGGACTAAAACACGACGGGTTTTAATGCAACATTCTGAGAAGGAGTAACTGTTGCTTGAGATTCGTCGACGAGTGAAAAGTTTCTGATATAATTTCTGATATGGTGTAAAATATAATGATAAACTTTTTTCAGAGAGTTTTTAAAAAGAATTGCGAAAGATACACAATTCGAAAATAGGAAGGAAGGTAAAGGTATCGATTTTAAACAGAAGAATGTAATGAATTTAAAAAAAAAAATTACATCAAAATGTTCATTTGTATGTTTACACAGAAAAAAATATTTCAAATAATTTTTTAATAAAAGTATTAATTAACTTTATATTGGAATTTAATTATATGATTTATTAATATAATTAATTTTCTAATTGGTTTTCAGAATTGTTTTTTAATAAATTGACAGCTGTTAATAAAATATAAAGAAAAATTAAATGTCTGTCTATAAAAGTACAGAAATAAAATAAATTTAAGTAAATTTTCAAAAAATTTCAGTTCATTGCATCTATTTAAGGAAAAGATGTAATAATAATATCAATTATTCTAGTTATTAATATTATCAATTTGATGATTGGAGCAAAATCAATTAAAAATTAATTAATATTACAAATTTCGTAATTGAAGTCCATTTTTACTTTTTTCTGTGTAGCAAAACTTTATAAATTAGTATTGATACAGACAGATGGACAGACACTATTGCAGTAGATAAATTTAACTTTTTTGACCATTATATATGTATTATTAAATAAACTTCATTTTAGGTATCGAATAGCCTTAGGAAGAGACACCTGGTACAGAGTGCCTATTCACTAGGCCATAGCATGCTAAGCTATAATTTTTAGAGAAACTTTTCTCATTACAAACCCAATAATCTTTAGGAATCTCTTGGTATCATTAGACTCAGAAAAGGAATTATATCCCAAGAATAACTATCTTAAGTTAGACTTTTCATAGGCAGATTACAATGGAATAAAGGCTACTTGTAGCTCAGATGCTGATATTAGGGTGGTTGAATGTTTAAAACGCTTGCTATTAGATACCTTCGAGTCATCCGATCTGTGTTGCAAATTCGTCAGTAATTATTCTCAAATTTTTATTATCATGGAGTAACTATATTTCCATAGACTTTTTCTCCGATGTTGAAAGTTTCAATAGCTTGCTCTCAGATTACAGCGAATCATCTTTTGATATAGAGCTTCGGAGCTGGCATGTATTTCGAAGTCATTGACATTATAAGAATAGTATGCAGTCCAAACCGAACAGGAGAAGAACATTTTTTTTAAATTTATTTTAATCCTTTCTTTTCTTCGCTGGGTAAAGGTTTACAAAAATAGTATTAGAATAACATCATATTTTCTTATTCGTTAAAAACGTTGATTCCCCAATATTAGATCATTTGTCTTTTATGGTCAAATTGTTGTTCTATTCGGAGTAAAGACTTGAAAATGACTAAGATTTTATTCCCTCCAGGGAGTTAGTTTGAGCTTACGACCATATCAACTCCTATTCAATTACATATTTTTTTTTGAACATCCCTTAATGATTTTTGCGAGTAGAATCTTACCATGACGATATAAACGATCTTGCCTATTCAATAAGAAAAATACATATATAATTTTATACATACTAAATTGCCGCCTTAAGCGGCACGAAGATCGTCATGGTATTCTAACCGTTTTAACGTTAACGACGATAGTTTCAGTTTTCGTCCATGTCACCTGTGTAGGTTGGATTTCGAGTAATAAAGAATTTCGAATATCCTGATCTCTTATCGGTTTTAACCTCCTTAACTAATAGTCTGAGTATTCGTTTGTTTCAAATCAATCCTTTGAGTTTCAAATAATAATGAATTGTCCAACATGTTTTACCGCTTCTTGCGGCTGAAATATCACCATGATCTTCTAATGGTTCAAGTTTTCCGTTATTAGGATATTGTCCATGTATGTATGTATAGAATACTCAAAACATATTCATGGCGAATTGTCCTATTAATTTCTCTTTTGCACTATATATTTATAAGCCCTTTGGGGTATCCTTGGTAAATATTTTTATATGTATTTTATTTTAAATGCTTCAAAAAACAAAAAGAAAAATAGTTTTTGTTTTCCTTTTCTTATACTCCGCAGTATAAATATCTTCAATGAAATGACACAACAAAATTTATTATTATTTTTCGATGAATCCCCTTATAAGAGTCCAAGACGGATAGCGACAGCAAATAAATTAAAAAAAAATAATAAAATAAAAAACCAAAAAAGAATTCAATAAAAATACCATTTAAAGAAAGTAAAGCCTACGACTGTAACATATACAAACTGAAACAGACACAATGAAATTGGGTCAACTACTGAGAAATAAAAGCCCCAGAAAAAATCTCAAAAAAGACACAAAATAAAAGTCAAGTAGCAATAAAAATAAACACATGAAAAATATTAAGATTCACAAGAATCTTAATAATTTAATAGTTTTTTATTTTTTTTTTTTTTAATTTCATCTTTTAAAAATATTTTTTTGTTTCTGTTAACTACAAAAGATATAATTGTTACTATATATTTTTTGTTTATTATTTTTTTGCTGTTTAAATAATTAAATATAATTTACATAATTTTATTTAAGCCCTGTTTTTGTTTTACCGGTTTTATTGTTATTTTTTGTAACACACACACATTTTGTTTTAATTTTTCATAACAAAAAAAAAAAAAAAAAACAGGTATTAGTTTTCACTTTCATTGACTAGAACCGTAAATCATTATTTATTTTACATGTAGTAGAAATGATTATGATCATTATAAAACATGATCATTATGTTATAAACAATGTTGGGGACTACCTTAACATTTGTTTTAAATATAAATTTTAATGTTTTGTCTGCCCCTCTCTTATTTGCCTTAAATCATTATCATTTTCTTGATTTTTTGAGAAGCTTTTTCATTTTTGGTCATTTATTTAAATCATTGTTTCTATTCAGTTTTATAGTTATTTATATATATTTTTTTTTAAGCTTTGGTATATATTTTTTTGGTTATTTGATTTTAACTGAACCATGGCAAAAATAAAAAAGTACAAAAAATAAAATAAAAATTGTGTTAAAAACAGAAGAATGCGGAATTAAACTTTCACTTATTTGGTATGTATATTATTTTCAGTTTCAAATAAAATTAAAAATAAAAATGTTTTGCTAATTAATGTATAATTTGTTTTAAATAATTAAGTTTTAGGTTTTATTTAGCATAAATAAAACAATAATTTTTTATTAACACATTTTTTAAAATTAAATTTATTGAAATTAAAACAAACTTTCAAACGAATAAATGAATATCAAAATTTGAAAATCATTAATAAAAACTAAGAAATTTTTAATTTACTAACAAAGTTAAATTTTAACTAAAAATTATGATGTGTATTCAACCCGGGGCTAAAAGTAGGGTGCAAATCCAACTTTGTACCATAAAAAAACTTATGTTGTATTATTGTATTTTTGAACATTTTTGGTAGAACGAAACTTAAAATTTTCAAAAATCATACATAGATTAAAAATTCGCATAAGTTCTTATCAAATAAAATATTTTTAGAATTTTAATATTACAAAATAAATAAGGGCCTACAATTTGAATCAATTAAACTTATTTCATTGGCTTATAAGGCCTTTTGAAGTAAGAAACATCTTGTCAAAATTTCTTCAAATTGAAATAAACCTAAAAAGAGCTTGAGAACAAAGAGCAAAAGAACAAATTTCATATTATACAAAAGGAATTTGTTTAAATTTTAAGCTGTTAATTAGTTCGAAATATTAAAAGTTCTTTTAAAAGTTGATCCTGTCTAAAGGAAAAAGAGCTTTCTTAGGGCTCCAGTAGTTTAGGAACATATTTAGTACAAAAATCTATATATAAATGACAATCATATGTGCAAAAAAAAAAAAAAAAAAAAAATTTAGAAAAATTTGGTAACACCAGCTGAGTTAGGAGCAGGAAAAATCTGTCTGTTGAAAAAAACTGTCCTAAGCGTCCCTATAATTGAAGGACATATTTAAAACATTATTTCAGTCCTTAAGGTCTTAAGAATTTTGTTAATGAGAATCATTAAAACAGGCTCATAAATGGTTGTTATATACCAGAAAAAATAACAAATAAACAAATTGGAGGATTCAGATAAAGATAAAAATAATTAAATTTTATTTCGTGTTATTAGTTTAGGCCCAAAAAAGTAAATAAAGTCAATTTAGAAAAATTTGGGATTTTTGTTTGACATTATGCCAGTGTCCGTCCGTCTGTCCGTCTATTATTAAAAACTTGTTTACAATATTTTTTCAACTTTCAGCATATAATAATTATTACAAAACAGAGGAATTTCAACAACATAAAAATTTGTTGCAAACAAATCTTTCTAAAAAAATGCTCTTTTTATTTTGCTTTTTTTTAACTGAAAAGCCATTTTTTATGAAGAAAACTTTTGTCAAAAATTAAAAAAAAAAAACAATTTTTCATTAAAACCAAGTTTTCATAAAAAAGATTTATAGTAAAAGCGGCAAAAAAATGCTTTATTATTTTTTCATAAAAATATTTTTAAAATAAAACAAGCGCGAATGTTATATTTGTCTCGGCCGAATCTATATACCCACCATCAACTTTTTTAAATTTTAAGTTATATGAGAGCTGGGCGGTAAAGTGGGCGGACCACGCCCATTTTTGGTATCCAAGTTTATATCGACCCTTGAACTATATTTACAAAATTTAGAAAAGTATGAAATAAAGCTACTACGGACACCCTATGTTTCTAGTATTTTGCCCATAACTTTTTTATTTATTAAACGATTTCATTTTCAATACCAAGCAAACCTTTTTTTTATAAGATAAATATTTGAGCCAGGTTTCGTACCCCTAGGTTGCCCCGTTCGAGCCGTATCTTGCTTTCAACAGACATACAGACGGACATAGCTAGATCGGGTCAGAATCTAACCAGGACCCAGAAAATATATACTTTATGGGGCCTTAAATAATTCTTTCGACATGTTATACACATAATAACAAAATCAATGGTGGTTATAAAAAGACATGTTTGGATTTTAAAATAATTTTTTTTCCCAACATTTAACTAAAAATTTTGAAAAAGAAATAAAATGAAAAATTGTTTGGCATATAAAAGCACAATCTCTGTATTACAAAAACAAAAAAGAAAATTTTATATTATTTTTAAGTCGATTTAACGAAGTCTGACCTTCTGTTCTTTCATTTAGCTATTCAAATAAACGTTTTAAACAAATTATTGGTCGCACCTTTGAAAATATCTTGATGAAATGTGGCATTTAAAATAGATATGATGGGCCATATTACTATCCTCTCAGTATTGGGTTTTAACGCTTATTAATACCTATAAGACTTATATATATGTATGTACATTAGAGTGTCCCGAGGAAAGCCTTTTCCGAGATATCGATATAGGAACCCCTCAAACGATGCGTAAAAATTAGCTTAATACGAAAAAATTACTCAAAAGATGTTTAAAATTGGTCTTCAGTTCCCTACCAGCGATTGAAAAATCATGGGTCCCATACATTTAAGTCAAAAAAAAAGTTTCGAACTTTTAATCAAAATGGGTATCAAAAAATTTGTAATTTTATATTGGTTATGGAAAAAAATTTTCCCATGGTATTTTCTTTATCTAGAAGACTTTTTAAGGCTTAATTATATATTATCAGCAGTACTTACTGCAATGCAAATTTTTAATATTTGAACCAAAGAGGGAATTATAAAATTCTTATTTATTTTTTAAGAGAAATATCTAAACATTTTTTTGCATGATCCATAAAATGACGGTTTATGGACCAAAATTTTTGCGAAAATTTTTTAAAATATTTTTTTTTTTTTATAATTGGCTCAAAATTACGAATTTTTTGATACCCATTTCAATTACTGTGGCACTGAAAATTACATCTTCTAATAACTTTAATTGTTGGCTATTATTCTTGTATAAATTTCATTTTAATCGAAGCAGTAATTTAGATAAGAAAATTAATAAAAAAAAAAACAAAACAAAAAAAAAAAAAAAAAAAAAAATAATAATAAAAATATAAATTAAATTTTATAAGAATTTAAATCAAAGCTGCTTACATTTTCTGTATATTTCATTTCAAAATTATGAAATTTTTTCTACATTAGAATGTTACTACTGCTCTATAAAATAAGTGAAATGAAAAGTGAAAAACTGCCAACTACACATACAACGAATACACTCATATTCATATGGTGCACATGCGCAATAACATGAACTACATTTCATAAAAATGTTATTCTATTGGCGGTTTTTTTTTTCATTGTTATACGCTCATGCAGCACACAATAAACGTGAGTAGATTTAGCCTCGTTTAATATCAAGGCAAAGAAAATATTTATTATCGAAACAATAACAACAATAGAGAGAAAAAAAATAATGCAACTAACATAAATAGCAATAATTATGGTTAACATGTAGTCAGTTGGACTGTCGGTTAATATGAAAATGGTATAAATTTAACAGGGATGGTATAAAGAAAATTAAAAAAAAGTACCAAGAAAATTAAAAACAAAATAGTTTTTTAAGAAGCTTTTCGTAAAGCAATTTTAATAAAAAGAAAAATAATTAATTAATAAAAATTTAGAGTATCGTAATTATAATAAATAAATTTATTTCACAAACAACAAATTTGTTTTTCATAAAACAAATGGTAGATATAAAAAATTTACTAAAAGCTTAACTCATTTTCTAATGGTATTAAAAATGTTGTACAGATCTTAATAATACTTAGTGTCAACGTTTTATATATTTGTAAGTTATTGCAAAAATATATAATTTTAATTTTTTTTCAATTGTACCTAAAAAGAGTACCAATCATTTCTCATCTCTGGTGAGTAAATAAATAATACATTTCCAGTTGACTGCCATACACAGAGTATGCGTAACATTTTTTCTTGTTTTTTTTTTATTTATTTATTCACTTTCTTTGTTTTTATAAACAATTGTTATTTATTTGTTTTTTGCTTAATGCAAAAAGAAATTATTATGTAATAAATAAATAATAAAAAAAAAGAAAAAAACAACGAAAAATGTTTAACAGATTTAATATATATATATATATATATATATTTTTTTTTTTTTGCATTAATATTACTCTTCATTCATCATACTTCACTAATTTATACACTCATTCATTCATCATATACTCATCTACATTTTAATGCACTCTTAATGCAAGTTTGTGTGTGTGTTTATATGAGAGAATTGTTTATGTTTTGTTATTGTTTAGTGGGTTTGATTGTTTATTTATTAAACAGAAAGTGTTACACTTTCATTAATTTATTATAGTGTTGTTGTTGTTGCTGCTGCTACTGTTATTGTTGTTACTGTTATACGAGTATTATGCAGTTTTGATTTTTTTTGTTTGTTTTAGTTGTTTTTGGTATGCCATACATATACTCTTGCATTAAATAGAGTAAAAAAAGTAATGTTATAATCATATTAAATAGTTTTTTTATCTCTTTTCTTTTGTTGTTTGTTTTTATTTTCCTTTTTGATGTAAATAAAACAAATTAAATTGCAATTATTCCGCATTTGTAGGTAACAAGTAAATTTTTTCAAATAATGCACAGTGGGGCAAAATTAAAAAAATTTTGGAAATAAATCTGTATTCTAATCGGTTGCAAAGGAGTGTACAAAAACAAAGAATTGCAACCGTTTAAAAATATTCTGTGTCAGCGATACTTAGCTTTGCTCCTGAGGGGAATATGGGGTCCCCCTTCAAAACTTAAAATTTTACACTACTCTGCTACGCTTATGTGAAATGTTATGTTACTATAGCCAGTTGATTTGAAGTTGCAGATTTATTTCCTAAAATTTTCTATTATTTCCCACTATGAAATGTAGCTATTGTTGGATTTTAAATGCACAGTAGCACTGATGGCTAACAAAATCATAAAGTTCATAGAACATCACAGAATATATTTCTTATAAAAAACATACAAAAATAATACAAATGGAATTAAAACTGGGAATTTAGAATTGGAAAATAAAACAATTAATACTCATATTTCTCAAATAATTCTCTTTGCGGGTAAAGGATCCATATTAAAATAATTATTATATTTCTGTAATTTTTCTTTAAATATAATACTTTAAAAATAACTAAAAAAAAAAACAAAATTGAAAAAATCTAGACTGTTTTTTGGTAAAAAAAAAAAAAAAATAAATACAAGAACTCATAACAAAAATTTTAATATCACTATTATTCACAAATTAATTGAAAACAAATTTTGCAAAATTATTCCATCAACTAAAAATATTTGCGTATTTTTCAGACATCGTAAAGAAATATTTATACGGCAAAAATACTTATTTGAATTTTTGTTCCCATAGACACAAGAACCATTCCAATTACAATTTCCCCCCAAAACTACTAAATAATAAATAATTCTAGTTTCACGCACAGAACATTATAATTTAAGCGCCAAAATATAAAAAACAAAACACAAGCAAAATTCCCTCATGAAATATTTAATAGAAATATAACAAAAAATATAAAAAAAATAAAAAAAAAAACCGTACGTGTTTAAAACACCTTTCGACCTTTTCATTTGACGTATGTATTCACTTAAGTTAAACAAAAACGCCAGAACCACTACTCAATGAAATTATATAGCCTATGTAAATTTATTTATAAAAAAAACGCTTAATTCAATTTCTAAATTAGTCAAAAAACGTGTGAGCAGCCAATAATTGGTACTTTTTAACAATAATAATAAAAAACACAAAAAGTAACATAATACCAAAAACCATAAGTGAACAAGCTTCAGCAACATGTATGTATGAGTATGAAATGATTATTATTATTTCATACACATTATTAAATGTTTAATGGAAGTTACACTGAATACAAATCACTACAGGTGACCATACATTTTAAGCTCATACTTATAGAGACCAATAGACAAACAGACGAGTTTAATTTTAAACAAGTAATCTAAACGAACATACATTTACATATATATGTACATACATAGGCACAAACAACAACATAAGGTTGCGCAATCGCTAAAAGAAATGCAACGAAACGTGCAAAAAACATTAAATACATCAACAAGAAAATAAAAAAAATAAAATAAAACTACTTTTAACAACAGGTACATTTTCTTGTTGTTGTTAAAAAAAGAAGCAACAGAAAAGAAAAAAAACATGACTAAACAACAAAAAATCAGTGAAAGTGTAATAATTTTTTGTTGTTGTTGTAGCTGATGTTGTATTTTAGCACACACTATGAGTGTACATATGAGCTTTTGTTTGCACGAGTATGAATATTGTTAGCATACGAGCCCATACAACAACATAGAGTAAAGATAAATTAAAATACAATTATGCAGATAGTATGAACAGCAACAACAGTGGAGCTTAAAAAATGCTAAGCGTAAGACAACAACAACAACTACAGTGAAGGGTAGGAGCATTGTAACAAAGTGCAAGGCTGTTTGAATAAACGCATGTATGTAAATAAAGAATCTTTGGACTATAGATAGCAGAATAGAATTTTGAAAAGAATATACGAACAAGAAACAATTCTACAGTCCATACTATAAGACTGTAGTCCACAGACTACAAAATACTACAGTCATAACTATGTATAGTCATAGGATTTATACAAAACTAATGAATATCTTATAGTCAAAACCCTTGTCAATACTTTAGAAAATAATAAAGACAGAAATATATAATATAGTCTATTCGATAGTCTTAACTATAATCTGTTCTATAGTCTAGAAAATAGTCAATACTATAGTCTTGACTATAATTTATATTATATTTTATTCAATCCCCTTGACTATAGTCAAGACTATATAGTCTATCGTCGATACTAGTTTTAGTCAAGATTATAGAATAGTCTACAGTCAAGACTATAAAATAGTATAAAGTCAAGACCGTAGCATAGTCTATAGTCAAGACTATACAATAGTCTATAGTCAAGGTATAGAAAAGTTTATAGTCAATACTATAGAATAGTTTATTGTCAAGACTATTAAATATTTATTGTCTTGACTATTGTCTATTCTAAGCCTTGACTATAGTTTATACTATAGTCTTGACTATAGTTTATACTATAGTCTTGACTATAGTTTATACTATAGTCTCGACTATAGTTTATACTATAGTCTCGACTATAGTTTATACTATAGTCTTGATTATATTATATTCTAACATCTTGACTACACTTTCTTGACTATAGTCAAGACTATATAGTCGATACTAGTTTTAGTCATGAATATTCTATAGTCAAGACTATAGTTTATAGTTAAAACTATAGGGTAGCCTATAGTCAAGGATATAGAATATTATTTATAGAATATATAGAATATTAGATATAGAATATTATTTATAGAATATTCTATAGTCTTAATTATAGAATAGCTAAGACTACAAAATAGCACAGAGTCAAAACTGTAGATGACTATGAAGTAGTCTTTAATCAAGATTGTTGAATGATCTATGTTTAATACTACAGTGTATTGTCAAGACTATAGTATAGTCTATAGTCAGGACTACAGAATAGTCTATACTCAATACTATAGCATAGCCTTTAGTGAAGGCTATAGAATAGTCTATAATCAAGACTATATAATAAAATATACTGAAAACTGTACAATAAACTATATTCAAAACTATAGAATAGTCAATACTACAGAATAGTTAAGACTATAGAATTGTTTATACTTGAGACTATAGAATAGTCTATAGTCAAAACCATAGAATAGTTTATAGTCAAAAATGTAGAATATTAATTGTCAAATAGTCTTTAGTCAATACTACTATAAAATAGTCTCTAGTCAAGACTGTAGAATGTTTTATATTTAAAACTATAGTTTATAGTCTAAACTATAGTATAGTCTATAGTCAAGAATACAGAATAGTCTATATTCAAGACTATAGAATAGTCTTTAGTCAAGGCTGCAGAGTAGTCTATAGTCAAGACTAAAAAAAAGTTTATATTCAAGAGTATAAAATATTCCGTAGTCAATTCTATGTAATAAACTATACTGAAGTTTGTATAATAAGCTATATTTAAGAATGTAGAATAATCTGTAGTCAAGACTAAAAAATAGTCTATAGTCAAGACTATAGAATAGTTTATAGTCAATAATATAGATTAATAATTATATATATTCAATAGTCAAAACTATAAAATTGTCTATAGACAAGACTATAAAATAGTCTATAGTAAAGACTATAAAATAATAATAAACTATATAATAAACTATACTGAAGACTGTATATTAAACTACATATATTCAAAACTATAGAATAGTCTATAGTGAAGACTATATTTCTAATTTTTCTAATGCTATTACCATCGACTGTCTTCAGGAATATTTAAAGCTTTTCACGTATCATCTAAGCTAACATTTAATATGCTACTGTTATTTTATTTAAATACTTTTTATAAAAAGTGTTGTTGTTAAACCAAATTAAATGTTATAAATTAAACAAGGCACGTTATATATATATATATTTTTTTTTGTTTGAATTTTATATTAAAAAAAAAAAAATGTTAAAATATATTTTTTAAATATTATTACTTTATAAGAAACAATAAATGAAAAAAATGTGTACCCAGTAATATAGCTTGTTGAGGTAAAGATATGTGGAATGACTTAGAGATATGCTTGATAAAATTGCATTGCCTGTAAAATGTTTTTTAATAAAAAATATTTAATAATATATAAGCCCATACGAGTATAAATATTTATTAAAAAAAACCGCTTTGAAAACGTTTTAATGTAATAATTGTGATTTTCATAACAATTTTTTATTTTTTTTTTTGTTGTTGCAGAAAAAATGCTTATACATGTTGTTGCCACCATTTGGCAGCCAATTTTTTTTTTTGTTAGCGTTAAAAACATTATTATATTTTTTTGCTCTCGTGTTTTACTTAAATAAAATATATTGGTCACTTCCTTATTTTCGCTTTTTTTTTTCTTGTAGCAAATAATTAGTTTAGTAAGTTGTTTTATGTTTTTTTTTTTGCTTTTAGTTGTTTATTTTGATTTCTTTTTTTTTTTATTTTATTTTCTATTTTGATTTATCATGTTTTTTTGTTTAATAGTTGTTGCTGTTTTTAATCAAATTATGTTGTCTATTTGATTTGTTTTTGTTAAAAACTGGGTTATTAAGTTTCTTATTTAGTTGTCTTAACTACATATTTTTCTTCTTCACTTTTAAGGAATTAAATTTTCAGTAGACTTTATTATTACGAATACTAGTTTATGACTGGAAAATGCTGAAAATTTTTATAGATTTTGTTTTTTATTAATGTTATAAGTATCTTATGTTATGACGTAACATTTGTTACACTCATGGAAATTATAAAAATGATTTCCTTAATTGAAAAACGGTGCATGTGAAAGTATTTTTATTAAAAAGTAAAATGGCGCTAAAATGTTGTAGTACTTAATGAAAAATAGTTTTTGAATAGGACAGCTAGCTCTATGGGTCAGAAGGTAATAAAATTATAACGGATAAAAAGCTTTTTTTAAATGGAGAAAAGATTAAGCTTTCAAAATGATATAAAGGGAAAATGTAAAATTTTAATACGTGGACCATTTGTGGAAGATATATTTTGAAAGAAAAAACTTTTCAAAACTTCTAATACCGGGGACAATCTTTACAAAATGATGTCTACAACAATACTAAAAAAGGGTTATGCTTTCGTAAAAAATTTAGAAAAATAACTTAATTTTTTTCTTCAAATTTAAAGCGATTTGGGAGATTTTTTTCCACCAATATAAATTAAAAGATTTCCATAAAATCTGAGAAATCGATAAAGAGGAAGTTAAGCTTTTGGAAAAGAATATAATTTAGTAAATGTTTGAAAATAGCAAGAACAGCAACTATTTTTTAATAAAAAAAAAAATATGACTAAAAATGGTTAAAATACAAATTAAAGAATATCGGATTTAAAATAACTTGAATGAGCCGATTTTTCTTTTCTTTTAATTAAATTTATGTGACACATTTCTCTTTTTTTTTGTTTTTTTTCTTGCTACTGAAATTATTAATATTAAAAATTTGTCATAAATTTAAAAAATAATCATTAATTAAAAACTGGCTTTTAATAAATGTTAAAATCTTTCCTTTTAATTTAGATTATTTAATAACTGTTTCTATTCAAAAAGAAAAAAAAAAAAAAAATATGAATTTATGGAAAACAACATTTCCTAAAAAATATTTCAAAAAGGAATTTCAATTATTTATATTCAAACAAACACGGAAAATATACACATACTACATACAGTCAAAAAGTCATAAATCTTAAAAAAATTTTATTTTATTTTTTCCTTTGACTTAAAAAAAAATAACAGACATTAAATGAGAAATAAAAATTTGCCAAAAAATAGTCATAAACATTAATAAGTTACTTTCAAATAAATGATTATTTTTATATTTCTACAATATATTTAGTATAAAGTTAAACAAATGTTGTTGTAATAAAAAAAAAAAAACATTTTTTTGCTTTAAAAGAGTTGATAAAAAAAACCAACACACACACATAAAATTGCCGAAAAAAGTGAAAGTTTCACGTAGTTTTTTTTTTACTCTTAAGCATAAAAATATACAAACATACCTACAATCCTACAAAAAAAAAAAAAAAGACAGAAAGACAGACACTCTGACAGACAAAAAGTCAGACATTCATTGAATTAGACAAATGAATAAATAAATATGTATATACAAATAAAACAACAACACTTTTAACATGCAGAAGAGACAACAACAAGACAGACGAATAAACATTAATAAAAGTTTGGTAGGTGGAGAGGAGGGGGTAAGGTTGCCTTTTTTTTAAGCCGGCTAAATAAAAAACCCAGAAACAAAAATCAACAACAACCAAAACAAGTCAGAGCAACAAACAATAACAACAACAACAATTTTTAAATTACGATCAACCAATATTACGTCTTTTTTAAATGTGCGCATGTGTGTGTGTGTTTTTTTTGGTTTATTTGTTGTTGTATTTTACCTTTTAAAACCCAACAAACCAAAATTTTTATGTATTTTAAAGTGAAAGCTTGTTTTTTTTTTTTTGTGAGCTTAAATTATATTATAATAATAATACTTTAGAATGAATGAATGTTTTTTTCGCACTTCTTTCTTTAGACCTTGACCCAAATTGTGGGGTATTTAAATTAATTCTTTTGGTTATTTTTTTTTTTTTTTTTTTTTTGTAGAGAATTCACATGCTTAAAGTTTAATTTTAAGTAGAAGTTTTAATAGATACAATTTTGAAATCAGGAAGTACATACAACTACATATTTTAAATTTTTTAAATATTTATGTATATAGCAAATTTTGGCGCTAAAAGAAATGATTTAGAATGAAAATTATATAAGAATTTAACAAATTGTTTCAAATTTATTTTTTTACTTTAACGATAGAGAATATTTTTAAAATCATACTAAAGTTTTGTTAAAAGTTAAAAATTTTGCCTTAAGGAATTATTTTTAATAATTTAACCCTCTAAAGGTCGGAGCCAAAAAAATATAATATCAATTTTCCGATAAAAATAATGTAATCTAGATATTTAGCTTATTATATCTACTAATTAACCAAATTATTATATAATAAAAATATAAGTTAAAATATAAATTATTTTCAAAAGAATAAAAATAATAAAAGATGCACTGAGGTAGAAAAGGTAGAAATTTAAAAAGTTAAACAAATTTCGTTATTTCTACTTCTACTTTACTTCTGAGAACTAATTTGACGGACCATTGTTTTTGTCATTCCATTCTTTTTTAATTAAAAAGAATGGTACCATTAATAGTAGGTACCATTCTTTTTTAATGGTACTATTTTTTTATACTAATTTGATTTTTACTGAAAAGTGATACTATTAAATTAGTATATGTTAAGTGGAACTTAGTATTTAAAAAATAAAAAAAAATAAAAAAATAATTGATACTTTTTTGAAAATTTATGCAAAATTGTCTTTGAAAATAGAGTTTTTAAATTTTTTTTTTTTTTTTTTGTAAACTAAAATAGCTTTTTTAATATAGATACTTTTATGGAAAAAAATACGTTTTTGGGATATCAGTACTTTTTATAGAAATTGTTAGTATTAAATTACAATGGTCGACAACAAAAAAATCCTCCCCCATCAGGTCTTGATTAAATATTTCGCCCATAGTACGGCCATTACTCTAGTACATTACTTCATAACTCAAGAACGGTGTATACAATTTACATGAGTGATACACAAAAAGATGAGGACTAAAAATATCTTCAAGTCACCCAAATTCCATTTTTTATGTGCTCCATAGTTTCGGAGTTATTTTGAAATAAGTGTCTGAAAAAAAAAAATTTTTTTCATGGAAAATTTTAGATTTTTTTGTTACTAAAATTACATTTGATAAATGAAAGCATCAAAAATGTTTCAGTTTAGCATTTTATCTTAAAGCTGGTTATTCTGCGAATAAAATAAGGTATATATCTTCAAAATTTATGCACAAATCGTGATTTTATTCTCAGTTAAGTAAAAATACCCATGTTGCATACAATTGAGTAGAAATATTTTTTTTTATTTTTTCTTGAAACAAAAATTGGTGGACTAGGAGGATTTTGACGAGCTAAACAAGAATCTGCATTCACTTTTTTTCTATCACGTACTGATTTTTTTATGGACATGACTAATATCATCACCTTATTCAGCGGTAACAATAAAAATTCGAGAATGGTTTGTCAAAGTTAGACTAAAACTGAAGAACCGTTAACATGATTTTAATAAATGATACACTAAAAGATGCATACGAAAATTTTGAAAATTAATATATATTTTTTTTATCGCAACTTTTTTGAATATAAGTATTACTTATTGTGCATATAGACCTTTGGAAATTGATATCTTTCGCGCATGTTTTTTTTTTTTTTTTCGTTAAACAATCGGCATTCATTTTAAAAGAATAAAATTTTTTACTATTTTTAGTAAAAAAATGTACATTTTTTTCAAAATTTTAACTTTGGTACTTTTTTTATAGTAACCTTTAAAAATTTGATACTATTTTTATAACATTGATACCTTTTCTTTGAAAATGTACAGTCTTTTTTAAAATTACTTTTTTGAATATATGTAGCTACTTATTTCAAAATTTGTATTTTATTTGGACATTGGAACTTTTTATTAAAACTGATACCTTTTCTAAATAATTTATTTTTGATTTAAAAATTTGTACTTTGTTTGGAATATTGTACGTAAAAAGAAAGATTATTTTTTTAAGTTAATATTTTTTCTTATAAATAAAGTATAAATTGTTATAAAAAAGTATATATTTTTTTAACGTATGCTTTTTTTATAAAATTTGGTACTTTTTAAAATTGATACTTCTTTTGTAACATTGGTTATTTTTTCTTTGAAAAATGTATAGTTTTTCCAAAATAGATTGTTTTTAAATATAATTATTTTCTTTTTTTTTTAATCTGGTACTTTTTTGAAAATTGGTTCTTTTTTGAAAATTGGTACTTTTTTGAAAACTGGTACTATTATGTGAATAAGTTCTTTTTAAAACAATAACTCCTTTTTTAATTTTGTGCTTAAGAAAAATATATATTTTTTTTTAAATTAATAAATTTTATTCTTTTCGAAAAGTGTCTATTAAAACAAGATAACTTTTTTAATATTGGAACTTTTTATATCATTGTATTACTTTCTGAAAATGTTTTTTTGTTAAAAAAAAATTTAATTTGCTTTAAAAATTGGTAACTATTTGAAAAAGTTTTATTTTAGAAAACTGATACCTTTTTAATAAATTTTTGTTAAATTTGTATCTTTTATGCAAATTGGTATTTTTTTAATAAGACCCTTTATAAAACTATTAATTTTATTTGTGAAATTTATACATTATTTCCAAATTGTCACCTTTTTTGAAAATTATATCCTTTGGTATCCTTATAATCCTTATAATCACTTGAAAATTTTTTCAAAATTGCTATTTTTTATTTGTATAAATTGACAAATTTTTTAGATACATAATTTTATAAAAACCATTTTTTTTAACTATTTATGTATAGCAAATTTTATTTCCTAAAGTGTGTCCTGTTTTTAAAAGTTTAAATTTTAATCACCAATAACATTTTTCAGGAAGTAACTAATTTTAATAGTTTTTCAATTAATACAATAAAATTAAAAATTCTGCCAGATCAGTGAGCGAATAAAATTTGTAGCCTCTGTTGACTATAAAACTCGATATTTTTCAACCCACTTTTGATAATTTTCAACAACAAAATTTGGATTCTACCCGAAACATAGATTCATAAAACATGTTTCTCAGTTAACGTTGGCCTTTGAAAAATAGGTTAACAGACTATCGGACGTATAGACAAATATTTCTACTCCTTTGGCTATTTAAGTTCATATTACCTATTACATAAATATTTTATGGGATCCCAGATTGTATACTATTTAATTTATTGAAATTTAAAACTGCTTCAAAAAATATATAAATATATAAATTCCATACAAAATTGTTTGCTGGGTACAAGGTAGTCAGTCACTTACATACATTTCAAAGATCAGTTTATTTTAAATGTTTCATTTAAGCTTAATGAAAGTAAAAACACAAAGAGGAAATTTTCTTCTTAAGCTTCATTTAGAAACAAACAGACACTTTTTACATGGCATTTAAACGGGAGAATTACAATGAAATAAAGTTGGGAGCAGCGCTTAACTCAAAGGCAGACATACAAACAGTTAAAAGGTAACTTAAACAATAACAACAACAAACAAACTCAACAATAATGACGTTTATTTAGGTAGGTTAAGTTGAAGTTCATGTTAAAAAAAATACCAAAAATAAAAGATAGTTTTGGTAAGATAAATAAACTAAGTACAAAAAAAAAAATAAATAAAAAATAAAATAAAAAAAGTAAAGATAAAACAGTTGCTTGTATATATTTTTAATATTTTTTTAACAACATTTACAAATGTCAAATATGACATTTAATAATATCAAAAAACACAGTATTTAATGACAGCTACCTAACTTACAAGATCATACAATTATTGACACTAAATAAACTGGCTCAACATGAAATGAAATCGAAAGTTGAATTTTTTTTTATATGATCACTTTTTGAATACTTCATAGAGGAGAAATGTTAAGGTGATTTTTGTTGTTGGTTTTATATTATAAACCCTTTAAATTTTTGTATGAATGACTGTTGTCTGGTCTGTTGTAATATGAATATGTTTAAAGTATTTGCTAAAAATTTCTTTTTAACAATTTTTATTTTTGGGTGTCTTTTGATTTTATTTCTTTTATTGTGAATGTTGACATTTATTGGTTTATTTGTATCTTTTTTTTTTTTTTTTATTTAATTGAAATTTTATGGAGTTTATAAAGGAGTAATAAAAAACCCACCAATGAAATTGTCATGGTGAAGGTGATTGTTTTAAGTTTATTTTTATTATTTTTTTGTTATTTTGTCTGATAATCTTTGGTTTGTTTCTTGTAAAAGTAATAAACTACTTTCGTTGCCTGTCCTTTAACATATCTCGCAGAGAAAAAAAAAAAAAAAAATTGTAACGAAATTTTTGGTTTTAATCTAAGATTTTTTGGCCATCTGAAAACATTTCTTTTGCTGTCATTATTGTTTCTTTTTTTTTGTTTTTGCTGTCGCTTGAGTTTTTGTTACCAATAAATCAATTTAAGCCTGTTTTGTCTTTGACTTTGACATCTAACTATATTATATAGTGAAGGTTTTTTCTTTTTTTTTTTACTGTCGCTACTACTGCTGATTTTATTATTTTTTTTTTATCTTATGCATGTTTTTACTTCCCGGTATTAGTTACAATTTATTTTTAAAAGGTTTCAGATAAAAATTATAACAAGAAAATAAAGAAATTGAGGAATGAAAAAAAAAAACTGATAGGAAATTAATAGACAATTTTATTATTATAGGATTTGCAGACAATTAATACTGTAATAGCAATTATAAGCAGCAATAAGTTTCAACTATTTATAGCAAAGAGCATTAAATTTATTATAAATACATATGACAGCCGATTTATGCATGACAGTTTAACTGCTAATAACATGTTTGTAACAAACTTTGGTTTTTCATTTTTAAAATTTATATAGTTTGTTCCATAGACTACTGTAGCCTATAATATAGAATATTTTATAGTCTATAGTATAGATTATTTTATAGTCTATAGTATATACTATTTTATAGTATATAGTATAAACTATTTTATAGTCTATAGTATAGACTATTTTATAGTCTATAGTATAGAATATTTTATACACTATAGTATAGACTAATTTTATACACTGTAGTATAGACTAATTTATAGTCTATAGTATAGAATATTTTATAGTCTATATTATAGACTATTTTATAGTCTATAGTATAGACAATTTTATAGTCTATAGAATAGACTATTTTATAGTCTATAGTATAGAATATTTTATAGTCTATAGTATAGACTCTTTTAAAGTTTATAGTATAGACTATTTTATACACTATAGTATAGACTATTTTATACACTGTAGTATAGACTATTTTATAGTCTATAGTATAGACTATTTTATAGACTATAGTATAGACTATTTTATAGTCTATAGTATAGACTATTTTATAGTATATAGTATAGACTATTTTATAGTCTATAGTATAGACAATTTTATAGTCTATATTATAGACTATTTTATAGTCTATATTATAGACTATTTTATAGTCTATATTATAGACTATTTTATAGTCTATATTATAGACTATTTTATAGTCTATAGTATAGACAATTTTATAGTCTATAGTATAGACTATTTTATAGTCTTTAGTATAGACTATTTTATAGTCTTTAGTATAGACTATTTTATAGTCTATAGTATAGACTATTTTATAGTCTATAGTATAGACTATTTTATAGTCTATAGTATAGACTATTTTATAGTATATAGTATAGACTATTTTATAGTCTATAGTATAGACAATTTTATAGTCTATATTATAGACTATTTTTTAGTCTATATTATAGACTATTTTTTAGTCTATATTATAGACTATTTTATAGTCTATAGTATAGACAATTTTATAGTCTATAGTATAGACTATTTTATAGTCTATAGTATAGACTATTTTATAGTCTATAGTATGGGAAAATATAGTATAGTCTATAGTATAGTCTATAGTATAAACTATATTGTAGTCTATAGTATAAATTATTTTATGGTCTGTAGTATAAACTATTTTATAGTCTATAGTATACACTATTTTGTAGTCTATAGTATAAATTATTTGATGGTCTGTAGTATAAACTATTTTATAGTCTATAGTAAAGATTATTTTATAGTCTATAGTATAAACTATTTTGTAGTCTATAGAATTAACTATTATATAGTCTATAGTATAGACTATTTTATAGTCTATAGTATAGACTTTTTTATAGTCTATATAGTATACCAATTTGGTTAATTTTAAGTCTTAAAAAGATATGATTTTCATATTTTTAGCTGCCCTACTCATTATTTTTTTCATGAGAAATGAATCATTATTTTCATGTATGTTTAATTAAAAATTATAATTAGTTTTTTTTTGACTCGGAAACACAAAAAAAAAAAAAAAATTTTTGAAATCGGATAAAAATAAGTAAATAAGTAAAAAAATTAGACCAAAATTATGACAAATTTTGAAATTTCAGTTCAAAATTAATAAGGTGCTACAAAATATTAGTAGCACCTTATTAAAGGCTTTTAGAAAATGTAAAATTCTTAAAATCAAATGAGAAGATTTGTATGTCAGAGGCACCCTACTTTGAGATCTTATAGCTCTTCTAAGAGTTCAGGAGAATGCAATTTTCCAACATGAATTCAAGTATTCATTTCCAAAATATGTTGATTCTGCCCTGTTAAGCAATATTAATAAATTATTTAGAAAATTTTTAATTTTTCTTAAAAAATCCTTAAATTATTAAAAATTATTTTTATACCACAGAAATATATAAATATTTTATATTTTAGACTTTTTTTCTCTTTATAATTTCTTTTATATCACATCCATATTTTTATATTTTATCCCCTTAATCTAATCCTACCATTCAAATATGAAGCATGTTGTTTCCACAGTTGTTGCACTTGAAATTGAGTCCAGCGATTGTTATCCTCCAAATTATTTGTTGATGAATTATTTTGATTGCCAGTATTATTCAAGGAATTGTTGTTTAAATTCGTATTATTATTATTGTTATTATTATTGTTGTTGTTGACATTATTTAAAACACCCACCAAACTATTGACAATATTGTGGGCCACCACATTGTCACTTAAATGGGAGGCAAGATTATTATTTGGTGTAGAGGAATTGTTGTTGTTGTTATTATTGTTGTTTAACAATAGATTATTGTTATTATTATTGTTGCTGCTGAGAGAATTATTGCTGGGTGAAGAACTGTTGCTATTATTATTGCTATTACTGTTGTTGTTAAGTTGTACTACTGCATTGTTGACATTGGCTAAGTGTTGTAAATGATGTTGCAACAATTGACTGCTGGGTGGTAAAGAGGAAACCAAATTATTACTTAAATTATTAATGGTTTGTTGTAATTGTTGATTAGCATTTGCCACATGTTGCATGGTATTACGTAGTAATACATTATTGTTGCTATTACTGATGCTATTGGGAGAATTGCAGGTAAGATTTGTATTAACAGTTGTATTTGAATTGCTGTTGTTGTTGTTGTTAAGAGCGGAGGAATTATTGTTGTTAGTGTTTAAATTATTATTGAGTATATTTAGATTATTTATATTTGTATTGTTGTTATTGCTGCTGGCCAATAAATGTGGCAGTTGATTGACTACCTGTAAAGGTAGACTACTTAATGAAGGCAATGTTTGTTGCCCAGCAGTCATATGACTTAACAACTGTTGTTGCTGTTGATTGCTAACAAGTTGCTGCTGCTGTTGTTGCTGTTGATGATTAAGTTGCAACAGCTGTAGTTGGGCATTTTGTTGTTGATTAAGTTGCTGCTGGCTCAAAGCATTATTATTATTGCTGTTGCTGTTCATTAAACTGCCCACCACTGCATTGCTGGCCAATTGTAAAGTTTGCGGTGGCAATTGATAATCCATTCTCATTGATAAATCACGCACATTCATTCAACATTAATACTCGGAAATATATTTTTTTTAACAACACAAGAACATGGAAAATTCATTCATAAATAAAAGACACGTTCATTTACAGATTCTTATTATTTTTTCTTTCTTTCTTTTTTTAAATTGCAATTACTATTACATTTAAATCATGTAGTTTTAATATAAATTTTCTTTGTTTTTATTTTATATAATTTATTTTTTTAAAAATGCTTTAAGCTTTAACAAACTTTAAGCTTAAATAAATGGGGGTTATTTTACACTTTACTAATAAGAATTTCTTTAAAACACTTTTATTGAAAGAAATTTAAATTTCTATTTGTGGTTCAAGTTTAATATATGCACACAATGATTTTTGTTGTTTTAATTTATAAAAAAAAACTTTTATTCAAAAAGTTTAACCTTGATTTTTGTTAAATTTATAAAAACAATATTAAAAATCAATTTAAGTAGAACATTTTTATTCGGGTTTTATTTGTGGTAGCTGGTAGCTCAGCTTTCAAGCAAGTTTTGAATTTTAATTTCTATTTTGATTCTTTTAGAATTCTAAACACTTTTATTTTTATATTTTATTCTCTTCTAAGATTTTTTTTTTTGTCATATGAATCGTGATTAATGTATTTTTTTCTTAACAATTTTTCTACAGATTGTTTAGAATATTTTTAATGTTAAATGAGATCATTATTTTATCTATTTGAATTAAATTCTTTTTTAATAAAATTATCACTTTTTTTATAAAATTTTAAATTTTATCAAAATTAGTTAAACATTTTTTGGAAATCACACGTTTTTTTTTTTTTTTTTTTTTAATTATCACTTTTAATTTTAATATTTTTAATTTCTTTGAAAATGATATATTTAATTTAAAATATATAACGTTTTTTCTTTTAAATATTTTAAACCACGTTATGGTTTTGTTTTGTAAGCGGACCAAATAACCTAGTCCGTTAATAACACCGGTAACGTTGCTAAACGCTTTAAGAGTGAGTGTCCGTATGTTGACTAAAAACGCTTAATGCTCTTCATTCAGTCTGCTAGCCAGTCAGCCAGAGTCAGAGCCATCATTCAGCCCACTATAGTGTGCAGAGGGAATTTGATTTTTGAAAACCCAACTTGAACCCAACACACATACAAAACAAAATCAAAAAGCACAACAATAAAGAAAGAAAGACAAAAACAACAACTACTTAAAATGACAAAAAAAAAAGCGCACACCAAAGCAAACGCTTGATTAATACCGCTTCTGTTTACACTCAAAAAAGTAAAACTACACTCATGAATTGTATTTGTTTTTTATTTTAGACAGACATTCAGTTAGGTCTTCTTTCTTTTTGTTTTTATTTCTCCAGCTTTTAGTATGCAGAGCAGGCGAGAGAGTCATTTAAAAGAATGTAATCTTTGAAAGTAAAAAATAAAATAGAAAAGCTTTTTTAAAGGAAGATTTATTTTAATAGTTTTTTTTTTTTTGCTTTTTCTATTTTTTCAGTAGGAAATTCAAATTTCACAATTTTAAGTAAGTTTTTTTTTTTTTTTTTTTTTTTTAATATATTGGATGATTTTTTAATTCTAATTTATCAGCAAAAAAAAAAAAGTCTTGTGGCATTACCATTTCCAAGTCCAAAAATAACACTGGTCGACAAAAATATGTGGACTAGAGGGAATTCCGCATGCTAAACTCGAATCTGCTTTCAGTTTTTTCCAATCAGGTCGAGATTTTTTTTATGGGCGTGTCTAAAATACTAAAACTTCTTTAAAACATCAAAAATATTTCAATATTTATTAATAAAATTATAGTAACAAAAAAATCTAAAATTTAGCATGAAAAAGGTTTTTTTTGACACTTATTTTAAAATAACTTCGATTTGAAGATATTTATTACGCATCTTTTGGTGTATCATTTGTATCGTACACACCGTTCTTGAGTTATAATGAAATATACTAAAGCAGGGGTTCTCACAAGACCTCGCTACGCGACCCCCTTTTGACATTGCAATGGAAGCGCGACCCACTACAACTTTGACTAATTTAAAAATCAGAAAAAATGTAAAGACAAAATAATTTTAAAAAATAATATTAATAATTTCGGCATTGTTTTCTTAGAATATTAAGAGATTTTTTCGTATAAATTTAATATTATTCTCTGCGTCCACAAAAGAAAAAAGAAAAACGATATTTTTACATAAAAATGTATATTGAAGAAAAAATTTTGAATATTTTTAGGGCTTCGGAGCCAACAAACGGATAAACTTTGCTATATTTCAACTATTTAAAATGCTTTTATATCTGTTGATTCATAATTAAATTCAACGAATTTCAACTCTTTTTGGACTTTCTGATTTTAAATTATAAAGTTGCTTAAGCAAATTTTCTTTATATATCCGGGAAACTTATCGATGAAATACAAGTTTTGTGTACTGAAATGATTTTATAAAAAGTTCTTGGCATAATATATTTTTATGAAAGTAGAAGAAGTAGAATTTCTTGTGAAAAAAAAAACTATAGTTTCATAAAATTTAAGTGAACTACATATTTATCTTTTTAATTAATTGCTTAAAATGGGAAATATATTAAAAAAAAATTAAAATTGATCTTCAGTTCCCTACCAGCGATTGAAAGTCACGGGTCTGGAACATTTCGTCAAAAAATAGTATTGAGTTGTGTCTTCAAATAGATATCAAAAAATTCGTAATTTTTAGCCAATTTAAAAAAAAAATATATTTTAAACAATTTTTGCATCATACAAAAAAAGAAAATTCGATGTTTTTCTTAAAAATTTTATAAAATCCCTTTAGGCTAAAATATTAAAAATTTGCATTGTAGTAATAAGTACTTTTGATAAGGTATGATTTTCTAAATTTTTCAAAAAAATTGTTCATTAAAATGCCTTAAAAAGTCTTCTAGCAAAATAAAATCCCACGGAAAAAAATTGTAAAATAGTTTTTCCATAACCAGCATAAAATTACAAATTTTTTGATACCCATTTTGATTAAAAAATCGAAACTTTCCATTTTTAAATAGTTTCATGCTTTTATTGGAATTTTCATTTGAACTTCTAAGTAATATTTATATTAAAAAAATTGCCTGTTTAAGAATATTTTTCAAGAACTCTTCGCGACCCCCCACGAATGTCCTTACGGACCCCTTGTGGGTCGCGGACCCCCATTTGAGAACCGTTGTACTAAAGTAATGGCCTTACTATGGGCGAAATATAAGACACGACCATAAAAAAAATCCAGACCTGATGGAAAAAACTGAAAGCAGATTCGTGTTTAGCACATCAAAATACATCAAGTTCAACTGTTCGTCTATGATAGAGGATTTTTTGGTCGAACAATGTAATCAGTTCTGAAATTTTAATTATTTTTAATGAAAAAGGCGTAAACGAAAGCCTTCGAAATAAAAATTTTATTTAAGAATATATGTATAAAAGTATCGTTTTTGTAGGGGTTAGTCCAGATCATTCCGAATGTAACAGTGAACATGTTTGTATACAAAGGTTTGATTTCTTTCACTATATTTTTTATTAACTATATATAGAACAAGTTGGAATTCCATATCTTTTACGGAACCAAAACAACTCCACTTTAAAACATGGTATGATAGAGAATTTGGTTATGAGGGAATTAATATCACATACGAACAATACGCCTAAAGAACAAATTTTTCCCAATTTTCTACGTGTGATCCCTTGCCAAATCGATTAAAATTTATAAATCTTTTGGAAGACAGAGTCCTAAGTACAAATAAACAAATATCGCGAATAAGTCCTGTAATTTCGTCTGAATACATTGCTCTTCTTTTGTACGAATTCGAGAATTTCGAAATAGACTTTGAAGTACTATACTACACATCAATATTGTATTCCATTTTCGGAGAAATATCTTCAGATAATTGAGAGTTCTATTTGACACTTAAAAAATTTTCTTTAGTCTATAATAAAACGGATCCTTGCGGTACCATAAAATAAATCTTGAAATTGATTAATAGTATAGGCTAAAAATTAATCGAAAAAACAGACACCAAAAAAATATGTTTTATAGAATGCCTTAAAAATATTTAGTGAGAGGAAATCATGCTTCTCGTACCCAGTCAGAGGTTTTGTACTTTTTCGGGAATCTTTCTCCCATAGTAGTCGTGTCATGCTTTGGTGAGTCTAAAGCATGACACCGGACTTTCCAGTTTTCAGAATGTCTGTCTACATAAACTGGCCGACTATGGCAAAGTGGACCCAACTGTTCTAACAAAAGCAGCAGTGTAGCCCGTCCAAAGTTGCAAAAACTCCAATTGACTATATGAGGGTTAAACCCAACTCTTTTGGTTACTTAAATATAAATATTTTAAAATCGGACAAATATGCAAAATTAAAATTAAGTCAGAAAATAAAATAGGATACTTATTTTTTAATAGGAACAGGGGAAGTGGTGCTCTATACAAAGTAAATATTTATTATCACATATCTCCAGAACTATAACAGATAAAGTCCTGAGATATCGTGGAAATAATTTTATTATCAATTAACATAATTAAGATGAAAAAGGGTCGCGTAGATCTAGGGGGATTTTTGGCCCCCATACAAAGTAAATGCTAGCAATAGGATAACTTAAATACTGTTACAGCAAAAAGTTTTGCGGGAATATCTTTCTCATCAACCAACAAACTATTACAGCAAAAATTGAAACATCTTTTTAGAAAAACTTCTTCAAGAACCTCCATGAGTTCAGATACAAATGGGATGGGTAGGACCTGGTGAAATGGTACCCCTTATTCAAAGCAAATATTCTTAGTGGCATATCTAAAGAACTCTTATAAAGCGGGATCTTAAATTTTGTGGGAGCTACTTTCATATCATATTGCATTGATGAAATGAAAATAGGACGGATTGGGCGTGGTAGACCCTAATATAAAGAAAATAATAATTTTCGCATATCTGAAGGATTGATTTATAAAAGATCTTAAACAATTTTTTAATAGCACGGATAGGTCGAGAGTAGTATAAAATAAGTATTAAGATATATAAAAGGGGTACTTTTGTAGAACCATCAAATAAAAAATAATGTCAAAAAAACTTCAATTTCAATTTCAGGCAACAATTTATATAATACTTTTCTCAAATATCTACATAAAAATCTTTACACTCCTTGCAACTTCTGTTTAAAACCAACTTAGTTAGTTGCGCATTTCTTTTCTTTCACTCACAACGATCGCAAAAACACAAAACCAAAACTTTTTTTTATTTTTTACTCATATTACTACTGCTTTTGCTCATGGCTAAAATAACTAACTATTGCTATAAGCTTTTTTATTTCTCTCCTGCAATAACAACTACACACATACATTAAAAAAGAAAAAAACATTCATTCGCCTTAAACTTGTCTACTTAATATTTTGCTGGTTTGTTGTCTACACTCGTAATAATTTGAAGCTTTTTTTATTTCCATGCTTCTTTTTTTCTATTTTGTGTTGTTGGTTTTTTTAAGCTTTACAAATAATTGTGGGAAACTTAATTTTTTGTTATGGTTCAAACGTTACACTATTACAGCAGCCGTAGCATGCGGAAGCATTTGTTTTTTCATTTGTGTTTTCTGGTTTTTATAATTCACATATTACGTTACTTTTGTTTGTTTTGTTTTTCTTTTTTTATGTGTGTGTGTTTTTTTTTTCAGGTATTTCTTTTGTTTATATTTTTAAAACTGCATATTGTATTTGCTGCTGTTGTGGTTGATTTTTCTATTAAGAGTGAGAGTGAGTGTAATATTGTTAGTGTTTTGTTAAATGTTATTTGAGTGAGTGAAAGTTATGTATAATTTTTTCGGTGGCAAAAAAGAAAAGCTTTCTTTTTTGAGTGAGATAATATTGCTTATTCTGGTAAATAGTAAAATTAGTGTTTTTTCAATTTTTTTTGTTTCTTTTTATCTTTTAAATCCTAATTTTAAAGTTTGATCAGTTGATAATTAATTTGGCTTTTTACTTGATTGTTTTGGGTTTAGAAATTTATTAATGTTGATTATTATTAATTTATTTATAAATTTATGGTTTTTTATTTCGAAAAGATTTAATTAAAAGTTAAAAAAAAAAGAAAAGGAATTTCATTACGTTTTGAAATTAAGAAAAGGAATGTTAATTAAGAAATAAAAGAAATTTAAGTTTATTTATACATGTCAAAAAAATATACACATTAGTTTTGTACTTTAAGAAAATGAAAAAAAATGTGAATATGCCCTTCTAAACTTAAGCAAAGCTTTTTGAATTAGGCGAGCATTAAGCTCGATCAATAGGGACAGAAAATTAAATTTGATTTGATCCTATTGACCATAATTATTTCTTAGGTTAGCTAAATCTCAATTGAGGGAACAAATATTAATAATTATTGTTTTGCTTTTGAATGGACCCAGTTTATGTGGGATTTTCTTTAGAAAAGACTTACCAAATTAACAATTATACTATGTTTTAATGAAGGCGAATTTTTTCAGTTTTTTTTTTTTTTTTTTTTTAGCACAATACAAAAAATGATTAAACAAATGAAAAACATATAGAAGCCAGGCACAAAATATGTTTTCTTTTTCGATTTTTAAGGATAAAGCGCCATAGACAGACAAATGCTTACCTGGAAAGAAAGTAAAGGAAAAGAAATTAAGTTAGTAAAAGATTAAAGTATATAATTAATATAAAATAAATATTTTTTGCCAAAAAGAAAAAATACATAATTACAAAAGTTCAAAACAGAATAAATTTCGTTCCCTTCAAACCCATCTTAGATTTTCATAAAGAGCCTATATTGTATTTATTTTATAAAGCTTTAGACCTACACTTCAAGATAGTTTTAGACGTGGGAATAAAACTACTTAACCTTCCATATTACCCCTTTACTCTCTTTCAACATATTTCTATCTTTATGTATTTTCATTAATTATTTAATTTTTCATCTACTATTTTATTTTACATTTCAAAAAAACACCCCCAGTGAAATTTTTTTTTTCCAAATTCAAATCAACACTTTCAACAAATATGGTAATTTTCTATATACTATATAGAAAAAAAAACTACGATGAATACCACAAAGAAAAGGAAAATATTTAAATTTGTAAAAAAAATAAAAATAAAATAATAATAAACCTGCTATTAACATGAATTTCACCTTCAATGATGCCATCATCAGCAAACTGATCATCAATTTGATAATGAACAACATCATCACCATCATCATTGTGATCGAAATCATTAGCAACATCATAATGAAATAAAATATTATCATCATCACCATAATGATTAAATTTAGTTTTTAACACAAACAACCAACCACCCACACAAAATATAAAACTCGAATAAAACAAATCAAGAAAAAAAAAAAAAAAAAAACAAAAAGAAAATAATTTGCATTAATTTCGCTAAAAACAAACAAAAAATAATATTATATGTAAATCAGTATCCGAAACGACATGAACTATAAAAAAAAACTCTATTTAAAACTTGTCTTAAAACAATAAAATCTACCAACAATAACAACTAACATTAAATGACGTCTACCACAAGAAAAAAAAAATCATAATTCTTCATAAAAAAAACTTATTTTTTTATACAAAAAATTAACAAAGAAATAAAATTAAAATCTAGTTTGTTTTTTTTTTTTTTTTATTATTTTATTATGGCCATTTCTTTTATATTTGTTTTAACTGTTTTTTAATTTTTTTGGGTCTTAAATATTTTAAATGAAATCGAAAGCATTTCTTTTTTTGTCTTTCTTTTATTTTATTTATGAGCATTTTTGTTTCATTTGTATTGGCTATTTTAAGCTGAACAACTTTTCACATTTAAGTTTAGTTAAGTTAAAGATCAAATATTTGACTGACTTATGTATTTTTGGTAATTTAAGATCGCAGTTAATAGAAGTGTTAGTAGTTTTATTACAAATTGAAATAGGTTACAGTAGATCATAGTTCAGAGTCTTGACTATAGCCTATATTATAGTCTTAACTAAAATCTTGACTATTATCTTGACTATAGTCTATTGTATAGTATTAATTATAGTCCAATCTGTAGTTTATTCTATAGTCTTGACTATATTCTAGTCTTGACTATAGCCGTTTCAGTAGTCTTTACTATAGTCTATTATATAGTGCTGACTACAGTCTGTTCTATAGTCCTTACTATAGTCAACTCTGTAGTCCTGACTATAGTCTACTCTACAGTCCTGAGTATAGTCTACTATATAGTCCTGACTAAAGTCTATTCTATAGTCCTGAGTATAGTCTACTATATAGTTCTGACTATAGTCTATTCTATAGTCCTGAGTATAGTCTACTATATAGTTCTGACTATAGTTTGTTCTATAGTCTTAACTATAGTCTACTCTATAATCCTGATTATGATCTACTTTATTGCCCTGACTATAGTTCTGACTATAGTCTACTTTATAGTTCTGACTATAGTCTATTCTGTAGTCCTAACCATAGCCGATTCTATAGTCCTAACCATAGTCTATTTGATAGTCCTGACTATAGTCTACTTTATAGTTCTGACTATAGTCTACTTTATTGTCCTGACTATAGTCTATGCTGTAGTCCTGACCATAGTCGATTCTATAGTCCTAACTATAGTCTATTCTATAGTCTACTTTATAGTCCTGACTATAGTCTACTTTATAGTCCTGACTATAGTCTACTCTATAATCCTGACTATAGTCTATTCTATAGTCCTGACTATAGTCTATTCTATAGTCCTGAATATAGTCTATTCCATAGTCCTGACTATAGTCTATTCTATAGTCCTGACTATAGTCTATTCTATAGTTCTGACTATAGTCTACTTTATAGTTCTGACTATAGTCTATTCTGTAGTCCTGACCATAGTCGATTCTATAGTCCTAACTATAGTCTATTCTATAGTCTACTTTATAGTCCTGACTATAGTCTACTTTATAGTCCTGACTATAGTCTATTCTATAATCCTGACTATAGTCTATTCTATAGTCCTGACTATAGTCTATTCTATAGTCCTGAATATAGTCTATTCTATAGTCCTGACTATAGTCTATTCTATAGTCCTGACTATAGTCTATTCTATAGTCCTGACTATAGTCTATACTATAGTCCTGACTATAGTCTATTCTATAGTCCTGACTATAGTCTATTCTATAGTCCTGACTATAGTCTATTCTATAGTCCTGAATATAGTCTATTCTATAGTCCTGACTATAGTCTATTCTATAGTCCTGACTATAGTCTATTCTATAGTCCTGACTATAGTCTATTCTATAGTCCTGACTATAGTCTATTCTATAGTCCTGACTATAGTATATTCTATAGTTATAGTCCTGACTATAGTCTATTCTATAGTCCTGACTATAGTCTATTCTATAGTCCTGACTACAGTCTATTCTGTAGTCCTAACCATAGTCGATTCTATAGTCCTGACCATAGTCTATTCTATAGTCCTTACTATAGTCTATTCTATAGTCCTTACTATAGTCTATTCTATAGTCCTGATTATAGTCTATTCTATAGTCCTGATTATAGTCTATTCTATAGTCCTGACTATAGTCTATCCTATAGTCCTGACTCTAGTCTATTCTATAGTCCTGACTATAGTCTATTCTATAGTCCTGAATATAGTCTATTCTATAGTCCTGACTATAGTCTATTCTATAGTCCTGACTATAGTCTATTCTATAGTCCTGACTATAGTCTATACTATAGTCCTGACTATAGTCTATTCTATAGTCCTGACTATAGTCTATTCTATAGTCCTGAATATAGTCTATTCTATAGTCCTGACTATAGTCTATTCTATAGTCCTGACTATAGTCTATTCTATAGTCCTGACTATAGTCTATTCTATAGTCCTGACTATAGTCTATTCTATAGTCCTGACTATAGTATATTCTATAGTTATAGTCCTGACTATAGTCTATTCTATAGTCCTGACTATAGTCTATTCTATAGTCCTGACTATAGTCTATTCTATAGTCCTGACTACAGTCTATTCTGTAGTCCTAACCATAGTCGATTCTATAGTCCTGACCATAGTCTATTCTATAGTCCTTACTATAGTCTATTCTATAGTCCTTACTATAGTCTATTCTATAGTCCTGATTATAGTCTATTCTTTAGTCCTGATTATAGTCTATTCTATAGTCCTGACTATAGTCTATCCTATAGTCCTGACTCTAGTCTATTCTATAGTCCTGACTATAGTCTATTCTATAGTCCTGAATATAGTCTATTCTATAGTCCTGATTATAGTCTATTCTATAGTCCTGACTATAGTCTATCCTATAGTCCTGACTCTAGTCTATTCTATAGTCCTAACTATAGTCTATTCTATAGTCCTTACTATAGTCTATTCTATAGTCCTTACTATAGTCTATTCTATAGTCCTGACTATAGTCTATTCTATAGTCCTGATTATAGTCTATTCTATAGTCCTGATTATAGTCTATTCTATAGTCCTGACTATAGTCTATCCTATAGTCCTGACTCTAGTCTATTCTATAGTCCTAACTATAGTCTATTCTATAGTTCTGACTAAAGTCTATTTTTTTTTTTTTTTTGTAATGCATTTTTTTTTTTTTTGTAAATGCATTTTTTTTTTTTCAAAGCGTGTAATAAATTTTTTGATTTTTTTGTTTTAAACGTGCGGATTAAATGGCATGAGGTTTTAAAAATAACAATGAAAACACAAAAATGTTTAAATTTATTTTGCTAATGAGGCACACGCAAATGGGTAATGGGGGGTTATAACTAACTAATTAGGTTAGTTGAATTTTTTTATATATATTTGATGTTAAATATTTGTGAACTAGTGTACACGCTGAATGGAGGAAGCCTGAATATTGATATTACTTTGTAAAATAAATTAAACAAGTTTAAACGTTCATACTATTTTTTTTAGTTCAGAAAATTTATCGTATTTGAACTATTTAAATTGAAATAGATTAAACTTAAACCTCAAACTTTTATTTAATTTCTAAAAATATTTAGAGTTGTTAAAATAAGTAGTTTACTAGAAATAAAAATTAATAATGTTTTAAATGGACCTCTTTGACCCTATTTTTTTTTTTTTTTTTTAATATACAATCAATCTAATTTATTCCACTTTTTGCCCACCAGGTGTAAATACACTTACATATATACTCCAACAACAAAATGTACTTGTATTAATATAAACGCTTTTGCATATTAATTAATTAACCTAGCTAGCATTTACTCTCTGAGAATAGTTCTAAACAATTCTCATAAAGTTAGGAAACTCATTTAGATAAAAGAAAAAACATTTAATCATTTATAGAATAATACTAGAGAAGAAGGTGAGACATATAAAACATTTTAGAAAATCTCTTTGATTTTTTAAAAGTCTTCTGTTCTACTTATTTATTCTCTGACAAGAAATATGCACCGACTTTTAATAGTATTAGTGAGTTAATTTACTTAGTTTTTTTTATATACAAATAATAACATGTGAGCGCAAAAATGTTTTTAACAAATACGCAAAAGAGGCAAAATTTAAAAAAAAGTAGTGTCAAGTTCATGATCAATATTGTAAATTTACTAATACAACTAATAAACAATTTAAGTAAATACACACATGCATTTTAAATGCATACATATGTATGTGTATGTATTTATTTAAAGTGCAGGTATTTAAAGTGTAAATTCAATAAATTTTTATTGTAGTTTTTTTTTTGCTGACGTTATTTTAATATTTTTTTTATTTTATTTTTTAAAGACCTACATCAATATTATTTATGATTTTCGTAAGAAAAGCTAATAAATATTAAAAAAAAAAATACTTTTGTTAAAAATTTACAGAATGAGAAATTTAAAATAAATTTAAATATTAAATTGCACAGTTTTTAGAGTAGAATCTCTTGGAAAATAATATTTTGGAAGAACATCTATAAACAATCTAAAATATTTTAAATTATGGTGATAAATTGGTTTAAGTATTAGTTTCATATAATAATGTGTAGTTCTTTAAACGACGGGGAATGGCAAAAGGCAAGCTTTTCAACCATATACATTTTATAAAATCTGAATCAAATATTGAAAGTAATTTTTAAATTTGTATATATATATATGTCCTAAACTGCTGGTCGGATTGCATTGCAATGTACGGAGTTGTAGAAGAGGAGCTAATCTTTCAGAAAACTTATCTTGTAGTCATCCTCGAATATGTTAAATCTAAAAAAAAAAAATCAAGTCCGATTTCAAAGATTTTTATATTTCAGTAAAGTGAAATAATATGCTGAAAAAGTTTTTTGATTATCTCAATTCATCTGGATGTGAAAAATATTTAAAATCAGCATTCTGAAATTTGTATGAAAAATTGCTATTTTTTACAAAAATATAGTAGGTAATATTCTTTCATTTTTTTCTCAAAGATTTTTTTCCTTACATATTTTAAAATAAATGGTTAATAAAGAAATTTGTTGAGTTTTTATTGACGACTTTTAAACAAAAATTAGATTTAGATCAATTTGACACTTCCCAACCATAAAACAAATATCAATGTTTCATTCCTGAAAAAATCATTTAAATGGCTCTAAAATTTTTTTTTACATATTAAATGTAAAAGAAAAGTAAATATTAACCTCAAAATATTTTTCTTGATAATATTTTTAACATTTTTAAGTGTGTTTTGAGACAAGAATCTTTTTTGTAGCATGTATAGGTATCAGAAAAACTTAGGCCTCGAATGAAGGTAATTGGTGAATTGAATTATTTTTAGTTAATAAAGCAACAAATGCAATTGAAATTTTAAAACAATCTAAACAATATAACTTTCCATATACAGTGTCTCACATAAGTTAGTGAATTTTAATTTTTAAATAAAAAAATTAGTTATTTTTAGTTTTAAAATTATGTAAATAAAAAATAATAATTTTTTTATGAATGGGATTTTTTTGCCTGAGTTGTCTTCTACCAAATGCTGCAAAAAGTAGCACAATCCGAGAAATTGAGAAAAATAACACGTGCAGTCATTTCAGGTACCTCACAAAAATATTTGAATTTTTTAAATTTGAAGATACTTAAAACACAAAAAAGGCAAAAAAATATATGTTTTTTTATATTAATTGTTATTAAGTATTGGTGTTAAGCGTTTACTAATTATTTTTATAAATTTAGGTGTAAAGTTTTAGGGAAATTAAGGGAAGTTTCTTTACATGTATCTTACAAAAGGGGAAATTGGAATAATCGGGTAATTTTTCCTAAATTATTTCTTAAATTTAATTTGTTTTATTCGGAAATATAAATGGACTTTGTCATGTCTTCAAAAAATAATTTTTACTGCAAAAGTTCTAAACATTGAGATTCCAAGCGGCGTACATTGTTTCATTATGTTGTTAAAAATTAAAAATCTTTAACATTGAGCCTATTTTACTGAAGTATTGGTTCACATATTTTAATAAAACTTTCAGATTGTGTTTCTGCAGGTATTAGCTGTTATTAATTGGTGCCATAGTATAAAACGCGATAAGAGGTATATTTTAAGTTACATAACTATATGACTTTCAAGGTATAGGGAAACTATAAAAAGGTAAAAATACCCGATAAAGTTTAGTATTCTGTTAATATTACTTATGTTGATGAAAATAAAGTTGAAAATTATTCGCTCCAATATTTCTGGAGTGCAAGTTATTGATCCAAAATTAATGTGGCTAAGTAATTAGAAAAATAAACCCAAGTACAATTATGTAGGGGTATATTTTGGAGCTATATCATAAAGTCAGGTATTTTAGTCTCCAAATTTATAATTGGCTATATATCGGGAAGATATTTCACAACATTTTGAAATAAATTTTTGATACGTAGGGTACCAAAATGGGGTTGATATTTAAGGTATTCTATTTTTAATGGTGCAATGCCTCATAATTAACGACTTGGACCCTTCGTATATGGGGCTTTAACAAAAAAACTTATAAGGAACTAAAACCTTATTATATTTTTTACAATAATGACAAACAAATTATTGTATTTGTCATTTACAGAAGAAAAACACGCCTATTCTTCCTAAATCAACCTTCTAAGTCCATTAAATATAAAATTGGACCAAAAATCCCCCAAAATTTGACTCCAAATTGGGGAAATAAATTAGTAAACATTTAATTGTGATACCTATGAACTATTATTAATAAAAAAAATACATGAATTTCTCCAATTTTTATTTTTGACATTTTTAAATTCAAAGGTGATAAAAATTCAAATACTTTTGTGAGGTAAATTCGATGAATTTTCATACTATTTCTGGAATAACTTGGATACAATGCAATATTTTTGATTGCATTTTTTTGCATTATAAAGTTAACAAATAGACAGACACAATTCACTTAATAAATCTACAATTATTTTTTAAAATCACGTAATTAAACCCTTTTAATTATTAGTTTAAAAAATTCAAATACTTTAGTGAGACACTGTAAGTATGTATGATTATGTTTGTTTCAATATATTTATTTTATTTTGTTTTTTTTTTTTTTTGTCAATACCATTAATAAAATTTCAACCTAATTTTCTTTTTCAGTAGTCTAAACACAGTCAAAGGTATCATATGTCAAAGTATTTACACTAAGGAGTAAAAGAATAGTATTGTTCATTTCAGCCAAAAGTCGATATTTTAAAAATAGCTTTAGATAGGAATAGATTCCTGGTTGATAAACGGAATATTTATATGAGTAACTTTTCTAAGCTCATTGAAGAGAAGTATTGAATAAATAATTTTAGCAAACCTAAAATATCTTCTGATACTTTTTTTGTTCTAAATCATTTATATATTTTTCCTTGTTCAAATAAATTGCGGTGTAACTTTTTGTCCATATGAATAATGATTTGTTACTAAATCTATATTCTATAGCATATGTATCATTTGATTTTTGATGTTTCTCGTTATTAGGCTTTTAATATGATTAGTTTAGTTTTATTTTTGTTTTTTATTCAATAACACTAGTAGCTAGTTAATTGAAATGTTCACATTTTAGTTATGATTAATTTTTAAAGAGATTATAGAATTTGAAAGAAATTTAATTTTTGTTCAAGGTGTATATAATAAAAAGTTTCAATAAAAGTAAATTTTAGGTATATATATAGGGCTCAATAATCTCACCTATATATTACTAACTACACCTGTCGATATATGTTTAGTTTGAAATGGAGCCTTTGGCCTAAAGTAACTAGTAAGTTTTATAATACAATAGTATGGCTTATATGGAACTGTTGTAATACTTCAGAGGTTTTGATTATTATATTGTACCATTTGCAGTGTTACCGTTTGGCGACTTTAGTCGCCATTTGCCCCTTTTTAAACCACCTGCCCACTTTTTTGGCCCCTTTTTAAAATGGCGACTAAATGGCTACTTTTTAAGACTATGGCTAAATGACGAGAAATTAAGTTGTTTGAAATTAATTTCAACAAATAAATTCATCATTTTGAGATTGTTTCACAGTATAATGATATAAAAGTCCACGGAGTACTTATAAATGAACTGAAACTAGTAGTAACTAAAAATAATAATAAAATTTATGAACAGCTATTTATATCATCATATGCCGAATCTTTTTGGACTGGATTGAAAAAATCAAAAAAAGATTCTATGAATACTTATATAATAATTTATATATTTACATTCCTCATAGCAATCCCTGGGAAACGTGTGTTTTTTTTTTTTTTACTAAATTATTAATAATAAAAAATAGTTTTTTTTTTCGAACAGACTTAAGTAAATTCTTGTGGATCCTTGCGTTCCGACCTAAATTCATCTGACAAGAATTTGACTGGAGTACGAGTGAAGAATTCGTACAAAAGTACGGAAGTTTAATTAATAAAACTAGGATTATATGGTAACTATTTTTGTGAATTTTTTCAATAATAAAAATTGTTGCAAAATAATCATAAATTATTTTGTTATTAATACAACTGAATTTTGTAGTTTTCTTACAATACAAAATTTTTTGTTGTCGTTGTTATCAAATAAACAAATTTTAAGGAGTTTTTTTAGGTTTTAAAGTAGTTGGCCCCTTTTTTTCAGAAAATCCCCTTTTTTGGCGACTTTTTATTTTGAAATCCCCTTTTTTGGACACTTTTTAAAAATTCTCAACGGTAACGCTGACCATTTGTTTATAGCATTAAACCATATTTGTAATATTAGTCAAGAAAAATATCCGGCATTGTAGGATATTAACTATATATAATACCTTGTCCCTAAATCAAACCTTAAAGGAACTATATTATTTCTTTCAGAAGGGACTAGAGTGATGGGTTGCCTTTGGAAATATTATGTTGTAAGTAAGTTGTAAGATGATTTGTAGTGTTGCTTAAAAGGTGGTTTCTAAAGATCTTGGAATAATACTCTCATACCGTCTTCCCGAGGCAAGAAAAGCAAATGTTCATGCGTTCACAGAAGAGTTCATAATACAACTTAGAGAAATATTCATCAGAATATTGGTGTATTTGTCGATATAAAAGCTCCACTTCTATTTATCACTTAACTTCTGTTTATGGTAACTAGTATACAGTGGGGCAGAAACAAAATTTTTTGGAAATAAATCTTTAACTTTTAGTCGGCTCACATTGGGGTAAAAGGGATCGAAAATGGCGTTTAATTCAGGGAAAGGTGATATCAACACCTTAATGATCACGTTTAATTTTCCTATTTATTGGTAAGTAAAAAAAAACATTTTTATAATTATATGATGTTTTTTGATTAAATGTTATTGTCCGTCCGTCTGTCTATACATTAATGTTAAATAGGTCAAACATAGCACTTAATTCAGGAAAAGGTGATTTCCGAACTTTGATGATAACGTTCTATTTTTTCTATTTATTTGTTATTAAAAATATCATTTTTAGAATTCTAAAATATTTTTTGACAGAATGGCAAATTTCGGCCGTCCGTCCGTCTATAAATTTGGGTTAAATGGGTTGAAAATGGCACTTAATTCAGGGAAAAATATCAATACCATAGTATTTAGATTTAGTTTTCATATTGGTCAAGGAGTAAAAAATAATATATTTTTGGAATATTAGCACTTTTTTTAAATAATTTTTATGCCTGTCCTTCCGTTCGTCTTTTTATTAATCTTTGCAATTTTTCCAATTCAAAATCGTTTATTTTCTGAGTCAATGAAGATATCGACTTCAAATTTTTTTTGTCCAATTGAAAATTTTGTTCTTTAATAAACTACAACATCTTGCAAAGTTGAGATTGTCGAAATTTCAAACGAATATATCTCGAAGAATATATAAGATAAATAGTACATGCAAACCTGTTTTCTAAAGGATTTATGAAGGACTTTAAGGCGATATAAAAATCTTGGAAATCGAGTAAGGAACAAAAAATCATTAGTAGTTTAACGTTTTCTACGACATTAGTACTATTTTTTGAACCCCCTCATCCTGCTTCTAAACTCAAAATGTTACTATCCTCTGCTACACCTATGTGAAATTTCATATAATCCAACTAGCCGATTGGAAGTTACTGATTTATTTCGATTATGACCGATTGTTTAATGTTTGATAAAGCAAAGAAAATGTCTGCACTTAAGCAATTTTTGTATGAAATCTACTGGCATTTTTTCGAAAAAAAAATAATAATAATTTCTCAAATCGGGCTATATATGCGCACGATTTTCTTCATAATATTAAAGTGGACAATATGTAATATTTTTCAGAAAATTTTCAGAACAAATATTTTGTAACATTTTAAGTTGCATTTTATGAAAAATTAAAATTAGTGAATTTAAGGACAATTTTCAAAAAAAAAAAAAAATAAAAAAAAAAAAATAACAAAAATATTAGGAGAAAATATAATTGACAAATACTTGAAGAAAAATAAACCTAAATACTTGAGGTTGATGGTTCCATTTTAAATTTTTACTTTTAAAGACTTTTCATTTAAAATAAATACACTGATAGTTTATGAAAATTGCTAAATTTTTGTTTCTTATTCAATTTCAAATATTTTTAGATTTTCCTAAAGCTCTCATTAAGCTCTGTGCTTGCATGTGCTCTTTATCTCTTATATTTCTTCAAGTTCAAAATAAATCCAATTATTCAATCCCACTTTTGGGACTTTGCTTGTTTTTTTGGGACCTTTTTTTACAGAAATTTTAAATGTTTTTCGGTCCCTGTATATAAACTGCTGACGAATTTGCTCGTTTAGACTCTGCTTTCTAAGCCATAAACGAAAACACATTTAACGCATTTCTAACAAAACCTAACCTACTGATCTCTAGAGACTTTTCAAATCACAAAAGAGTTGCATATAAAAATGTCTAACTTTGCGCTCGTGAAAAGACCGTCATTTGATTAGAAGTAATTTCGTAATACTATTTCGTGCCATTTCTAAAATGGAAATCGTCTGAGAGTAAAAGTTGGTGCACCAATCTTAAATGTAGAAATCTTATTTACTTGGGATGGTAACGTGAAAGTTAAAAACAAATAATAAATGTGGGAGGACCACTTAAACGATGCGGATTTATGTACTAAAACCGTCTTCAGTTCCCTTAGTGTAAAAAAGAAAGAAAATTAAAATCGAATGTTTTCTCAACAACACTATAAAGAGGAGAGTTATGTTCAGTTCATGAACGCTGTTCTCTGCTCATTTGCCTTTTTAGTAGATAAAATCAGCTTCCATTTTATATCATATAATATCATAATAATCAATTATATTAACATTATTTAAAAAGTAAAATATTTACAACTTTAAAATTTAAATTCTTGATAACAATTAACCATCTTATAATGAACTTAAAAATTTCTAGTCGTAATTTATTAACAAAATATATACATTTTGAATTCTGTATATAAGAATAAATCTGTCTGTAACTAACCCACCTGAACTTGATGGTAGAAATCGAGTTTTTAAATTATTCAAATGATTATGATGTTCGTTGGCAATAACGGCAGCCGCTACAGCATTTGCCACATGTTGTACGGTACTAGCTGATGCTGTTGAGGAAGTATTACCAAAACTTAATGTATAATTAATATTATTATTATTGTTGTTGTTATTACCATTATTAGTATTAGAATTGTTGTGATTATTAGATGAATTACTATTATTCGTGTTGTTATTGTTGTTGCTGGTACTGCTATTGCTATTACTGCTATTAGTGTTCGTATTGTTATTATTATTATTATTATTGTTGGTCACATTTTGTGGCACATTTGTTGAGTCATTATTGTTGTTGTTGTTATTATTAAAATTACGTTGATAATGAGCATTTTCATTGTAGATACGTTGATAGCAGGATAACGATGGTATGGACCAAGAATTATTGGTTTTATAGTGAAAATTTCCCGAACCAAAAATGGAATGAGGATTTGTGGTTACTGAAGCGGCAGCAGCAGCGGCTGCAGCTGATGCACTAGCGGCAGCTAGATTTTGTTGAAGAGATTGGCTAAGAGCGGCTGATAATTGTTGATGGTGTTGTTGCTGCTGTTGTTGAATCTGTTGGTGTTGTTGTAATTGCTGCTGCTGGTGTTGTTGCTGTTGTGAGCTGCTATTGTGATGAGTTTGATGCATAGTTTGATGATGCAAATGTTGTTGATGATGTTGATGCTGCTGCTGTGGATTATGATGCTGTTGTTGTTGTTGCTGCTGCTGTTGATTACTATGATGTTGTTGCTGCTGCTGCTGCTGATGATGTTGCTGTAAATGCTGTTGGCTTTGTTGTTGTTGCATATTCAACCATTGATTAGTATTACTATTAACATTTCCTGCTGTTATTACTCCATTCCCTCCTCCACTGCCACTAGTATTCCGACAAGATTTGGTGGAATCATTACTACTAACACTACTGCGTGTACTATCACCCGATGAAGAAGTACTACGTCCTGTTATGCTGCCATCATTACCACTATCACTGTTACTATTAGCCAAAGTATTAACAGACGTTGCTGCTGCTGCTGCTGTTTGGGAATTCAAATGTTGAAAATATTGATTAATGGCCGCCGTATTTGCATGATCCTGGAAAAATCCAGTACATGCTGTTGTTTCCGAAGACATATTGCAACAAACAACTTTTGTCTTTTATGCCAATTCAATAAAATGTTTTATTTTTTTACTCTTGGTTTTTTAAAACACTTTTCAAATTATTTTTCAAAAATTCTTTTAATTTAGGTATTTAAAACTTTTAATTCTATAAAATGATATTTATTTAACTGCCACAATAGTTGTAAGAAGTTAAGATTATTTATTTTCATTTTAATTTATACTTTAATAAAATGATTTTTGTTTCTTTTAGTTTAGTTTTTCACTTGATTTTTATTTTAATTTATTTAGGTTCTTGTTTAAGTTTATTACTTTGTTTTACTTATAACCCATTAACATCTGGAAAATATGTGCTTTCAATTCAAATTTAAGAAACGTTAATTTAAATTGCAATGTTTTTATGTTTAGTTTTTTAAAAAAGGAAATAATTCTTCTCCTTTTTCAAAAAATGTTATGATTTTGTATGACATGATGATGATTTTTAAATTTGATTTATGTAATAGTTATTTTATTTTATTTTTTAACAAGAAAAGTATTTAAAATTCATAATTAAGTACAAATGAAACTATTGATCATGCAATATAACAACTTCTACTTAGAAGCCCTGTAGTGCTTGATTACAGTTTAAAAATATTTTAAATCATATAGGTATATACTTACTTAAAGTAAAAAATCAAGCATTTTGCATTTTGGAAAATATAATAAAATCTATGTTTAGTAACTGAGCAGAATTTAGAAAAAATTATCTACGTTTACACAAAAATATTAATACCTAAAAAACGTGACAGATTATTTTTTTGAAAAAATACTTTTTTGGAAAATGAAGATTTCATTTTTATTTATTATTAATTTTTTTAATTTAAAATAGCACTTTTTCTAATGAAACATTGTTTTTATTTTAGAAGTGATACCATCTAAATTCTTTTTCCTAAATAGTACTATTTAAAAGAAAAGTACTCGTTTTTATAAAAAAGTATTGAAAAAAAGTATTAAAATTTGTCTTTTTCCTTTAATATTGGTACTTTACTTTTAGAAATTGTACTTATTACAGAAAAATAGTACTGTTTTGAAAAGTGTACTTTTAAATTTTTTAATGACACATCAACGATATTTAGTGCCAATATTCCTTTGCTGTAACGGAACACAAATCTGTTCGCGTGAATGACTTTTACCGAACGGCATCAATTTTATGGCGGTTTAAGATAAAATTTTTTAAAAAAATTGCCAAAATTCTATTTATAGTCCTAAATCAATAAAATTTATGTACTCTAAAATGGTGCATCTAAAATAAAAATTAAAAATATCACGATATGTTAAGTATTTGGGGGATATATTAGCGATTTAATAATTATTAAACCTTCTTATAAAATTTTCAAAATTCAGTTTTTAGTGATGTAGTGTTGTTCATATTCATCCGCTGATGAATATTTTTAGTAAAATTATATTTCTTGCGCAAGTAAAACTTTACACAGGAACTTATTTCAGTTTAAAATTGATTTATAACACCAAAATCCGCTACAACAAAATATGCAAAATTGCTGAATTTCTTAAAATTGCTATACACGTTTAGCAAATTAATATTTTAAAACGTCACAATGATTTTTGAATGTCATTTGGAAACCTTCTTTGATAACGCTATACTCTAGCTTCACTGAAATAACGTTACGAGTGTGCCTCGCGAAAAATGCACCTCTTGGAGCCATTCACATTTTTGCTCTCCAAGTTTGGGTACATCTTTCAGCATTTCTGTTGAGGTCACATTAACGAGATATATGTCAAACAGTGAAAAAACTGCAAAATTTTAAATTTTCTTAAAATTTGGTTTCACGACTTTTGCACAACACAATTTGACACTGGTTAATTGCACGCTAATTAAAGCTATGCTGGTCCTTTCCTACAAGTGTTTAGAGTCTACATTAGAAGAATTGAACTCTTATGTTTAAATCCGCGACTACAGCAATAAAAAGAAATAAAAAAAACTTGTTAGTTTCAAACACTTTTTTTGGAATTTTTGACTTTGGGTGCTTGTCGGCACCATATGGAACCGTATCAGGTCCTGATTTCTTTTTTTTTGGTACAGCAAAAAGTGTTGTTAATATAATTGCATCAAAAGTTTTTAAAAAAAGTCTGAATTTAAATAAATATTTGAGGTTTAATGTCGGTTTCATAAAGGCAAACGTAAAAAGAGAATTGGCCATATATGTATATATAAAAGAGTAACGTTACTGAGTGATTGAATGACTGACTTACTTGGTGATTCATCACCGCACAGCCGAACGGTTAAAGCTAGAAAGATCGTATATGGACTGTAGATTGCTTTCCTACCGAAAAGATTCACTAGGAGGGGATTTTTGAATGTTATCGTTATTAATTTAAAAAATAATTAATTTGAAATTCGGCTCTTTTAAGGAGAAAACGGCTTAAAACTGTAATCTTTTAATCCAGTAAGCATAGAAATAAAATTTGCATCAAATTAGTACCTTATCGAAAATTGGTGAATACGAATTTCGTACTTTTTGGAAATTCGATCATTTAAGAGGTAAAAATCGTACTTGATTTTGGTATTTTTTTCACAAAATATTTTTTTTTTCTTTTTATTGACGCATACATATGAATATTTAAAATTCAATTAATATAATTCAGAAATTCATTGGAATACAATTTCGTCACATCCAAGGGGAATAAAAGGTACCAAAAGGGGCATAAAATCGGGAAATTAAATTGTATTCAAATTAAGTAGTATATTTTTTATTATATGTATTAAACCTAGAAACATGAACTTAAGTAAATGTTGTCCTAAGTAAGTGAGAATTCACAAGAGGGGATTTTGTGGTACTTTTTTGTTCTTCTAATGGTACTTTTTGAATTTTCTGTAATATTGAATTTAGAAACATGAAATTAAAGATATATGATCCTAGGTGAATACCACCTACTTTATGATCCTAGGTGGTACTTTTCCATTCTTCTAATGGTACTTTATGAATTTTTTGTAATATTGAATTTAGAAACATGAAATTAAACATACTATGTGGTTAAGGATTTAAGAGGGAGAATTTAGTGGTATTTTTCCAATGGTACTTTTTGAACTTTCTATAATATTAAACCTACAAATAAGAAATTTAAAATTTATTATCCTAAGTAAATGAGAATCCATAAAGAGTACTTTTCGTTATTTGAATTTTTTGTAATAATAAATAACTTTCAAACATGAAATTAAAGATATATGGCTCTATATTGAGAATACACAAGCGTTATTAGCACATTCTTCTCCACTAAAATATAATAATATAAATAATTTGATAGTTTTTTAGAAATCATAGTTTAATTTTACGGGTTTTTTAACCTTTGGTATTTCATTTTGTTTTTTCTAAATTAAAAGGCTACCGTTTTTATGTGGAGTATGTAGGAATACTGCATGATCGTGTTAAATGCTATCTATATAAAAGTAAATCTGTGTTTGTTAGTCTATCTGTTTTTGAATTTGATTCGTTGCTTTTATTTTATATCAATATATGGGGTAGCGAAGCACACTATATTTAAGCTATTAGGAATATTATTCAAAAATTTATAGTCATGAAATTATAACTTAATAAAACATAATTTGAATTTTAAAGCAGGTTACTGCTCGTATGATTATAATATTTTTTCCTTAATAAATAATACTGTTTTGGAAGAAACTACTTTTTTAAATAAAATTCCTATTTTTAAGGTGGTACTTTTTCTTGTAAAATTTTTTATTTTTAACAAATTAAGCTATATGTATTTTTAATATATTTCCCTTTTAATTTAAAAAAATAAAGGGATAATTTTTCGAGAAAATATTACTTTCTAAAGAATGGCATTCTTTAAATTTAATTTATTTTTATTACTACTTTTTTATTTTTTGTTTATATATTTTTATATAAAAAGGTACTATAAAAATAGTACCTTTTTATTTAATTCCTTTGTATTTACTTTTGATTTAAATCTCCAGAATTCAATTTAGATTAAAATCTTTTTAATTTAGTTAATTATCCTTTGGACAATTTAACCTGATTTAAAGCCGCCGCCAAATTTTCAGAGCCAAACGCCGACGGTAAATATATTCAGACATTATCGGGAGAACAAAAGAAATTTTTGATACAAATATATTTTCGCTATTTATAAACTGAGTGGAATGATTTTAAAAAGTACTTATATGTCTTAATATTATCTGCGAGGACGTACAGACAGACATAAAGATTTTTTCCACACTCTTCCTTACGTATCTATATAAAATATTGAAGAAATTAAAAACGAAATGACAAACTTATATACCCTTTACTGTAGGTTATCGAAAATTTACTAGCTTCGATCAATTAATCAATTAGATTATCTTTAAAATATAAATAACAAAATATTTTAAGCTATAGATTACTTTTTCTTGTCACTAAAAGGAATCTTAGATCTATAATGTAAATTGCATTTTTAATGTGGGATCCCTACAGTAATGAAAGAGACAGTTCTCTCTTCTAAGGGAAAGATACATTCCAGTATAGCCAACGTTAATCCATATTTACATATATAACAATTTTCGTAAATTCCGTCGGCAAAAATGTTTGTTAAAAAAAAAAAAAAAAATAATAATTTAGAAATTTTATTCAATTTTAAATTTTCTCTTTCTCTCTTTCTCTTATTCTCTTTACAGTTTGTTTAATATATTTAAAAAAAGTCGTCATTAAACTGATAAGTTTGTAATATTTAACAAATACATACTACTACAACAATAAAATTAAAACACTTAAAAAAAATTTACAACAAATGCATTTTTTCTCTATATGTATGTTTATGTATATAAATTTTCATGAAATGGTCACGTTGCAAATAATACCTTTTCTTGTTAAAAAAAAAAAATTTAATAAATGTGAGTATTTTTTTTTTTGTTTAGTTATAGTGTTTGTATATAAAAATATGGCTTGTCTAATAGTAATGCTAATATATAAATTAAAAATATTTATATATTTTTATTTGCGTTTTTTTTTTTTTACTAAAATGAATGATTTGGTGATTTTTTATGAGCTTAAATGATTATTTTTTCAGATGACTTGTAGAGCAACCAAAAATGTGAACTTTTCAATATTTTTTTTATAAAAAAATATTGGAAATTTAACTGAAATATTAATTAATAGTGAATGATAACAATTATTATTTTTGTATTTGTGTTAAGTTCCATAACTTAGGCCGCTTTAATGATGACTTCAAAACTTTGGTGCCATATAAAGCAGTTTTGAGATAATAATTTTTATAAATAATTATTTTCAAAATCTGTTGATTATGATTTCTTTTTTTATCAAATTTATTATTTTTAGAAAATAATTTTGTTTGGCAATTATTTTCAAAATTAAGATTTTATTTTAATATATATTTTTTTTTTTTGTAAGTTTTAAATATTTATTTTTTTGTTTGGTTTTTTAAAAAAATTTCACTATACATATATATTTTTTACATATATTTTATTCTACATATATATTATTTATTTTTGTATATTATTTTTATATTTTCACTATATTTTTATATATTTCTTAATTATATTTTTATTAATTTATTTTTTTATATAAGTAATATTCACTAAGAATTTTTTTTATTTGCATTAAATGTTCTCTTTTTTAATAAATGCGTAATATTTTTTTTATATAAATAAGTTAAGCACTTATAAATTGTTTAGAAATTTTAAGACTCGTGTTGCTTGCTTTTTTATTTATTTATTTTTAAATAACATAAATTATTATAAAACTATGGTAAAATTCATTTAATTTATTTTTATTTTTTTCATGTAAATATTTAAAATTCAAATCCAAATTTTCTTTTTTTATTCATTTGTTTTCTATTAAACCACTATACGCTCTGTTATCAAACGTCTAAGACGAAAAATATTTCCCGTAACAAAAATTCTCCGGTCCGTTTAAAGCGTAGCGATCAAATGCTTGAGACCGGCATAAGTAAACGTCGTATCAGTTGTGAATATTGCCAGTATGCAATGTACAGTGAAACGTGAGCAATGATTTTCTGTTTTTTTATTTTTTATTTTCTTTATTTATTTTTCAGTAGCCTCAACAACAACTACAATAAAAAAAAACAACAATATTAGCAATAGTAACTGCAGCAGCAGTACAGCAATAGCTATAGCAGCCTCAAAAGGGTTGTGAATTCAGTTACAATTCTGCCTGCTAAACTAAAAGTATGAGCACGAGATTTGTTTTGTTCTGTTGACGTTTCTGTTAAGGGTATTTGTGTTCTCTGCAACTGAGCTTTTTGTCAATTTGTATTAATTATTTTGTTGTTTGAAATATTAGAAATTTTCTTTTTGCAATTGTTGTATTATAGTTAGAATATTTTTAGAGTAAAAAATAAAAAAAATAATGAAATAAAACAGTCGTGCTAAGAATTTTGAATAAAAATTGTTGACGGAAATTTTTAGGTGATTTTCTCTGTAATTTGGAATGTGCGGAAATTAAAGGTATTTATATCAACTTATGTAGAAAGAAAGTTATCTGGTTTTCAGTTTTTTAAGCTAACTATAAGAAATTATAAACTTTTGAAACTAGTTTTAATTAAGTTGTTCAGACTATTTTATAGTTCAGATTATAGAATAGATTTTAGCATGGGTTATAGCCCAGTTTGCAATTTAGTTTATAATCTATAGTCTAGTTTATAGTATAGTGTTATTGTCTCATATAAAATCCTGTTTATTGTGTTGTACATAGTTTGATATATAGCTCGATCTAAAGTCATATATTTAGTCTAGCCTCTAGTATAATCTGTAGTGTATAGTCTAAGTTGTTTAGACTATTTTATAGTTCAGATTATACAATAGATTTTAGCATGGGTTTTAGCCTAGTTAAGTTGTTTAGACTATTGTATAGTTCAGATTATAGAATAGATTTTAGCATGGGTTTTAGCCCAGTTTATAATCTATAGTCTAGTTTATAGTATAGTGTTTTTGTCTCATATAAAATCCTGTTTATTGTGTTGTACATAGTTTGATATATAGCTCGATCTAAAGTCATATATTTAGTCTAGCCTCTAGTATAATCTGTAGTGTAAAGTATGGTTTATAGTCTTGTCTAAAGTCAAGTTTATTGTTTTGCATATTGTCTATTCGGCCTATAGTTCTGTCTTTAATTTGGTCTATAGTATAGTCTATATTCAAATCTATAGTCTATTCTATAGTCCCGCACGTATTGTAAATTCCAGTCTATTCTTTAGAAACGTAAGCAATCTAAGCATTACCCTTGTTCATAGCATATTCTTTAGTTTTAGTCTAGTTTCTGTCTAAGTTTATGATCCTTTCTATAGTCTTGTCTATTTTTAAGTCAGTTGTTCTTTAGTCTAAGTTTAATCTAGCCTATATCTTAGTCTATAGTTCTATATATGGTCTAGTCTATTGTCTGTTCTATAGATTCGTCTATAATCCAGTCTTTAATAGAGTTTATTGCGTGGTTTGTAGTCTTGTCTATAGTTTGGTATATAGACTGATTTATAGTCGGGTATCTAGTCTGTTCTGTAGTGTAGCTACTTTAAAATATTATTTTGGAAGTTTTTAAATTAAATTTTATTATTTTTTTATTATTTAAGTTTTCTTCTAAAGTTTCTTCTGGTATTTTAATTATTTTCTGCTTAAATGTAAAGCTTAATTGTAACACTATTCAACAGTTTTGTAAAATTTAATATTTGTATAATTTTTTTCTTAAGACGTATGATTAATATTAATTGCTGGCTTGTTTTGAAAAATCCTTCATAATTTCTTTTTTGTTTGAAGGAACTTTAGAATATAAATGGATTTAAAACTACCGCTCCATTGATATAATATTTTGAAAATTTAAAAGTTAAATTAATTTAAATTTATTATTATTATTATTATTATTATTATTATTATTATTAATATTTTTAATAACAATTTTGTAAAATTTAATATTTTCATAGTTTTTTTCTTTAGACGTATGATATATATTAATTTCTGGCTTGGTTTGGGAAAATACTTCATAACTTCTTTATTGTTTAAAGAAACTTTAACATTTAGAAGGATTTAAAACCACATTTGAAGTATTTTTAAAAAATTTTTTATAATATTTTACCTTAAAATACAATTGTTCAATAATTTTTAATTTAAATTATTATTATTATTTTTTTTTTTTTTTTTTTTTGTTTCAATTAATTTAGTTTTTTATTATTATTTTTTTTATCAAATATTTTTTTTAAATCCTTTCTTTAATCCAAATTATTTTTTATTTGTTTTACAGCAGTAGAATTTTTTCAGAATTTTAAGTTAAATTAAGAAATTTTCTTCTAGACGTATGATTAATATTAATTACTGGTTGTTCATAACTTTTTTATATTTTGTAGGAATTTTAAAATTTCTACGGATTTCTAAAGACAATATTTTAAGAATGAACCCAAATATTTTTTTAAAAACATCGATAAAAGAAATTATTTATTTAAATTTTTTCCTATTAGTTAAAAATTTATTATTATTTTTTAATATTCTACTGTGTATTTAAATTGTTATCTTCTTATGTTTCTAATTTTGTACTTAAAATTTATATGAATTCTAAGAATTTAGTAAAATTTAAATTTTTTATACCCACTATCAAAAAGATGTCTGCTTTCAACAGACAGACAGACGGACGGACGGACATAGCTAGATTGACTCAGAATCTAACCAGGACCCAGAAAATATATACTTTGTGGGGTCTTAGATGATTCCTTCGACATGTTACACACGGAATGACAAAATCAATATACCCCCCATCTTTTTGATGGTTGGTATAAAAATTTATATTTAACTCCCGTATTTTTTAAGCGCTTTACCACACCAAAATTTTTACTACAGAAATTTTTTTATATGAGCATTTTTGAAAAATGAAGAATTTAATTTGCGGTGAAAACCTTTGTTTTTCAAAATTTCTTCAACTTTTTTCTTTTAATTAAATTTATTTTTCTAATTAAAATTGTTTTTAATTAAAACAATTTATTTAAACATTTTTAAAAATTTCCCTCTGGACGTATGATTGATATTAATTGCTGGCTTATTAAAAAAAAAACTTTTATAACTATTTATTATAATTAAAAATTTAAAAATTTTAACGGTTTTTTGATTAACAACAATTTAATAATTCATTAAATGTGTGTTTAAAATTTAATAAAAATGTTTCTTATAAAAATATTATTCTTAATATATTTTTTTTAATTTTAAGTTTTTTTCCTATTCTAGAAATCCTAACACACATTTTTTACCAACAGTTTTATTTAATTTATTAAATTTTAATTTTATTAACACTTTCATAAAATTGTTTAAATAAAATGTAAGTAGTAGTAAGTTGTGGCAATTATAAAGCTTTTAAACAAACGTGTTACTAATGAACACTACTAATCATTTAAAAGAAATAATTAAAGAAATTTTATATTGACGTTAAGATTTTCAATTAGTTAACTTTAAAATCATAAAAATATTCTTAGAAAAAAATTATAAGAAATAAGAAAAAAGTATTTTAAAATAAAAATAGGAAATAGATAAATTTTAGTTTTAACAAAATATAAATCCTTTTATGAAATATTATAATATAGCTTTTTTAGCCATTACCTTTTACTCTAGGAAGTAAGTGCCTCTCTTTTTTATTTTTTTAAAAGCTTAAAAGATTTGTATTTAAATATCAATATAAAACTAGTCAGCTGTTCGTTTAATGCGGTGTGAATAATCTGCTAAACATTAAAAGAGAAATATCACCTGAGCCATACGAAAACTAGTTCAGAAAAAATTAGTCTCAATCTTTAATAAATTGAGCATTACTAGATTTACTTACTGATATACCTTTAGAATTTCATAATAAAATGATAATTTCAAACTGATTAAATATTTAGTTGGAATTATTTGGTTTCATTATTATTATTATTTATTATTTTGTTTGTTTTATTTACAATTCATTTGATTTAATCAATTTTTTCTTATGACTTAAAGCAGAGGGCAAATAAGCATTTTACATGATCGTGATCTCCCCCTACATACTAACCTTTATAAAGAAGGGTGTCATCAAATCTGTTAATTGGTCTTATATATATTATTGTAGCGATTTATTTCCCAAACTAATTTACTTTTTTATACAAAATAAAAAAATAAAATCATTTCCCCTGATCAAGAAAGCTATGCGGGAATATGAAAAACCAAAACTCGTGTAGAATTTTATTGAATGGCGTTTGTTTATAGAATTTTTTATAATATAATTATTACATTTAAGCATGTAAGCTCCAGCAAATAATAAGTGATGTCAACTATTTTTTATGTAAATAAAAATACAATAGAAAAAATTATCTGATTAATTCTGAAAATGTGTAAAATTTTATTTAAAATTTTTAGGCAAATAAACAAATTCATGGATCTTGTAATAAGTATTATTAGGCAAAATTTATTTAAAATATCACCACTAAGAACGTTAATTTAGCCTTACTTTTTCAAAGCAAAAATATTTTTTAAGTATCAGTCAATTCAATTAGCTTATCAGTTTTAGTTTTATTTAATTTTTTACTATTTCTCAAAACTCTTTAATAAATAGTGGTCAGGCAGTCATTTAGTTGCCTTTTAGTAAAACTAAACAAACATTCACATTAGAAATATTATTACTTTTTTTGCTAATAACCTGCACTCACAGTGATGGGAAATTTTTTTAAAAAAAAGAAATAAACCATAATTCTCTACTGACGAACATTCAAATGCAAACAAAAATAATGACAGAATGAACAAACAAAATGTGTTTTAAAAATATAAAAAAAACGTTGTTGAAATCAAACAAAAAGGTAGATAGATAGATATTCAAACTCTCCAACACACTTTCATATACATATGAAACTAATACATATACATATGTTTATATCTATGTGTATACATTTACAAATATAGATTTGCACGTTGGCATCGCGCAAATAAAGTCACGCGGATCTCAGTATGACCTAAAGCCCACTGTCTACCAGCGTTCTAAGCACGTGTTGTTGCCACACTCAAATGACAATAACAACAACAATAATAGAAACAACAATACCAAATATACATACTCGAACATACATTTCTACTGAATGAATTAGTTGTAAATAACGTTAGAGCTGTAATATACATACATTTATACATGAGTTTACTTACATACCCATACACTTATAAAGTAAGTAGTTGTACAAGCAAACATACTATAATTGAATGAACAGATGGATGGTTGCCTGGATATTTATATGGCTGGCTAATAAAAATAACAGCACACATACATTCTAGCTATTCTTACACACTCTGAATGGTGGCCAGAATTTAAAGGAACCTTTTGTTGTAGTTTTATCAATATGATATTGAATTGATGTAATACCAATAGTTATTGAAACAATTAAGCTTACTGGGAAGCTGTTAAGTAAGCTAAGAAAGCTTGTAGTGTTTTCACAAGTAACATATTATGATAAAATTTATATCTCAAAGGAAAATTAATTTTATAAATATAAGTTTAATAGTATAAGGAAGCCGTCATCATTTAAGCGTCTAAAACTGCTAGTAAAGAAGCACTAAAGTAAGATTTTTCCTAAGAGAAGCAATAATATTGATTTTATTGAAATAGGAAATCGTATAAGTTCATTTGAACCACTTTAAACCATAAAGAGCAATGTAAAGGAAAGGGCGATTCTAGAAGTATTTACAAAAAAATTAGTCAACGATACATTCACCCCAAAATCTTGACCTCTATTGCTGCATTCTTGACATAATTTGTGTACATAATTTTATCATTCCGTTTGTAATTTCTGCTATATTTCATTTCTTCACAGGTAGAGAATTCCAATTAATAAAGTCCGTCCGACCGTCTGCCTGTTGAAGTCAATTTACTGAATAAATACCGGTAGCAACTAATGAACTTTTATTTTTCGTTCAATAAATGACTGAGTTATGTAAACAAAATTTTAGTTCTCAAGCCCCCAGATAAACTGTGGATGCTCTTATTTCAGAAACTTCAAATTTTTTTAATCAAAATTAAAAAAACTAATAATAAAATAAATAATAAAAGAGGTTGAAAAAAAGAAAATTTTTTCTGCGGCACAGGATATCTCAGTCATTTTGTTATAAAGTGATAAACCTATAAATCATTTTTTAATTGACTGGTTCTCACTATAAGTCTATTTGTTATATGTTCGGGGTATATATGGAGGTATATATGGAAACATATATCGAAAAAGACTTGTAACATTTAGTTCAATAAAATATAAAAGAAATCTAATTGAAATTGACTACAAGTTAAACTTTTTTTTTTTTAACTTAAAATTAGTTAAGACAACCTTGCTGCAAATAAATTATATGATAATTGTTTCAATATATCAATTAACTCTTTATCATTTCTGACAAATACTTACATACTTTAAAACAAAATCTCATAGAATGCTTTTAGTCACACAATTACAAATATTAGTTGACAGGAATCCATTTTTTAATAATTTGACTAATAAGAAAATATTTTCTTTTTAAATAGTTTTGTAAAAATAGTTTGGACTTTTTTGTCTAATATATTGAGATTTACACGAGTCTTAGTACATTTAAACTTACAATGTATGTAGTTAGTCAAACGTTTTAAAATGTTTATTTTTCTCGCTCGAGTGTTCAATTATTTTTATTTTAAAATAATGTTTGTGGTGGTTTTTTAACAATATTAGTTAAAACTATATTGTTTCTTTGAAATTCTTTTAAAAATACAATATTTCTAAAGAAATAAGAAAAAAAAAAACAAAAAAAACACTATAGAATTAGCAATAAGAATCATTTTTGAATAGGATGGTGCTTTTTTCTGTCCGAAAATATGGTGTTTAAAAATGTAAAAGCATTTCGTTTAGTGTCAATTTAAAATACTATTTAATTCAGATTTTATTTGATGCATACTTTTAGGTGCAAAAACAAAATATATATGGAAAGTTTAAGCAATTTATTCCAGATAAAATCGTAAAATTTTTATAGCTTTTGTACAATTTTCAATTAAAGATTTTCATAAGTAATAAATTATCTTTAATCTTAACCCTAAACTAGCTTTAATGGAGCTTTAGTTTTAGGTATTTCTAAAGTTGAAAACTACCTTCAAATCATCATCCATCTAGATCCTTTAAAAAATCTCAAAGTAGTTTTACTTTTAAGAAATTCTGAATTCTCACATTAGCTTCAATCTGTAGTCGTAGGTTATTTTTTGATTACCGATTAGTTTCAAATGAATTTAACCCGTTTCCACTAAGTGATCTAACCAAGACTGCAGAAGAACATCTTATAATTTCATTAATAATAAATTGAAAACCCCAACAAAATACACATCTTTTTTAATAAAATAAATAAGAATGAATAGTATTTAATTTTTTCAGTAACTTTTAAGAATTTCAGTTTTATAACATTTAAAATTCACCATATAGCATATAAATTTTTCTTCTTACTAAGTCACAAAGTTGCTTAGTTTATAAGTCTTTCTAAAGCAGAGATGCCCAATTTGTAAATTTCCTGACTCGCGAGGTTAGACTAAAAATGCTGCTTACACAACGCTGCTTCACACGTACACTATAAACTACATCGTTCGACTGCTGCTCTCTCATTAATTTCAATGCAAATCAAGTCAAGTTTTTTGCTGCTTCACACACACAAGAGCAAATGTATAGTAGTGTGTGTGCGCATCACTATTCTAAAGTATTAAATTAGAATATTGAACAGGAATGTGCCGAAAAATGAGTGTTTAAAAATGTAAAAGCACTTGGTTTAGTGTCATTTTTAAAGATTTTATTTAATTCAGATTTTATTTGATGTATACTTTTAGGCTGATTAAAACGTTAACAAAAATACATGGTTGAAAAGAATGATTGATAAATTTATATATATATATATATATATATATATATATATATATATATATATATATATATATATATATATATATATATATATATATATATATATATATATATATATATATATATTTTTTTTTTTAAGAAATTGACATTATATTAACAAATTGCTAGTTATATTAATGATAATAAAAATATACTAATCTTTATTATATGAACAAATAGTTTTTGTTTCTGCAAATTCAAAACCCAAAATGCATCCTATAAATTAGTATTTTTTTTTTTTTATTTATTAAATAATTATTACTTACCTTTAATTATAATTAAAAATAAAAATTATTTCACAAAATCAATGCTTACCTGTAAATAAATAAAATAATAATTTTAATTAGTAAAATATTAAAAAGAATATTACCATAAATATATATAATACCAAAGAATTATAAACAATTAAACAAAAATAAGTGTAAATTAACATTTAAAAATATGATACGAATAATTATATATTGTTAATCCTTGAAAACCCCACATGAGCTCCTTTTTTTTAACAAACGAAAGGAGATAACGAAAGGAGATATATACATCTCTATTCTTTTGTGCAACAGATTTTAACAGATGAGTTTGGTCATGGTATTGTATTGGTAAGTACGTATGATTGTGTGTGAATAAACATGAATGTCCTAAACACAAATCACATGTTTCAATCATACGCACGTTTACTTATTGAATGAACATCATCATCATCATCATGAGAAATCATTTCATTTGCATTAACATCAGGAAGATTTTCATAATCATCATTACCATCATCGACAGCGATGTCAGAAGTAAAGCAAATTATCCTACAGTTCTGGTGATTGTTATGGGAGTGATGATTTTATTGTTAAGTAATTATTTCAATGTTTTTAAGTTTAGATTACAAATATCATATTAATATAAGTATTTCCAAATATTTAAGACACGTGTATAAACGTGGTACTAGAAATAGTAATAAACTTAAAACTAATTACACTGTATATTACTCAGAGAAAGTAAAATAGTCAATTGACATACCAAGTGAAACAAAGTAATCAGGGTGCTATTAAAAAAGTTTAAATTGTCACCAACAGAACTGTAGGATAAGAAAAACCATGGAGATGATGTTTATTTACTTAAACATACAAACATTTGAAGATTTTTAAACTCACTCCCTAATGAAATAGATACACCACAATTGGATTTGAATAAAATCATGACAGATATTTAAAAGGGTGGGAGTTTTAAAAAGAAATTATTTACAATAATAGCCTGTTTCTCTATGTCGAACGAAAATCTAAGCGAACGAAAGCAAGTCGAACTTATTCGAATCATTTTGGGTTTCTGTATTTCCTACGCTTTCGTTCGCATGGAGTTACGTCTTTTCGTATTGTTTTTGTTTTATTTTTCTTCAGAGTAACTTTTTTTCGTAAAAATATTAAAAATACTACTAAATTGTTTAAACGTTGGTACAACTAAGAAAATAAATAAGCAAAAATAAAATAATTAATAGCCTGTTTCTCTATGTCGAACGAAAATCAAAGGGAACGAAAGCAAGTCGAACGAATTCGAATCATTTTGGGTTTCTGTATTTCATACGCTTTCGTTCGCATGGAGTTACGTCTTTTCCTATTGTTTTTGTTTTATTTTTCTTTCAGAGTAACTTTTTTTCGTAAAAATATTAAAAATACTACTAAATTGTTTGAACGTATATACAACCAAGTTAATAAACAATCAAAAATAAAATAATTTAAAAAAATGAAAAAGAAAAAAATTTTGTTTAGATTTCTTTAGAAATTGTTTTTTTAGATGCAAAATCATTATTTATCGACACATAATATATATAAAATGAAAAAGAAACATGATTGAAGAACATTTGCAGTGTCCTGATTAGTAATTTTAATACTTTTCATTAAAAATCCAACCAGTCGAAAGCAAAATAGCAAGTGACTGATTTTGACATTTTTGTTCTTATCGTTCGAAATACAGAAACCAAATTTTATATGAAAACACTTACGTTTTCTTTCGACTTGTCGTTCGACTCGTTGTTCGCATAGAAGTGAGTTAGAGAAACCCAAATCAGTTTTCGTTCGCTTAGAAGTCGAAAGAAAGCTTTCGTTCGACATAGAGAAACAGGCTATAAAAGAAAATTAAAAAACAAAAATTTGTTTAGAAATTGTTTTTTTAGACACAAAATCATCATTTATGGCTAAAAAATAGATCAAAACAAATAATAAACATGATTTTGGAACATTTGCAATGTCCTGGTAAGTATTTTTCCTATTTTTCTTTAAAAAAATCAACCAGTCGAAAACAAAAAGCAAGTGACTGATTTTGACATTTTTGTTCTTATCGTTCGAAATACAGAAACCCAATTTCAAATGAAAACATTTACGTTTTCTTTCGACATGTCGTTCGACTCATTGTTCGCATAGAAGGCGAAAGAAAGCCTGTTTCTCGACATAGAGAAACAGGCTATAAGATTTTTATAAAAAAAATAATTAGACGGTTACTAAAAGTTGAGAGTTTTACGTTTCAGAATTTGTATTCCAGATTCATATATCTAGTGAGATACTGTGGGGTAAAAATATTGAAACCAAAATAGTTATAGATCAAGATCACAAAAGTGTTTTATTTAACTATTTTAAACCCCTATTCCGAGAGGACATTTGATGGGGGCTAGTAATAATGGACCGATCATAACCAATTTCAATTGGCTTCGTCCTTGTGTCAAAATAGTTATTTGTGCCAAATTTCATCAAGATATCTTTAAAATTGCGACCTGTTCTATGTTCACAAGATTTACATGGACAGCCAGCCAGGCGGACGGACGGATACCGTTAAATCGACTCAGAAAGTGATTCTGAGTAGAACGGTATACTTTAAGGTGGGGGTTCGAAAAAAAACATCAACACAAACGCATGCCCCAACCACCTATGGTGGGTCTTGTAAAATTCGCAATTTTAAGCTTATTATGAAAAAAAATTTCGAATTTGCTCCCACACATGAAAATTTAGTGCATTTTTATGAATTTTTATGTCACTCAGCATTAGAATTTGTTAGTTAGATTTTTATGTTAGACCTATGGTTTCTTAGAAAAGTTCGCTTAGAATTCTTCCAAGATTACGTTTTTGCTCTACTTCATAGGACAAAAAACCTAATACATACTTTTTCAACATAAAATTTCTGATAATGTTTTCTTTATATTCAATTGGTGGAAGTCTCGATTGAGTTCTCTAATCCTGGTAAAATAAAAATCACAGATGTCTCTTGAAGCTATTCACAAAACATCACATTATAAGATCCAAAAAAGAGTAAGTTTTCTGCGACTAAGAGTTCACTCTTTTGTCGCTCTTGTAGACAAATCTTATTGTCTATCTGGGTTTGGATATATATCTCTATTTTCAAGTCAACAGGGTTACCAAAATAGCGTTACGGTCTTATGAAAACTTTAAACTGCTTTTATGTAGACATAAGGTAGAAGGAGGATCTTGCGCTACTCTTTTCAATTAAAAGATATTATTTTTTCTGTCCTAAAGACTTAGATAAGTTACTACCACATTAATATATACCGCTCGACTCAGAATCATTTTCTAAGTTGATTTATCCATGTCCATCCGTCCGTCTGTCTGTCCATGTAGTTAAATCTTATAAATTACAGGCTGCAATTTTAAAAATAAATCCACAAATTTTGGAATAAAATATTATATTGGGACAAGCACTAACCCTCTTGAGTCTAGTTATAATTGGCCCATTATTTAACCTACTAGCTCCCATACAAATGTATTTTATTTTATCTGAATTTCTGAAGAAATTACAACTGCCGATATATCAAAGTTTTATAGTTTGAAATATCATCGATAAAATAAGAGAAACACGATTAGTACGACAAAAATAATTGGATAAATTCCAATTTTCTCATATAGAAAATAATTTCTGAATTTTTTTTTAATTCAACGAATAAAATTAAAAATCTTTCTTTTATTCTTTAAAATTCTACATAAAACGTTTACGCACACCCTCAAATACATTTACAGCTGAGAAAAACAATACTTTATAGCATATAGTTCACCTGAGATGTCGTCACATGTCCAGTTAATTTAAATGAAATATTGGTTCTATATCTGAAATGAGAAAGGCAAGAGCAGTAACAGAAGAAAACACAAATATTCTATTCAAACTAAAGAAAAAAAAAAAAAAAAAAACCAACAACAAATTGTAACGCTAAACACTTACGTCAACAATGTTCTATCAACTTATTTTACCTTGCTCAGTTGCAGCGCAGTAATAGCAAACGTTAACGTTGCATTAACATTTTGATGAGTACATACAAACATGAGTATATATTACTTGGCGTTGTTATTATATTTTTTTTTTTTTTTTGTTTTGTAGTTTGTATTATTATAGCTGCTGCTGTTATTATTTTGTTGTTGTTTATTTTATTTGCAATGAATTTGTTGTTATCACGTTTGAAAACACGTGCTTTTCTGTTCAAAACGAGAGTTTGATTGTGAAGAATAAAAAAAAAACAAAAATAGAGAAAAAAAAAAAAAAAAAAACAAAATTAAAACGATTTATAGACGACGAATTATAAACGAATGCACTCACTCTTTGCAACGAACACCATCATCATCATCAACAGAAATAATAACAGCTACAAAACGTGTGTTTAGTAGTGTGTTGGGTAGTATACCTAGTACTTGAATAGATGAATTGCTAAGTAAAAAAATTTGTTACACTCACAGTTTGACTATTTATTTGTCAGTTTGTCAGACTGTCTCTTTGTTGTATTGGTTGGCTGGTTAATTGCTGAAATTGTAAACCTGCTTGGAAGCTCAAATCACACATGTACACCCAAGCGAGTTTATATGTATAAGTTTGTAAAAACCCCCACTTTACTGATCCCTCATATGTTTAGTTTGAACTGTAAGTCTCAGAATAACTGCCGCCTGTTTAAGTACATGTGTGTTGAGTTTGTTTGCGGTTGCTCATTTTTTTGGTGTTGGTCTGTAAGCATTTTTACACCCTTCATAAAAGGCAACTTGATAATATCTAGAGATTAATCTGGATCTTTAAATATAAAAAAGTTGATGTTGAAATCAACTTTCCCAAGGCCTTAGATAAGTTAATAACATTTACTATACATCAATATATTGTAAAAGTTATCGATAACTTTCCTATTACAAATCAGAAACGTAAGTCAAAAGTTTGCGGAATTATGAAAGAAATTCTAAAAAAAGCCCACAAGTATTATTTAAAATAACTTTCTCAAATCCACCAAAAATAAAATATACCAAAAGTAAAATTCACAAAACCTACCGTGATGAAGGGTATATAAAATTCGTCATCGCTTACTATAGCGCTTACACTTGTTTGTTTATATTTTTGTTATAATTATGGAATTTTTTTTTTTTTTAGAGAGAGTTTAATAGATTAATTATACCTTACACCACCATAGGTGGGGAGGATATTATGCGTTTGTGCTGGTGTTTGTAACACCCAAAAATATTGGTCTAAGACCCACCTTAATTTATACCAATCGGCTTAGAATCACTTTCTGAGTCGATTTAACGATGTCCGTCCGTCTGACCGTCTGTCCGTCCATGTAAACCTTGTAATCAAACTACAGGTCGCAATTTTGAACCAAAATTTATGAAATTTGGTACAAAGCTTTCTTTTGGTCCAGGGATGAAGCCTATTGAAATTGGTTATGATCGATCCATTATTTCACCTAGCCCCCATAGAAATGTCCTCCCGGAAAAGGGTTTAACGATCATAAATCCCTTAAATATAGCAACATTTTAATGAAATTCGGCACATATAAGTTTCATATAAGTCCAAATAAGTGTGCTGAGTTTTAAAAAGATCGGTCCATAATTACCCATAGCTCCCATATAAACCCCTTTTCAGAAAATCGCTTTAACGGCCATAAATTCTATTAAAATGTTAGTATCAAGTTAATATTCGACCCAAATAAGTTTTATATAAACATAAATGACAGCGCCAAATTTTATAAGGATCGGTTCATAATTTACCATAGCTCCCATATAAGGCCCCCTTTCGGAAATCACACAAAAGTGAATAAATTCATATAAATGTCAGTATCGACGTAATATTCTGTATTCGTATGTTTTATTTTACACTTTTGAGTGTGGGTCCACATTTGACTCCAAGTCTAATAAAAGATCCCTCCCAGAATTAAAATGTACACAATGGTATAGGGTATCATATGGTCGGGCTTGACCGACTATATCTTTTTCTCTCGTTTTTAATTGTGTTTGTTTTACAAAAAATTTTATCAACTGTAAATTTATGCGTTTTAAGAATAGGATTTTCCGTTTTGTTGTTGTAGTTCGATAAAGGTATAAATATTTATAGCAATTGATTTAAATAGTAAGAGATTAGAAAAAATGTTAAAGATAAATTAACACCATCCAAAAAGAGGGACTACATACAGTATGTCATTTTGTTTTAAGCATATCGAAATATTCGTCGAAGACTTTATAAATTCTGGTGTTTACTTGAAAGCTATGGTCAATTATGGATCCACAGTGTCTCATTCAAAAAATTAAATGGAAATAAATATGGAATTTTCGAACGGCTAGTATGATTTCACTGAATCTTCACTGATAGTAGAGGTATATGTTTCGAATTTGGACAATCTAGAAATAACGGGAAAGAGTCCATAGGATCCTAAAATTTAATACCTCGGGTACTCAAAATATAAAAAAACGATCCTGATTCGTTATATCTTAATCGATTTAAAAGATTGAGAGTCTATGCATATTATTCATTTATAATTTTACAATTATGTTAGTGGAATGAATTATAAACCTGAGTAGATTTTTAGATTCTTAATTTAAAGTATTTTTTACTTTTTTTTACAATTTTTAACAAAAAGCCCGCAATTTAAAAAAACTAAAAAATTCCAAAATTAGGTTTTTTTTTACTTTTTTTGCTATATCCTTCTAATCGATATTAGGAAGCAAAATTTTTTATTAGCAAAAACTTAAAAACACATTTAACTATCTAAGAAATATAATTTTTTTTTAAAACCAACTTTGCGATTTGAAAAACTAAGGCGAAAATTGGAAAATTATGAAAAACATAGGTCGAATTTGGGAGAGACTGCTTCCGCAGGAATAAAGTTATAAAAACATTTTTCTTTCACATAATCCTAATCCTAATATATAAGGAGTGCGATCGAAAAAATCTTAACATACGTTTTGCTTCATAACTTTTTTCAGAATCAATATTGAAAATATTTTTTGATCTAGTTTTCATGGAAAAATACGTCAGTTACTACTTTTAATAACACCCATGTTGATTTGTCCTTATTTTCATCAAAATAAGTGACGAAAAAGATTTACGTGCTACAAATTATTAAAAAATTTCAAAAAAAAAAAATCCAAATATGTCCTACAAATAATTGGCCACAGAATTAAATTTTTGCCGTCAGACTGTTTCTAATGTTATTAAACAGAATTAGGAGAATTTGACCATTGATATGAAACCTAGTTCGGAAAGAAAAAAAAGGACCACATGATATTGGGAAGGCCAGAAATTTGAAAGCACATTGAAAGGAACTCAAAACACATCTGGTAGAAAAGCAGCCCAGTTAGCTCAGTGCTTCGACTATTTGGTGCGAAAATTTAAAGCTAATGCAGAGTTGACAATAGTTCCAAACAGGAATGCCGCAAAAAATTTAGAAGCAAAGAATAGGACACGGAAATGAAAACCAAATTTCATACAAAAATACTCAAGTTGTATAATTGACGAAGAAACGTATGTGCTGGCAGAATTTTCGCAGCTTCTGCGTCAAAACCTTTTATTGTTAATGCTCGAGGCAATGTTAAAGATAAGTTTAGGACCCAAAAGCAGAAAAAATTTCGTACAAAATTCCTGGTATAACAAGATTTTTGCAGTTACGGAAAACAGGAAAGTCATTTGATACATTCGGATCTATAAATACCAAAATATGCATAAAGGAATATTTGCCAAGAAGACTTCATCCTTTCATAAGAGAGCACAACGTGTTCACATATTTTTGGCCTGATTTGGTATCATGTCACTACGGTAAGAAAGCTCTGGAGTGGTACCAAAACAATAACATAGTTTTAGTGCCAAGAGAGGTCCATTTTCAAAATTGTCCATAGCTTAGACCAGTGGAGAGATATTGAGCTCTTTTGAAAAGTGAATTGAAGAGCATAAAAAGGGTGTTTTAAAAAACCAAAGATTTTGAAAGTAGATGTGCACACTGTTCCAAAAAAGTGACAAAGAAAAAATATGGTTTCATTGACCATAATCTAAGAGCAACATACCATGATTGTAATATATGATTCCAGGTTACAATAAGTATATTTGTACGTAATCATTACTATGATTCCAATTTATAATTTATTAGTAAGGTTCATAACCTTATTAATAACTTTTAGTAAGTTTTATAACCTTTTCATAAGTATTGCTTTCAATTTCATAATGTTTTTATCATTTAATAACTCCATGTTATCATATATATAAACTAATTTTATCATATATATAATCCCATTTTATCATATATATAATCCCATGTTGTTGTATATGTGGTACATTCATCATATTGAATAAAAACAAAACTTGTCAATTTATATTTGTTCATATATAAACTAAATGAGAATTATAACTACTGGATTGATACACAAAAATGTGTATTCAAAAGGCATTAAAAGTTAATGGCTTAATGGTTGTAGAATTAACCAAATTTGTAAAATAAACTGAATGATTATATAATTAACTAAATTGTTGTAGAATTGACTAAATGAGTGGATTTATCATATATATGATATCATATAAACATATTTAGATACATATTATAATTCAGTGAGCCATATTAAAATTTTGATTGTGGATAATCATTAAATGATTAAACAGAATCATAAACGTTGCTATCATGAACACAGTATATTTAAATCAATGAAAAATGGCTATATAATCATTGAATAGTTGTGGTGATCATGCTGTAACCATGTTTTTTTCTCTGCGTGCAAATCTCTAACGGAAGGGTTAATAAAAATGGTCCACGAGTTCATAAGTAGTGGTTAGAACTATGAAAGTTATATATTTTCTGTGATCTGTAACAAATTATCAATTAAATAAAAGAAGAATGAAGACTCTAAGATCAACCATTTCCAAGTTATTGAATATTATATATGTTAAGATTTTTTCGAACGCACTCCTTATTATAAAATTGAAATGTAAGTTTGTTTGTTTGTGCGTCAATCACGTCTAATCGGCTAAACCTATTTTCAGGAAATTTGACACATAGATAGTACCAGTGCCGGTTATGGTTATAGGCTATGTAAGATCTCGATTGGATACCACGCCCACATTTTACGCCCACTTTTAAAAACTCTTAAACGGCTAAACCGATTTTCATGAAATTTCACACAGAGATAGTGCCGGTGGTCGTTATAGGCTATGTAAGAACTGGGTTGGATGTCATGCCCACATTTTATGCCCACTTTTTAAAACTCTTAAACGGTAGTAAATATTTGATATCGCCTAATAAGGGGTAGCGAAGCGCACCGGGTTACGCTTATATATAGATTACTAATAATTTGAAAACAAAAATGTAAAATAGAAAATTTGTTCCAATTAAAAAATTTATTAAATCAATAATATATTATTTAAATTTAGATGAAAAATTAAGCAACTTTTTTAATTGATAAATATAAGGTAATAATTTCTTCTGTGTATTAATTATCTTTGAACAAATTATAGAATTTATGAATTCAGTCCTAAAAATAGCTGCAATTTTCTAATATAAATTTGTTTAATTTTGGAGCAGTATAAGGGGATATGTTTCTTTCTGCTTAAATTTCTCTTCTATTCTTTACCAATTTCATTTCATAACTTACAACGAATGCAACTATAGTTACCAATAATGGTAAAAAAAAATAAATATTTTCCTTAACACAATTTTTGTGTTTGTTTGTTTGTTTTTGCCTTCTCATCGTTTTGTCATTAACAAAAATTTTATTAAAATCTAAAAATAAATATTTCCTAGTAGTAGAAATTATTTTCATTACTAATGTATGGTCAGTCTAGGAAAATACTTATCACGTAACCACTATAATAAAATATATATATATTTTTTTTTTTTGTGGACTTTTCAGAAAATATTTTAAGTCGTAATAAGACCTTTTAATGCCTTTTTTAATCATAGAAGACGCATCGCACAGTGGTTCTAAAAAACTTTTTATTTTTGGAAACTTGTGAATCCTTGGAATCGTTTCTTCAGACCAGGACCCGAAAAACGGAAAATTAAGATTTGAAGCACTTTTTTGAAAAATAATGTTAATATTTAAATTAAAATATAATTTAAATTTACGAGAATTGTTAGAAAAGTTTTTCTAGTGATTGTAAAGAAAACATTCCTCGATATGTTTTTTTTTTTTAACACTAGTTAAAGCAATAAGTATGATTGGCAACACGTTTCCGTTTTATTTTTTTATTTATAAACCTTAATGGGAACATACTTTGTTGTTTAATATAATATTTAACCCTACGGTATATACCCAAAAAAATTAATGTTAGTCAATACCCGTGGTACACGGGTACCATAGTGTAATTATCGTTGATTTTATTCCAAAAAATAAAATTTTATACAAATTATTTATTACAACCATTTAACTGGTAACAGATCTTTAAGCAAATCGGTAAATACATGTAGAAAAACATGTTTGAGTATTTTAGCGATGTCCGTCCGTCTGTCTGGCAGTCCATATTAATCGCTGTTTTTGAGATAATTTGATGAATTTTGGTTTATTTCTGAAATAAGTTCTCCTTTAAATCTTAAGGGAGTCAATTCTTATAATTTTGAAATTTTGCCTGCCATGGACATGTTTATACATTATTTTAAGGAAAAAATTAGAAAAATTTTAACTTTATATGAATCAAAGGACAATAAAAATAAGATTTTCAATAATAAATAGTGTAAAGGAAAGTTAATTGTAGTGCAAAATACAGAACATATATGAGGATACCCGGGTACAATGGATATTGACTCCCGTAGGTATAAACTTTAAAGCCATTTTACATATAGACCAAGTTAATAAAATTTAGTTTTTTTTCTCAGTTTTTATAATGTATAAACACCTTAATCACGACGATCTGAAGTTTTGTGGCTATATCATTAATAAAGAAATGCGAGCACTTTAAAGTTAAAAATGGTACCCGGGTATGTACCGTAGGGTTAATGATTGCGATCATTTATTTGAACATTCTGTTATTTTGAACAGTGAATTCAAAATGTATTACATATTAATTTCATTATATTGTTACAATGTTGATGAAAATGTGATTAATAAAAGAAATTATTATTTTTAATTTACATGTCTAGATAATAACTAGAATCTGATTTTAATTACGAAAAACTCATATTCAACTAATTTCTTCTATAAATAAAAATAAAAAAAAATGAAATTACGTAGGTTAAGTGTGTCAGAAATTGTTAATTTTATTATTTAAATTATAAAACAGTAAAATGATAAATCTTTTAATAAAGTTGGATTTAAAATTTTTTTTTATAGATTTTATTACAAATTTTAAAGTTATATTTCATTGGTCTATTACTACGTTTACATGTGGCTTTTATTTGCAATTAAAAACTTTCAAAAATGAAAATTTTTCTTTAAATGCTGCTAAAATATTTGCAAACAAAGTTTATTTACTTAAAAGTTAATCAGAATTATTTGCAAATTATCAAACTATTATTATTATTATTTTTTATTTTTTGCAAAAAGCTTCCGTATAAACGTAGTGCATAATATAAACGTATGTACATAGATATTCTTATTAGATTTAAACATTTTGAATTTCGTTTGAAATTTTCGTTCTGGCAAAATTTTTAAGAAAAAATTGTGTTAATTTAAAACCAATTTACTAATAAAAATTAAAATATCTTATTTAGAAGCTAGCTCCCTATTGCTTTTAATTATTTAAATATTATTTTAATTGTTTAAATATTATTCGATTTATCTGGAAAAAGGCTTAGTGTGAGTTAAATATCAATTGGTTTGAATTTAAAGGGATTTTTACACAAATTTTCTTTATTAATAATAACTGACGTCAAAGCTATAAAATGTCACATGCTTTTTTCTAAAACAAAATTAATATATTCATTAATAATTTAAATTAAGTAAAACTAATAAATCATTCTTCTAAAACAATTGTAATTTATTTAGAAATTATTTAAACATTTCAAAGACTGAATAATTCAGATGAGCATTATTTAGTTTCAGTCATATGTGTAAGTATTTTTTATATGAATAATTTGTCTGAATAAATTTGGTGTCATTCATTTTAGTATTTATTCATTTATATTGTCTCTCTTTCTAGATTATTTATTTCTATTTTTATATTATTTTTATTTATTTTTATTTTATTTTTATATATATTTCTCCCTCTTGGTTATTGTAATTGTTGCTTTTATTAGTTTTATGAAAGCTCTTCTTTTATTTTCTCATGTTATACTTACTCTCTGGCCATAACCTGAAAAAGCTTTTGTTATTTAGTTATTTACAGTTTAGTTGCAATAGTTACCGTTAGAGTGCGTTATAAGGGAGAGCTTTTTTTGTATGAGAATTATTATGGAATAAGTGTTGTCTTTAGCCGTTAAACTTAAATTTAAATTTGAATATGAGAAAAATATAAGTTTTAATCATAAAAAATATAAAAATATAATTAAAAAAATGTATTGAAGTTGTGATAGGTATTTATTTCTGTGGACTTTTGATAAAACAACTTAACTAAACTTTTAAAATTCTTCAAGAGAGTTAAAGAAAAAGTTATTTGTTTGTTAACTTTATTACCAAAACTAATAGTCGTAGAAAAATACCGATTAGTGTAAACGATGGGTGTTTCGCAGTCCACAGTTTGAAAATTTATTTGTAAAATAAAAAACAGAGTGTTACCACTTGAGATGTTTTAAATTTTAAGAATGACATAAAATATAAATTTACGTTGAAATTATTAAAATAAATTTGTACTTGGGGTGAAAACTTTACTTAAAATTTGTTTAAAATTAATACGGAAAACAAGTTTAATTTCAATTCTATTAATTAATCTATACAAAAGAAATAATAACATTATAAATTAATTAGAGGTTAATTTTTTTAAACGAATTAATTATAAATAAAAATTCCAAATCCAGCATTTAATGACTATTTTCATTAAATTACAAATAATTTTCTATAAATTTTTTCACTTTGGTGAAAAGTTTAATTGAAATAATAAAAATAATTTAAAGAAAGTTTTTGTAAAATAATTAAAATAATAATAATTACAAAATTTTTTAATTTATCTTAAAAAATACAAATTAATTTTTTTATATTTTAAATTTTAAAATTCCATATTTTATTTTGAGTTTTCATATAAAATAAAAATTTAAAGAATTCTTTTTTAATAAAATTAATTAAAAATTTGTTCGAAATATTTTTTAAAAAATAGAGGAAAAACTAAGAAATAAATTCTACCATAATTCAAGTTTTGAAATTCCACATTTCATTCAGAGTTTTTCATCACATTCACTTTGATGAAAAGCTTAATTAAATTAATAAAAGAAAAACTTTCAATTCCTGTAGTATTAAAAAATGGCCGTCATTTTTATTAAATTATTTTTATTAAAATTTTGTATGATATAATTTTGTCTTTAAAGTATTTTAAATAATGCTTTTAATTTCACTAAAAAAATAAAATAATAACTTTTACTATCATCATTTTGTCCATAATTTTTTTAGTTTTAATATATTGATAATAAATTCTGAAGACCTTAACGTTTTTTTTTTTTATTTATTTATAGCACACAACATAATATTCAGTAGCTGAAATTTTTCAAAAATATTATTTACAAATTTAAAAGAAATCATATTTATTTTCCAATAATTATTTAAAAATAAAATTAAACTTATAATTAAAATTTATAAATGCAGTATTTAAATACTACTTTTACTATAATAAATTTAATTAATATTTCTCTTACTTCGATGAAAACCTAAATTGAAATTATAAAAATAATTTAAAGAAAATATTTTTAAATTTTTTAAATATTCGTTTGGAATAATTTTGCTCCTTTTTTAACTTTTCAAAAATATTAATGAATAAATAAATAAATTTTACTTTAATATAAAGTTTAATTTTCCACATTTCATTCTGACTTTTTTCATTAAATAACAGGTTATACACAATTGTGTCACTTTGATGAAAAGTTTAATTAAAGAAACGGTACGTAGAGGGCCAGAAAATGAATTCCATTCTGCTAGTGTCTAATAAACTTTTTCAAAATATATTCTTCATTAATTATTAAATTAAAAAAAGAACTCAAGTCTGAATAAAATTACATTTGATTATTTCAGAAAAGTTCGAATAGAAATAAAATTAACTAATAATTAATTTAATTAAAAGAAAATTTTAAAATCCAAGACCATTAAAAACCGATGTAATTTTTGTTAAAATATTTTAGTAAAATTGTTACTTTGATGAAAAGTTTCATTAGAAACACTTGTCATTTTTACTTTAATTAAAATTTTGTTTGAAATAATTATGTTATTTTATAGCTATAAATTTTAATAAAAAAAATACTTTTTGTTCTCATCATCTTGTTCACAATTATCTTAGTTTTAATATATTGATCATAAATTCTTAAGATTTTAAGTTTATTTTTTTGTAGCATCCAAAATATTCTTCAGTAATTCAAATTTATGTGGGCTATAATTTAAAAAAGGGATTAAGTGGTATTTTAATAAATAAAAATTTTCAAAAATTCCTGTTGCAATTCCAATTAATTTAATGTATTTTAAATTTACTTAAGCAGAACATATGTGTATTATATTTGAACTCAAAGGAAAATATTTTTAGTTTTATATTTTTCCCCTCTAATCCTCCCCAAAAAATATTAAAATAACCACTTGAAATAATAAGAAAAAATATTTTAATTTTTTTTATACATATTTTGTGTTTTAATTTTAGGTGTTTTGAATTTTTGATCGCTATGACTTTATTCATTAAAAATAACAAAATTTGTATTTACTAAATGCTTTTTTTGTTTTCTCAATGAATTTCTTTCAAAACAAACGCACAATTTATTCGGCTACGCTAAGCGGTCTAATTCTATTTTCAAATAATATTTTGAAAATTATTTCATTTTTTTCTTTTTGTTTGTTTTTAGTTGAAGCAAATATTTTAAGTAGCTTTTCACTTTCATTTGTTAATGATTGTTGGTTTTTCTGTGCGGTTTTTATTAAAACATCAATTAAATTTTTATAAATTTTAGTTTTTATTTTAAAAACAAAATATTTTACGTTTTCATTATAATAAACCATATGTTTTACAATAAACTTGTATTTTTAAATTTTTTTATTAGATTTCTTTGTTTGATGGAAATTTTAAGAAATATTTGAATTATATTTACATTAAAATTACTTTTATTTATATTTTGAGATCAAATAAGTTTGATAAAAATCAATAATTTTTATTGAAATTGTAATGACATAAATATTTGAAGGAAGATTTTAAAATTTTTTTAAACATTTTTGAAATATTTTGTAAAAAAATAATTTTTAATTTTTATACTCACCATCAAAAAGATGGGGTTATATTGATTTTGTCATTCCGTGTATAACATGTCGAAGGAATCATTTAAGACCCCATAAAGTATATATTCGATTCTGAGTCGATCTAGCCATGTCCGTCCATCTGTCCGTCTGTCTGTCTGTTGAAAGCAGGATAGGGCTCGAACGGGACAACGTATTAGAACGAAATTTGGGTCAAATATTTATTTTTTATAAGGTTCGTTTGGTATTAAAAATGGGCAAAATCGGTTATGGGCTAAAAACTAAAAACACAGGGTATTTCAGGATATTTCATACTTTTCTTCTGATATCTCTTAAACAAAAGCATGTACGACAACGAAATTTTGTACGGATAACGTCAACGAAATTTTGTACAAATAGTTCAAGGACCAATGTAAACTCGAAAGTAAAAAACTTTACCGCCCATCTCCCATATAAAGAAAAATTTGATGGTGGGTATATAGATTCGGCCGAGCCGAATATAACATTCGCGCTTGTTTATATTTAATTTAATCTAATTTGATGTCAGTTGACTATAGCAACTCAATGTTAGTAGCGATCATTTAAATGCGGTAAGCACAATCGAATGAAATAACATCCGACTAATTTCATTTATAGAAAGCGAATTTTTTTTCCTTGTATTGTGCAAACAATTATTGTTTTTAATAATCTCTCATTATTAAAAAATATTTCAATAGCAATCTTTAACAATAATAAGAAATAACTTATGTTAGTTTTTATTTTAATAAATATTAGGTGTTTTTTTTTTCTTGAGTACTTAATTGTAGAAAACACATTTTCTTAATCAAAAACACTAATTGGCATAAAATATAATTTGCGCTACCTTTTTCCCATTTGTTTATTCCAGTGGGATCGAGGTTAATGATAATGATTGTACGATTGATCGATCATTACTTGTGTTAATCATCTTTAAATTATAATTACGTAATAATTACAAAAAAAAAAAAAAAAAAAAATGGAAAACAACTAAAATGAATTAAATAATTTAATGATTAGATTACAGGTCATTCTAGTCATAAAACAAATTACACCAGTTCCTTTAGTTTGAAAAGAATTTTAAGTAAAGCTTTTAATAAACTGAAGCTCCCTGAAGTTATTAAGTACGAAATTATCGGCTTAGAGACTTTGATGAGATGAAGATAAAGACATACTTTATAATTCTACAAATATTTATGCTTGAATTTTGAAATTTTTGTATTTTGGCCTTGACCTTGATTTTGTTTTTTTGCAAATAATTTGCGTAATGGAATATTAAAAAAAAATATGTATAAATATATGTAATCAACAAAAATACCCTTTGATACCTAATAAATTTCAAAATAACGCATTAAACGATTCTTTGGATTATCTTAATTTGTCTCGACTTAATAAATGATCAAAGTCGACACAAAGTGATAATTTTTAACAAAAATAGATGTGTTTACTTATTTTATAAAGTTTTATTGACAATATAATATTTATTTTTATATATTTTCAAAGATAAGGTCTCAATAATTATTTATAGCAAAATTAAGGACAGCGGACGAAAAATTCAGCTTATAAAAATGAAACTAATGGGTCAAACCATATAAACATTTTTTAAGGTTAATTTATTCAAGTTTTTAATTTAGAAGAAAAATAAAATAATTAATATTTCCTGGAATATTTTTCATATGAACTTAAGTATTCTCATAACTCAAAACATTTCCAATGAACTTAGTTCTGGCCGGTTTAGTGGATTGACTTTTTAGAGTACACAACAAGTCTATTTCTTTTTTTGTTGTAATGATGAGAAATTATGCCAGAAAAATAATAGTTCCTTAAAATTGGGAGCTCCACCCATACCAAAAATAACTTTAGCGTTCATAAATCTCATAAAAGTATTAGTATCAAATTAATATTTGACACAAATAAGTTGTATATAAGTAAATAGAACTCTCAGTACCAAATTTTACGAAGTGTTCCAAATTGTCTCAAATTGACCGTAGCTCCTTTTCAATTCCCTCTTTCGAGAATCATAAGTTCTATTTAAATATTAATATTATATTAATATTATTATTAATATTAATAAAATTATTATTATTTTGTGGTTTTAAATTTGTCTCTTTTTTTATATTTGTTATTTTAAAAAAATTGGTTTGTAAAGCTTTTTAAATAATTTTTGCAGGAATAAAAGATTGATATTTATTTCTTACATTTCATGAAGAATAATAGAGAAAATAGTTTTAAAAAATTTAGTTTTTTCATAAAATCTGAAGTCTAAAATTCACCTTTTTCAACAAAAGCTGAATGTAGGGTGCAAACGTGAAACAATTCAAAATTTCTTTAATAAAAAATTAAATTTGAGAAAAAAGTGTAAGAAATTGCTATTTCTATTTATAAGTAAGCAAAAAAATTAATTTTTAAAATTTTTGGCAGAATGGTAATGTCTGTCCGTTTATACATTTGGGTTAAATGGTTCGTAAATGTGGCTTAATTCAGGAAAAAGTGATATCCGAATTTTGATAATCACGTTCTATTTTTTCTATTTGTTAGTTAGTAAAAAAATGCATTTTTAGAATTCTAAAATATTTTTTGGCAGAATGGCAATGTCCGTCCGTCTTTACTTTAAGAACCTTGCTATTTTCAAAATTTTAAATACCAAATCTGAAGTTATTTACAAAAATGATATGTACAAATTTGACGACAAAGAATACATTTTTAACCGATGTTAAATTTTTGAATGGATAACTGAACTATTCGAAAAAATTTTTAAGCAAAACTTTGTGAAGATATTTTCACAAATATTTTTTTTTTTATTTTTTTTATTTTATTCATTCAAGTAATATAAAGCCTTCAAGGCCAATAAATACATATTACTTAGTACTAATGCCTAAGCATAAAATATATGTAATAATTTTAACAATTCAAATTACAATTATTATTAAGTTTTAATTCTTCTAATGGTTCCCCAACCATAATGCAAAACAAAGATAAAAAGGAAGTTAAATTTAAGTTATTTAATATTTTTATTTTTTAAAAAATTTGTCTATCTTAACCATTTAAACCATTATTATCTTGTAACGTTGCAGGAGATGCCCTATTTCAAAATTATTTAATTTCGCTTCTGAGGGGACTGTATAATTGGCTTTAAAAACTTAAACTGAAATACTCCTTTACTATAACAGTGTATGCTTTTGTACAAATCGTAACAACCGATTAAAACTTATTGATTTATTACAAAATATTTTGATTCAACCCCACTGTGTTATGGTAAATAACACTGGTCGGCAAATAATTGGTCAAAGAATTAAATGTCTGCCGTCAAAATGTTTCCAATGTTATTAAACCGTATCAGCAGAATTTGACCATTGATAGGAAACCTGGTTCGGGAAGAAGGCCAGAAAATATAAAGCATATTGAAAAGAAATCCAAACATATCTGGCAGAAAAGCAGCCCGGTTAGCTCAGTGCTCTGACTATTTGGTGCGAAAAGTTAAAGCTAATGTAGAGTTGAGAACATATAAAGTCCAAAATGTTCCAGACATGAATGCTGCAAAAAATTTAGAAGCCAAGAATAGGGCACGGAAATTAAAATCAAATTTCATACATAAATACTCTTGTTGTATAATGGGCGACGAAATGTATGTGCTGAAAGAATTTTCGCAGCTTCTATGTAAAAATTTTTATGTTGCTATTGCTCGAGGCAATGTTGAAAATATGTTTAGGATCCAAAAACCGATAAAATTTCCAAAAAAAAAAAAAATCCTGGTGTGGCAAGTTTTATGCAGTTGCGGCAAAACAAGAAATTTAATTGTTACAGTCGGCTTTATAAATATCGAAATATACATCAAAGAATGTTTGCAAAAAAGGCTTATTTTTTTCATAAGAGAGCATAATGTGTCCACATATTTTTGGCCCAATTTGGCATCATGTCACTACAGTAAGAAAGCTCTGGAGTGGTACCAAAGCAATAGCATAGTTTTTATATCAAGAGAGGTCAATACTCCAAATTGTACGGAGCTAAGACCAGTGGAGAGATATTGGGTTCTTGTGAAAAGTGAATTGAATAGCACAAAAAAGATGCCCAAAAATATCGAAGATTTTAAAAGAAGATGTGCAAACTGTTCCAAAAAAAATCACTGAAAGAACTATAAAATCTCTAATTGAAGGGTTACCAAAAAAGGTCCACGAGTTAATATGTAGTGGTTAGAACTATAAAAGTTATATTTTTCTGTGATTTGTAATATAATATCAATTAAATAAAAAAATAATGAAATCTCTGAGATCATTCGTTTTCAAATTATTGAGTTTTATATATGTTAAGATTTTTTCGAACGCACTCATTAATATAATTTTTTTAACTGTTCAATAATTTCGGAGTTATATTATTTAGTGTCCGAATTTTTTTTCCATGCAAAATTGAAGAAGGGAAAATTTTTTTGCCTGCCAGTGTAATTTTAAACCCGTATGAAAACTAAATGTGTGTTTGTTAGCCCTTACCCAGTGACTTTTTACATACAAAAATTGATTTATATATTTATTTATTTTTTTATTTAAAAGTGTGGGACTATCTATAAAACTAGATTGATTACTTTTCTAATTATAATAAATTTGTTACATCAGAATAATCCTTTAAATTGCGTTCAAGTTTATTATATATATATTCTTTTTTATTTTTTTTATTTAAAATAAATGTTAACACTTAATTATTTCTTCCCCTTAATTTACTTTTCGTTTAGCTTATCACTCACCACACTAATTATTTTTATAAGAAATTTTATTTAATTAAAATCATGCTGCTTACCTGCAATGAAACAGAGAAAAATAATATTTAATTAATATTAAATTAATATGTATAATATATTATATTTTTTAAATATCTAAAATTTATTTATATACATATGTTTGTATATTATTTTTAAATAAAATTAAGAATAGTGTTTTATCTTATATTTTACAAATCAGTTAGTAATTTTTTTTTTCTTTATAAGCAATTAATTTTAAATACCAACAGTTTTTTTGTTGGGGGGATTATGTGCTCGTAAATGACACCCAAATATTTGTCATGTGTGATTTGAATAATTAAAATAATTTTAATATGTATTTAAAATAAATTTATGAGATATTATTCTTATTTTATTTGTTTTTCTATATATAAATATTTACATGAGCAGAGGCAAACATTAAACGAAATAGATATGGCATCGGCATTTTGTAATTATGTTAAAAAAAGTTTGCCTTTTAACCAAAAGCTGCTATTGTAAACGAAACAGATATATCACAGATGTAGAATTAGTTTTGAAGGCAAAATTTTTAGAAAAAAAAATTAAAACAGCAACCTGAAAATGCATTTAAACTTATTGACACACAAAAAAAACTAGCAGCTCATTACAGGCGTCTAATAAAAAAATAACCCAGTGAACCATTTTAGAAAAGCTAAATTTAAGATAACTTTAATATAATAATGGGACTGACGAATTACATTAAGGACAATGCATTTTTAGCAAAATTTTACCTAAGATGTCTGATTTGCAGGGACTATAAATAACAGTTATTTTTAAATTTTTAAACAAAAAAGGCAGTTATAACCAAGTACCTGACAACTAATTTATATACACCATTGCAATCGTTATTTGCTCGACTTTCTTAAAGTACTATGCTTTTTAAATTTTTGATTTTTATTTTTTCGAGCATAAATAAAAATTATTAGAAGAACGAAAAAGTACCACAAAGTCCTCTCTTATCGATTATCATTCATTTAGGACATATGTCTTTAATATCATGTTTCTAAGTTAATCATTTTAGAAAATTCAAAAAGTACTATTAAAAATAAAAGTACCTTATTAGAAGAACAAAAAAGTACCTCAAAGTCCATCCTCCTGAATTCTTGTATCTATGTATTTTTAAGTACCACAAATTCCACTTGTGAATTATTATCCACATAGAACTACATTTACTTAATTTCATGTTTTAAGGTTAATATAATTGAAAATTTATTATTCAGTTTGAATAAAATGCAATTTCCCACATTTGGTACTTTTTTTCAAATTTGTATTGGTAATTTTTCGATAGGTTACAAATACGATATAAATATTATCTATATGTTGGCTGATTTAAAAGATGCATATGGTGTCAAAAAAGTACCAAAATACAGTTTTTACCCGCTTTCTCCCTAAAAGGGCCGATTTTCAAAAAAGTACCAGATAAGAGCTATTCAACCTTTTTTTGTGTCTATATTATTCTAGGAGATATAAGGTTACCGTTTTTACCCCCTAAACAATCAAATTTCAAAAAATTCTGTCTTAGTGGATCTGTATGGAGGAAGACCTACCTAAGTTCCACAATTCGTGGCTCTAGCTTCAGGCGTTCGGGCTGTGGGACGATGAATATTTTTGGCGTTTTTTAATAACTAGTTTTAAAGATGATAAAAATCACAAAACAACTTTTATTTCTGCTCGAAAAAATAAAAATAAAAAAAAAATAACTTTTATTTTAATTGTTTTTCTCGGACTCTTATGATAAAAGTCATAACTGTTACGGTCCCTGCTGATTTGTGATCGCTATATTTACTTTATAAAACATACTATATAGACTTTCTATATATCAGTGGGTAAGTAAGTTTGTAACGAACAGAAAACATCATCGGACTCCCAAGACTCAGAAAGTGATTCGACTCAGAATAATTTCATGAGTCGTTTTAACGATGTCCGTCCGTTCGTCTGGCTGGCTGTCTGTCCATGTAAACCTTATGAACAATTTACAGGTCGAAAGTTTAAAGATATCTTGAGGAAATTTGGCACAAATAGTTATTTTGGCATAAGGACGAAGCCTGTTAAAATTGGTTATGACCAGCCCATTATTTCACCTAGCCCCCATACAAAAGTTCTCACGGAATAGGGCGAACTTTATAAATTAAATATTATTTTAATGATTATTTGGCACATAGAAGTTTATATTTTAACCCTTTTTCCGAAAATCACTTTAACGTGCACAAATCCCATACAAATATTAGTATAAAATTAATATTCGACTCAAATAAGTTTTATATAATATTTACAATAGCTCCCATATAAATCCACTTCCAGGAATCGCCCTAAAGTGCATAAAATCATATAATTCTTAGTATCAACGTATTATTCTGTATTCGTATATTTTATTTTACACTTAGTAAAAGTATTGATCCACAATTGGCCAAAGGTTTAATATAAGTACCCTTCTTCGATTTTTATACTCATACAAAATGGTGTAGAGTATCATATGGTCGGCTTTGACCGACTATCACTTCTTTTCTCGTTAGTTATGAAAGAAACGAACATCTAAATACATATATAAGAAATATATGAGTACTAAGATTTTTTCAATCTCGAAATAGTTAACTTTCTGTATTACGTCAGAGTGACTAACAATATTTTTGTGAAAGTATAGGTACTCTCCTTTAAATTTTTAATATATTTAATTTCGATCGGACCAACAGTATGAGAGTGACAAAGATGTATGATAGTTTTCTTTTAGTTATTTAATCAGTTGGAGCTTTAATCCTTTCAGATCTTTTTAAAAAAAATTTCTCGAAGAAAGTATTGCAATACGTTTAGATGTTGAGATCTATATTCCCTTTTTCTTCACCAAAAAATTTGTTGGATTCTTAATGTGGACTTAAGTAAATAAGTTAATAAGGTTTTATATGCCAGCAATATTATCATAATTATATAACCCAACAATATTAATATTAAACAAATACTTCGAAAGAAAATATTGCTTTTTATCAAGGTAAGTTTTAATTAAAATTTTCCACCAAAAAAACATTTGCTGGGTTTTTAACGTTATCCTAAGTATGTAACCAAATGTGTTTGTATATGCATACAAATACTAATAAAATTCTAATCATATGGTTTAAATATTTTTCGTTTTATTTTCAAACAAGTAAATGTAACAAAAACGTAAAGAAAAGAAAACAGATATTTAAAACTAAAATTGAACAATTGCCAAAAATTTGCCAAATTACATATGAATAAAATCGAAAAAAATACACATAAAATTATAAATGCCAGTAAAAGAAATAAATAATAGAAAAGTTTATTTATTTTTTTTATGGCTCTAAGTTTGTGTGTATTGGGCCGGCAGTCTAACCGTCTATTCATCCATACATCCATCCGTCTGTCTGTCTGCCTGTCACATGTTTTGCTCAAGTGTCTCCCCCTAAAAATGTTTGTTTGTTTGGTCCATATGTAAGTTTTGTAAATTTTCTTTTTTTTCTATTCTTCTTAGTTTATGCATTTCAAACTAAAATGTCAAAATATATTTAAACGAATCGCAACGAAAAACGAAAAAAATAAATAATAAAGAAATTGTAATTACATATAAATTTATGTATTTACAAATATTTAACACAAAATTGTTGCATTAATTATTTAAAACATTATTTGTTTTAAATCAAAAATAATGAGAGGAAAATTTAACTATAAAAAAAAAAAACTAGACATACTATTAGGCTTTTTTGAAGATTTTTGTGCTAAATTTTATGAAATGCTTGTCACATTTATATGACAGAACAAATCTGAACAAATGTCAAAGTTGAATTTATGCCATAATAATTTTTTTTATATAAACAGATTTAGTCGGGGTTCACATATAGCAATTTTTCTAGCTGTAATTCAGAATATATAGGCGAAAAAGATAAATGTAAAAGCTTAGTCTCCTTTCTTCCTTACGAACTCAGATACATCATATGGTAGAAGAAAAATTGCTGTTTGTGAACCCCTATTTACAAATATAAAATACATATGTATGTAGGTGTTGTGTAAGGGAAAAAATTTTCAGTAGATATTACTGTGAAATCAATTTATAATTTAAAAATATTTTTCAGTGTATTCTCTTCTAAGTCTCTAGTTAAATTAAATTTAAATTAACAAATAAATAAAATTTTCTATTTTAAGGTAAAAGGTAAATTTCAAATTAAATTAAAAAAGAAATAGTTTCATTAATTTTATTTCTTTATCAAGTACATCAATCATTTATTTAACAAAAGTTTATTTTTGTATATTTTTTTTATCACCAAGTGCTTTTTTGAAATACTCTACATTTAGTGTATTAAGTATGTTAATTAACTACTTTGTAATACATTTTCAAATCAATTAACAAATTAAATACGAAATTTTTATAATTTTAATTATTTTTTTTATTTCAATTTGTTTGTTGACTGAGAGGGTGTCTGCACATTGTTGCATTAAAATTATTTATTTTCAAACTTTTACTTAAAAGTTTAGTATACAAATTGTCTTAGTTTTATTTATTTATATATATATGTATTTCATTTTATAAATTTGAAAAATGCTTCTTTATTTTCATTGTAGCCAAACACATATATCGTTGTAATTAACAATTGAAAATTATTTTTTATTGTCAACTATCAATCATTCTTCATTTGAAAATAACAAACATTCTTTTGTTTATCATTAATTTTTGAATTTAATCAATGAAAATTAACCCTTTGTGGTTAATTTTATTGAATACTGTAGAGTTAGTTGCCAAAATTAAATGTCATGAAATTTAGCATATTGTGAAATAAACAGAGTCGGTTATAAGAGCAGAATATAATATATAATGTTTTTATAGTCAGTAAACAGTGGTACTGATTACGAAAGTAATAGTATATTTTTAAAGAATATTAAAAAGGATCACAATTTAATTTCATTTGTCTAAGGTCTAAAGGTATTAGGTAGCAAACCACATTAACTGAAAATATCAAGATGTCTGTTATGATTTTACGATATCAGAATATATCTTCAAGCTTTAGCTTTTCGACAACGGATTATTGCTTCTCTGATCTCTAAATGAAAATGCCTAGATAAAACATGTAACCACTGTTGTCAGATTTGACGATTTATCGTCATTTTGACGATTTTTGGGGCTAAAAATGGCCTGTTTACGATTTGAAGATTTTTTCTAAAAGAAAATTCAGAACTATTTTTAAAATTTTGTATATATTTAAAATTAGTTGGTACAAAAATATTAACAATTTAAAGAAAAATGTTCTTAAATTTTCTAATGTAAATGATTCATTTATTAGGAAGGATTTATGGGAACCAATATAATATTATTTTATTACGATATGGCCTAAATACTTTAATAGTCGAACTAAGAATCCAAAAACATTTTTGATGAATTCATTCAAAATTAAAATTTGTTTACATTGTAGATATCAATACAATATCGATACAATTTCTTTATAACGCGATTCTATTATTGACCATTTTTTGAAATACGAGTTTTTATTTAACGCGAACTTGGTATAACGCGTATAAACAATGGTGACAAACTTTGAATTGCGCAAATTACGGTAGCGTATTGGAAAGAATTTATTGAAAAAATAGATTATTTAATGAAATAATGGCTGCAAAATAAAAAAAAAAATGTAATTTATAAGCGAAGTGTTGCATAATAGCTTAAAAAATTTTTGTAAGATTAAAAAAGGGGAAATGGCAAAACATGTAACAAGATTATAAAACTTTAATAAAAGTACAATAAGAACAATCCCAAAAATATATATATTTAAATAAGTATGCATAGGTATGTATACATATAATCAGACTTATGCGCTATTCACACTTGCTCACATCTAACATCTCCTATCAATTTTACAAGATGTTAACATCTTCCCATATAAATTGTATAGGGCTCAGAACTCAACATCTTTAAAAGATGTTCCTATTTCATTTTGTTCCACCTAACATCTTTCGATCATTTTAGTGTCATCACTAGAAAAATGACATGAAACTGAAAAAATGCAAAAAAAAAAAAAAATGCAAACAAAAAAAAAAAAAAAATTATAGGAACACAACAACAACAAAATGTGTATTAAAACTTTAATTAAAATACAAATATTAAAAAAATATCATATAAATTGACGTGTTAATAATTGTTTTTATTGTTTAATTTCAATATTTTAAAAAAATTAATTATTTTTCTTATTTCGTCAAGCATATTTCCTCAACCATGTGACTTTTTCATTGATGAAAGATGGTATATGTTGCAAGTGTGAACAAATGTTTCACATTTTTAACATCTTCCATGCATTCTTTCAAGATGTACGCAAGTGTGAAAAGGGCATTAATAATTAATGTAATTTTTATTATTTTCTTTTCAATTAAAAATTTAATTTTTCATCAGAAAAAGCATAAGAATTATTCATTAACATATAAAATATGTCTACACCATTGTGTATATGCCAAAAAATTGACGGATCGATAGTTGTAAGGAGTGAGATCGAAATAAGTGACGAAAAAGATTTACGTCCTACAAGTTATTAAAAAATTTCAAAAAATCCAAATAGGTCTTACAAATAATTGGCCACAGAATTAAATGTCGTCTGTAAAACCGTTTCTAATGTTATTAAACAGTATCAGTAACAGATGTGAAACCTAGTTCGGTAAGAAAAAAGGACCACATGATATTGGGAAGGCCAGAATATTGAAGGCATATTGGAAGGAACTCCAAACACATCTGGTAGAAAATCAGTTCAGTTATCTCAGTGCTTCGACTATTTGGTGCGAAAATTTAAAGCTAGTGGGAAAGTTGATAACATATAAAGTTCAAAAAATTCCAAACTGGAATTCTGCAAAAAAAAAAAATTACAAGCCAAAAATAGGACTCGGAATTTAAAACCAAATTTCATACAAAAATAATCAAGCTGTATAATTGACGAATAAACGTAGGTGTTGGCAGAATCTTCGCAGCTTGTGTCTCAAAAAATTTTATTGTTAATGCTCGAATGTTGGAGATAAGTTTAAGACCCAAAAACAGCAAAAATTTCTTACAAAATTCATGGTATGACAATCTTTTTGCAGTTGCGGCAAAACAGGAAAGTCATTTGATACATTCAGATCTATAAATACCAAAATATGCATAAAGGAATATTTGCAAAAAAGACTTCTTCTTTTCTTAAGAAAGCACAACGTGTCCACATATTTTTGGACCCATTTGGTATCATGTCACTACGGTAAGAAAGCTCTGGAGTGGTACCAAATCAATAACATAGTTTTAGTACCAAGAGAGGTCAATTTTCCAAATTGTCCATAGCTTAGACCAGTGGAGAGATATTGAGCTCTTGTGAAAAGTGAATTCAAGAGCACAAAAAAGGTGTCCCAAAATACCGAAGATTTTAACAGAAGATGTGCACACTGTTCCAAAAAAGTGAATGAAGCAACTATCAAATCTCCAAAGAAAGGGTTTTCAAAAATGGTCCACAATTTTATAATTAGTGGTTAGAACCATAAAAATTATATATTTCTGTGATCTATGCTAAATTATCAAATGACTAAAAAAAATAATGAAAACTCTAAGATCAACCGTTTCCAAGTTATTGAATATGTATGTATGTAAAGAATTTTTCGATCTCACTCCTTATTAAGTATAGTATTTATTTCTATGAAACATACATTCGCATTTTATTATGTTATTGTCCTTGTTCTTGCATGGGACCTATGCCCAATTATGGACTGATAATCAAAAAATTTGATACTATGCTTTCCGCTTATATAAAACTGCTTGGTGTCAAAAGTTAACTGGATACTGTCATTTAAGTAAAAGCGAATTATGCCCTTTAAAGTGATTTTCCGAAGACGGGGTTTATATGGGACCTATAATCAATTATGGAACAATTTTCATGAAATTTGCTTAATCTGTTATCACTCACATTCATACCAAAAATTGATTTTTATATGAAAAATTTCTATGAAAAATAAAATCCTTTATAATTCGGAAAATACTGCTACTTTTGAGAAAATAAGCTTAATCTGTAATCACTTACATTTCATAAAAAATTCGATTTTTATATAAAAAATTTCATTGTTTTTTATTCAATAGATAATTTTGTTCTTTAACTAGTTAAAAAAAAAAAACAAAACTAATAAAATCGGTTGGAAATACCAGGATATATATGAAAAAACTGGACCAAGAACAAGCCAAATGGAGGTACTTAAAAATTCAAAACGCAAATAACTAAAAAACTGTAAGAGATAAATAGGACTTGTTTCCATGTTTTTTATAGGTCTTATTAGAGCCTGCAATAATATATAAAAGTATTTGAAATCGGACGAGAAACTAAAATTTGACAAGCAATTAAAAATTGTTTATGTCCGATGTAAACTACTTTGAGCCCCTTTAGCTAAGGGGTTTGTTGGGTCTCCATTACAAACTTAACATTATACACTTTTCTGCTACGTGCATACCAAATTTCATGCAAATCTAACCAGACTATCAGAAGTTACAGATTTATTTCCAAAATTTTTTCTATTCTGCCCTACTGTGCTTGGGTAATTTCACTTTAATGTGAATGAAATCTAGATTTGTGCATCAATTTTGAAGATACGTGGCTTATTTTACTTTTAGTCTTACCAGCTTTGAGATAAAGATGTTAAACTGAAACATTTTTGATGTCTTCACTTTTCAAAAGAAATTTTAGTAAAAAAAAAAAATTCTTCAATTTTGCATAAACAATTAGAATGAATTAAGGCCAATATTATGCCTCGTATTTTGGTGTATCACTTATTTAAATCTTGCATACCGTTCTCTAGTTATGGTAAAATATACTCGAATAATCGGCTTATTTAGGGTATAAAAAAAATTTCGACCTGATGGGAAAAAAATTTAAAGCAGATTCGTGTTTAGCATGTCGAATTCCATCTAGTCCAAATATTTTTTTTGAGGGAGGACAACAAAATTTTTGTGTAATTTGTTAAAACTATTGTAAGAAAAATTCTCATAATTACAGCTCATCTAGGTCTTTGTAAAGAACTGCTATTAAATTTTACAATTAAATTTCATTTTGGAAAATATTGAGACCTCAAGCAATATTTTTTAAAAGCACAAAATAATAAACATTTGTTTTCTCTCAAAATATTTCAAATAAATTCACACTTGTTATTTTGTTTATTAAATACATTTATTATATTTAAAAATACATTGTTAATCTGCATATAAGTAAAAGTTAATTTCATTTTCTAAAATCTATAATAGAAACATTTCTATAAAATTTTATTTATTTAGTATTATATTTTTATTAATTGTCGCAACATTTTGTGTTTTTTAGCCGTGGGTGTATTAGAATTACAAATAAATTTATTGTTACTTTTTTTGTATATGATTTTAAATATTATTTCACGCAGTTGTTAAAATATTTTATTATGTGTATACATTGTATATTAATGAAAAAAAAAAAAAAAATAGTATAATATGTAAAATATTTTTGTTTTGAAATCGTTTATAGTTACCCCTGCCCCTAGAGGCCTTTAAGTTATTTAGATAAACAGTAAAATAGACAAAGAGGTTCAGTGACCGTCATTGAATTAAGACAATTTAATTTTAAAGTATTCACACATTTTCTTTTTTTAAAAACATTAGTTTATTAATTTTAATAACAAATTTTTTTCTTAATATGTTGTTTTTTTTTTAGCAAAAATAAATAAAATAAATTAAAATTTTAATATTATTTTTGTTTTTTTTTTTTTGCTTTGCCGACATTACTTTTATTTTCATTTCAAATTCTATTATTTAATTTAAAAGTAAATATAAAATCTAATTTTTATTTTCTATGACAAATCTGACTCAATTAATTATGGCGTAAAATAAAAAATTTATTTTAAATTTTTCGTGTTAAAAGAAATTTTTATTTTAAAAGACTAGAACAAATTTGTTTATTACACAGAACCGCCAAAGAAATTTACATTTTTTAGTTTCTTTTTAATAAAATAAATAATAATTAACATTAATAAAATGCAGTGGAACTAAGTACACAGACCACTATAATGGGAGACAATCTATTTAAAATAATTTAACAATTTAAATACCATGCAATTAATTTGTATTCGCGAACATACAAAAGGAATTATGCTCTCAATTTACTTACTTGATATTTAAGCGAGAATAATATAATGCATGAAAAAAATAAATGAAATTTAATAAAAATATTTAGAATTACAAATTTAAAAAGTTCCTTAAACAATTGGATTTTTAGAAAGAGAGTTGTATTCGCGAGCAAACAAAAGGAATTATTGTTAGCGAGAAAAATCTGTGTGTGTGTGTGAAAATATAAGTAGGAAAAGATAAATGCGGTTTAATTAAGACATTTGTAGTAAGAAATATAACAATTTTCTTAAACGCTTATGTTTTTTTTTAACCCAAATTTTTTTTTAAATTTTTATTTGTAAAAATCACTGCAGACAAAGTTATATTCGCGAGCGGATAAATATAATTTTTCTTCTCATTTTGTTTAATATTTTAGTAAGGAGATTAAACATTTATAATTTATAATATAAAGGATGTAGGTCTTATATATAAAATATTTTTAAATACTTTCTAATTGCAATTAAGTTCTTCTAATTTTTAAAAATCTAAAGTTTAGTTTTCAAAATATAATTTCGCGAAGTTGAAATTGTGAAATAAAATGTTGGAGTTTATTTTAAAATTATTTCAAACATTTAGATTAATTTTCTTGTATAACTCACTGTACCCACTAAATAACATATTTTTTCCTATATCTAATACTTTTTTTTCTAAAGTAGGCCACACCTACTTTCTTTGGAATTTAGTAAAAGAAAAAATTGTCTGATATCAAAACTATCCACAAATGACCCATTTAATATTTTTTTTGAAGAAAATATAGTGAGACAGCAAAAAATACATTTTTGTTTTTCTCTAAACAGCCATTAATTTAAAATGGCATTAAGGAGGTGAAAGATTAAGATCTTTCTATTGATGTCACACTAAAAAATATGAAATACCAAAAGAAAATCTTACTAAAAAAAAAATAAAACAAATATTGTCAAGTCTTTGATTTTCACCATTAAAAAAATAAAACAACAAAGGAACTACGTAAAAAAAAATTAAATAAAAAACCAAACAAGAATTATAAGATGAATGACGTTTCTAATATATTTGAAGGTTAAGACAAATGAGATTTAGACATAATAACTAAAAAAAAGAACAACAATATAGACTAAAGACAAATTAAAAAAAAGAAAATAATAAAAAAAACGATACTTATACATAAATGTATGTAAAAAACATAAATGCTACATAATCATAAAACCAACGTAAAGACAAAACTATATTTTAAACAAAATGTTTGTATTCCGTAGACAAAATATGGAAGAAAATAAATACAAATAAAGAATAATGTCAAAGATTTATTACATAAAAAAAAATTTAATACCCTTAAATACTTATACATATACATATGTATATATGTATGTTTCAGAAGAAAATAAATAGGAAAAAACCAAAAAGTCTGCAGAGTTAAGTCTGACAATAGTTAAGGCATACAAATATAAATATTTACTGTGTTTACTGTCATACACACATATACATTTGTGCGGGATATTAGGGTGCAAACGTTTCTTAAGAACTTAATACTTTGGCAGGTTTCTGGAATTTATTTTAGAGGACAAATGTATCGAAATATTTTTTATTAATTTCTACAGTTTTTTGTACAAAAATTATAATTTAAAGATAGGAATAATTTATTCGTTACCTATCAGATTTAACTACATAGAAAAAATAGTTTGTTTGTGGCAACCGAATTTTTTGCCAATCGAATTTGGTCGGTTGTGTTTACTATTCCATAATTCGATTGGGATATCTGTATTTTAAGATAGACACAACTAAATAATCCCTTTGTAATATTTTCAAAATATATATGTATGTATATATATAGTATAGTAGCATACTTTTAGGCTTATGCAATTAAAAACATATTTACACTTTTTTCCTTAAAATTTTTTTATTATAAATGGAATGTAAGTAGTGGCACTAAATATATTTTTTACAAACTTAATTTTGAATTTCATTATTTATTCTAAAGTTCCTTCCATTATTAGGCTAAATGTTTGCGGACAGCGGCACAGAATAAACAAACTAAATTCCAGGATAAATGAAGATAAACGAATCTGCGGAACCCAAAATTGATATCTGTAGATGGGAAATTAAAAGAGGATTATGAAGTTTATAATTATCTAATCTAAACTATAGCATACCTTAGAATTGCAAGAAAGATTACAAGGGAATTTTGCTTAAATATGGACAGTTCCGTATATAATTTTTTACTGTATTATTTGTAATAAAAAGCTAGTGTTTCACTACTGGAGCTACTCCTTAGATGAAGGAAAACTGGAAAATAATGCAGTTTATTGCTTTAAAATATTGTGTATTTTTTAAATTTTGAATTCTAAAAAATTAATACTAAAAAAGTAACATTTAATGTCCTTTTATGATTTCCCATTTTATTGATTATTATTATTATGTAATTTCTGCAAAAAAGTGATCATTTTCTCAGTCTCATATCTTGCAAACTGATCGGAATTTTGATCTACTCTCTGAGGCAAAGTTGTAGCTCTTGTCATAAAGAACAAAAGTTGTGAAGATATAAAATCAAAAAAATTTCATCTTCAAGATCAAAATTTTTTAATTTCATTTGTTTTTTTCTTTACTTCAACATTGAGATACTATGCTATCTATTACAAAAATAATATAAACGAGAGAGAAACTATAGCCGGTCAAGACCGACCATATGATACTCTACACCATTCTGTATCTGTTCTTTATGGCAAGAGCTACAATTTTGCCTCAGAGAGTAAATCAAAATTCCGAACGGTTTTCAAGATATGAGCCTGAGAAAATGATCACTTTTTTGCAAAAATGCCACCGAGGCCCCAAATCTTTGGGGGCCCATAAAAGAAGTGCATGACTTTGGGCAAAACTGGGAGACACGGGTCTTTTTTTTTTTGGTAGTATATGGTTATATTTCCATGACTTAAAAAATTACACACAGTGTTATCAGAATCATTTGTGTATAATTTTCAACCTTAATGGACTGAATAAAAAGATAAATTTATTAGCATTTTATTAAATCGCTTTTCATGAAGGATTCAGAAGCTATTAAGGAGTGAGATCGAAAAATTCTTAACACACATTTTGCCCCATAACTTTTTTCAGAATCAATATTAAAAATTTCTTTTGATCTAGTTATCATGGACAAATACTTCAGTTATTATTTTTAATAACAACCATGTTAATTTTTCCTTATTTTCATCAAAATAAATGACGACAAAGATTTACGTCCTACAAGTTATTAAAAAATTTCAAAAAATCCAAATAGGTCTTACAAATAATTGGCCACAGGATTAAATGTCGTCCGTAAAACCGTTTCTAATGTTATTAAATAGTATCAGGAGAATTTGACTATTGATGTGAAACTTAGTTTGGTAAGAAAAAAGGACCACGTGATATTGGGAAGGCCAGAAAATTGAAGGCATATTGAAAGGAACTCCAAACACATCTGGTAGAAAATCAGCTCAGTTTTCTCAGTGCTTCAACTATTTGGTGCGAAAATTTAAAGCTAATGGGAAAGTTGATAACATATAAAGTTCAAAAAATTCCAAACTGGAATTCTGCAAAAAAAAAAAAAAAAAATGACAAGCCAAAAATAGGACTCGGAATTTAAAACCAAATTTCATACAAAAATACTCAAGCTGTATAATTGACGAAGAAACGTAGGTGCTGGCAGAATCTTCGCAGCTTGTGTCACTAAAATTTTTATTGCTAATGCTCGAAGCAATGTTGGAGATAAGTTTAAGATCCAAAATCAGCAAAAATTTCTTACAAAATTCATGGTATGACACGCTTTTTGCAGTTGTAGTAAAACAGGAAAGTCATTTGATACATTCGGATCTATAAATACCAAAATATGCATAAAGGAATATTTGCAAAAAAGACTTCTTCTTTTCTTAAGAAAGCACATCATGTCCACATATTTTTGGACCCATTTGGTATCATGTCAATACGGTAAGAAAGCTCTGGAGTGGTACCAAATCAATAACATAGTTTTAGTACCAAGAGAGGTCAATTTTCAAAATTGTCCATAGCTTAGATTAGTGGAGAGATATTGGGCTCTTGTGAAAAGTGAATTCAAGAGCACAAAAAAGGTGTCCCAAAATACCGAAGATTTTAACAGAAGATGTTCACACTGTTCCAAAAAAGTGACTGAAGCAACTATCAAATCTTCAAAAATGGTCCACAATTTTATAATTAGTGGTTAGAACCATAAAAATTATATATTTCTGTGATCTGGGCTAAATTATCAAATGATTAAAAAAATAATGAAAACTCTAAGATCAACCGTTTCCAAGTTATTGAATATTATGTATGTTAAGAATTTTTCGATCTCACTCCTTATAAATAATTTAGTATTATTCCAATTCTATACCTTATTTTATATTCCTAGATTTTTTTAATAAGAAATATTTACAATATATAAAAAGGAGTGGAGAAACCATTTAGTCCTTCCACACTGAACTTTGTTCTCATATTTTTGAAGAGCTTAATTTAATGTAAGTAAAAATACCTACAATAACTTTTATAGGTTCTTACTTGCTTGACTTATAATTTAAACAAAATCATATTGCAAACATAAATGCTAGATAACATCTATCTCATTCGGTTCCAATTATTAACAGCATAGTCAAATTAACAACGAAGAATTGATATCAATTTGACACCAATTTAGATCTGAATTATTAACTAATAATATATTCGATTCCGAGTGTTTAAAAGTTGTAAAAGCGACACCGTAAGTTATCAATATGACCACAATTATTGTTGATTTTACAATATAATTCGTCTCTCAGTATAGGACACAAACAATTTATAAACTTTTGCATTTTTTTCAGGTTTATCGTTTATTATCTACCAAAATCGAAGCAATATATATTTTTAATTAAATACATTATTTTAAACTTCTGCTAAATTAGCTTCCCTGTGCCAAATGAATTAAATGACCTAAACAAAATTTGGCCAAAATATACTAAACTTTGCTTTCATTTTAAGGGCCAACATTTATAATGATTTTTATGGAATTAATAATAACTATAAAATTTAATTGCTCTATTTTAATAAATGAAATGTTTTCTTATTATATTTATTTTTCTTTTCAAACAAAAATGTTTTTTTTCTTCGTTTTTACGCTTGTACATATTGTTTAAGTGGATTTTTCAAGCATAAAATATGGCTGCTAAAAGTTTTTCCGGTGACTCATTTAAGTAATTTATTTTATTTTATATTTTCTTTATTTTTTTCTTATTTCAAATAATATTTGCTTTAATTTTTCTTGGGTGATATTAATGATTTCAATTCTTTTGCTTAATGTCAACTTGTATTATTTTTAAATTTAAATATATTACAATTAATATAAAGTGAAAAAGAAATTTTAAGAAAAAAAAAAAATCTATACACAAGGTATTTGCAAAAATTATTATATTAACAACGAGCAACAAAAAATTAAAATAATTTTATGGTCGATTTTCTTTAAAACCCATTTGAATTTGTGCTAAAAGAATGACACTTATAATTAGACAACATTGTTGCTATACTTATGTGTGTATGTTTGTTCATGCCACAAGTAAATCTAAAATAAACTGAAATAATTAGTGGTAAATGTCAAAAGGTTTAAGATATAAGTATTTAAGGAAATTGTAAGCATTACAAATGAAAAGGTCTTTAATAAGTTTAATATCAAATATATTTTCTAACATAAAAAGAAATTGTAAAAGTAATTTGGTATAAACTACAAATTGACGCATACAATGCATTAAAAATGATTTCATCAAATGAAAAAAATTAAAAACCTTTCAAACAACATGGCGTCATCAATAAATATTTGTCTAAATTGCAGACTAAGTCTATAGTCTGCCCCATTCCTTAGTTCTCAGGACAAACAACAAAGATTTTGCCAAAAAAAAACTATTTTAGAAGACCATAAGAAAAACTTTTATCAGACAAGTTTTTTTTTTTGTCATAATCGATTTTCTCTCAATTGCTTTCCTACAAAAAGTTATAGCATGGGGCAGAATAATTTGAAGGTTTTTCTTATTTCGATTCTATTTCTTTTTCGCTTATAATTTTATGGTAAAATTACATGTCTGCTTAGAAAGAAAGAAGAAAAAAGCCAAACAATTTATTTTAATGTCGTTATAAGAAACATCCTACAAAGCAGTTTTAGTATGTTTTTATATTTGTTCATACTTTTTATGAATTTGTAATGATAATGTTAAGTACTTCAACAATATTTTTTATGTTTCGTGAAGAGGTGAGAGATATAGACAGCAAAAAATAACTATAATGGCAGACAAACAGAAAGGCTAAAGTTTGGAATAAAATATGAAAGATAAAATGTGTTGAGTTAGGGAGAAATAACAAAAATGACAGAGTAAGATAACAAACGAATTGAAGACAACTTTATAAAAACAAATTGTTAAGAATGGCTTAACATTTTGTATAAAAATATATCTTTTGAAACTATACTGAGTTCTCATTTTTTTAAGTTGTCAAGGATATATTTTCTGCTGGAAGTGATGATTTTCATCCAGTAAATATTACCCAGCAAAATCTTTCTTATCTAATAAGTCAACATATGCCATGCCATTGCAGAATTAAATGAATTTCATATTTTCTAATAACTACCCTAGAGGAAAGAAAACCGGTTCAAAACTAGTCACGTGACATGTTCTCAGGCCTAGTGACCGGTTCCAGTTTCAGGAACTTTATATGAGAAGAACCTGTTACTTTTACATGGGGTTATCATTGGAGGTGGTTAAATAGCACCTTAGGACAGGTCATAGAAGAGGTCACAGAACTGGTCCAAGAGGACATGTTCAGAGTCGATTATTATAGTAAAAAATTTAAAAATTGTTTGTTACTTTTTAAAAATTTTTTATTATTATTTTTTTATTTATTTTTATTAAATTATATTTATTTTTTATAAAATAAAAATTAAATATAAACAAAAAAATTAAAAATATTTTTCATTAATGTTTATGGCGGCACCCCGTATCGAACCCACGTTCTTCTGAAGTATCTTAAGTTTTATAGTCTTCTACTCTAATCACTGAGCCACAGACTGTTATTTCACGCTAGTTGATAATTGCGCAATTTACATGCTTGTTAGAAATTGATTCAACTTGTTAGAAATCGACTCTCAACTGATATTTAGTGAGTGTGGTGGTGTCAACTGGTTCTCAACTGAAACTTTATACTCAAAAAATTTTTGATGGATTAAAGTCCACTCCAATTAAATGCGAAAATCTTACGTCTGACTAGACCTTTTAGTTTAATACATACGAGAGTACACCTGGGGTGCTTCGCTACCCCTATAGTATTGAAATAAAAAAGTATGCAAATATATACAGTTTTTTGGTATATGTATGAGTAATAACTTTTATCGCTTATAACTTCTGAAGTACTGAACGGATTTTAGTCAATTTTATATTTTGCACATCTATGAGAAAATATCTTTTTAATGGTATATTTTTTATAAAGGTCGCATGTTTAGTGTGAGCGTAAAAGGGATTACAGGAAATGTGTTTGCCTATTAATAATACATATATAATTTAGCTAACGATTTGAAATTTCATAAAACCTCTTCAAATTTCATCTATGCGAAAAAGCTATATGTTAGCTTAGGTTCATATTTGTATTTTTTTAAGAAAGCCTTTTTGTTGATTTATTAAGGTGATTTTTTGTTTAAAATATAAACTTAGTTTAGGAAACAGCAAAGTATAATAAAATAAAACTTTGGAGAAAGAAAAGGATTATTTTAACCAGCATAATATCAACAACATCCGTGTACAAATTGACACCATTCGGTGGCATTTATGTAGTAATCTTCTATAAACACAACGTATAATTGAAACCGCATTGATATTAACTTTACACCCCACATCAGTTTGCAAAATATTAATTAAATAAATGTGTTTACAGCTTGTAGATGAACGGTATATAAAAAGCAACATTATAAGTTTCCAAAGTGACCACAACAGTTGTCGATTTCGCAACGTAATTTTTCTCTCAGTCTTTTTTTTTTTCCTAAAACAAAAAATATTTTTGTATTTAATCTTTAAAGTCCACATTTTTTGGTCACTCTATAAGATACTTTTAATATCAATTTAGAACATGTAAATGTTTCCGATTAATTATTTCGTTTGTAAACTACATATTTTGATATTTTAGAAAAATCAGAAAATATAACCAAATTCAGGTAATGTACACATCAAAAGTTTAGTAACTTGGACTTGTTTTATACCTTCTTCATATCCTTTATATCGTCAAAATCAGTTAATTATACCGTAGGTGGTTGGTGTATTATGCGTTTGTGCTGATATTTGTAATGCACAGAAACCCCACTTTAAATATGTCGTTTACTCAGAATCAATTTGTGGGTTGATTGATAACGATTCCTGTCCATCCGTCTGGTTGTCCGTCCATGTTAATTTTGTGAACAAAGTACAGGCTGCATTTTGTAGAATTTTGGCACAAATAATTATTTAAATACAAAGATAATGAACGGTTCATCATTTAAACTAAGACCTATACAAATATCCTCCCGCATTATGATTTCAATAATAAAATTTGGCACAAATAAATTATATATAATAACATATCTAAAATGAACATTATTCCAAAGTTTTTCCGCTCTCTAAAGAAGTTAAAAGATTAGAAGACGTTAGAATTTGATGGAATAATGCAAAAATACTTAATCAGTTTCCAATAGGATTTGGAGAACAAATATAATAAATTTAAATACGAACCTCTACTTCCTCATATAAAAATCTGGATCCGTTAAAATTTTAAGTTTTATAGGTAGGATTTTTTCGTCATCTTACGAAAGACAGACATTTTTAAATGTGTCTCCGAAATTTTAAAATCTGGCTCTGTTAACATTTATAGAACGTATAGTTTTATAAGTAAGCCGATTTTTTTAAATTAAAAAAATAATTTTTAAGTATGGATAATTCTACCTGCTCATTTTTAATGGGAATGGCTATATCCTTGTCTACTAAAAGAATATATCATTTCCGTCCAATACCTCCAAAACTGATACTTTTAAAGGCTTTCAAAGAAATCAGTCAATTTATTGATAAATCCAATTCAATTATTTTTTTTTTTTTTAACTGTTTCTCTTTTAAAATCGTTTAACTTATGTGGAGATTAAAAAAAATCGATAAATAATTAAATAACTGGTCAAAATTCTCTGAAGCTTTTTGTAAGTTATCGACTGTTTTTGCAAAGTTGATTTCAGTAGTCAGACAGAAAGACGGATATCGGCATTTGCACAAACAAATCTTTAACTAACTTAAGCTTTTATAGTTATATGTAGAATAAAATAATGGACTGCAGATGTAATAATTTTAATACAGTGTTGTTATTTCAAGGATGTATTTAATAATGGAAGAGAACTGCAGAATTAGTGATTTTAAACCCCTTTTGTAATTAATTTTTTTTTAAGGATTCTTATTTACTGCTTTTATTTAAAATATAACAAGATATATTTTTTAATTAAAGCAAAACTATAGCTTATCTGATTTTATAACGAACAACATAATTAACATTTATAAAATTTTTTCGCCTGAAAGTATGCTACAAATAAAATATTAAATAAATTAATTAGGCTTAAATAAACAATTTATTGATATATTTTATAAATTATTTAGTTTTAATACCAGTTTTTAAACAATTCAAAATACTAAACAAAACATGTTGTTTTATGCCGAATAAAATTGAAAGAAAATAATTTAAAAATATTGTAAAAGTCATCACTTATTTCGAATATATAAAAAAGATTATAATAAAGGTAAAAAGCTAGGTTCTTATTTTACTTAATAAATCAATTTAAAAAATTGTACAAGAGTGTTACTATTTTTAGAAGTCAATATTAATAAAATTTACAAGTCAAATAAGTAATTCAAAACACTTTATTTTTCAGCCTTTTTTAAACAGATAAAATTTGTAATCTAAAGGGTGCAACAATAAACCCACTGTGCAGTAATATGTATTTTTCAAATATTTTAAAAAATACATAAATATTTTATTTTCTTAGTTAAAAAACTTTCCATCCTACATTTTTACCCACCACACGCCACTGTGCATTTCTTTCATTAAAAAAAGGAAATGAATAGAAATATTCTATGTTGTTTCTGTGTTATTGTATTGTTTAATACTAGTTGGCTCTTAGCCAACAAATTCTGCCATCTTGTTGAAGTAGCATTTTAGACAAAAAAAAAAAAAAAAAAAAAAAAAAAACGCCAACAACAAAAAACTAGGTATACAAATGTATCGCCAAAAAATCGAAAAGAAAGCAAACGAAAAAAAATTAATTGTTTTGCTTGAGCACCACAAACTATTATCAAAGTAAATGTTGGCCAAATGTTTGAGTACTTTAAACTGCTGTGTAGGATTTTTGTTTCGGTACATAAAGACGTAAAGGAGTCCCCTTTTACTAAAAAAATAATATCTAATATATATTAAGTGATTAAAGGTTTTACTAAGAGTTTTAGTTTATTTAAAATATTTCGCTTTTTAAGCGAGAAAAACAATTTTTTTTCTTTTTGGTGACAATTTGTGTGTATTGGCGGCAAATTAAATCCCCAACGTCAATTGTCATTTACTACACAATTATTTAAAGAAAAAAATAAAAATCAAGAAAATTAAAAATAAAAACATTTGAAATATTTATCTTAATTTTTTTATTTTTTTGTTAAGTGAGTTCGCAAATGTCAAGTAAAAAAATATTTTTATAAACATTTTTGCAAAAAAATATACAAAATATTTTATTTATTTTATTTTTTTTATTTCGTTTTTCAAATTATTTTCTAATTTAATTGTTAACAAAAACAATTGTTAATTGTGCGTTTGTTTGGTTGCCATTAAACATCTTGTAGTTAAAAAACAAAATATTATTTTTTTTTTTTTAAATTGGAATTTCATTTATTATAGCAAAATGATGAAAAATTTGTTTATATTTTTTAAAATATGAAAATACACAAACCGCTATTATTTACATTTAAAGACCTGTAGGAAAAATTCGTCAGGGGTGCTATTAGGTGGGAGTGCTAACAAATTAATTAGTGAGAGTGTTTAATTAATTTATTTTAAAGAAAAATAGTATTCTTAATTAGAAATTTGGTATTTTCTAGAAATAAATAGAAAATTATAATCATTAACTTTAATTATGAACTTCTTAGCTGATTCACAAACCTTCTATCAGTAGCATACTAACTGTGAGTTCTGAAATAGATAATGAGACAAAAAAGATATTTGTAATGTAAGTGACTCCTAGGTCTAGTTTAGTCTCTGCCTAATTATATTATAATACTTTTGTTAACCTTTTAAATAAGATAAGCCAAGTTTTTGAAGAGTACCCCTGGGGCTCATTGACCACATAAAGCAAATTAAGGGATTTTTTAACATATTTTTCATTAATATTAAAATTAGTTTCCATAACCCCTTTTAGGCAATAAAAAAACCTAAAAATACGGTCAGACTAGGCTAATATTTGACGTTAATTTTGTAACCATTTAATCAATATTTTTCTATTTCTTAAGATATGTTCAGACTAGTCAAATATTTGACCAAAATGGGGTAACCACTATACAAAATTTTTTCTAACTTCTCCATTTTAATGGGAAAATATTTTTTACTTATTATTAATCATAGCTGACATTTTACCGAATATTGTATGACACTGTTTTCTCTTACAAAACATTTTCAATATCAAACAACGTCAAATAATTTTTTTTTTTTTTTATAGAAATAGTGGTCACGCAAATTTGGTCAAATATTTGACAAATGTGAACATAGCTTTATTTTCATTAAAAAATTATAGTTCATTAATTATATTTAATTTCACACTTTTTACACTTAAAATATATTTACCAAATCAAAGAACACCAAACAATTTTTTTCTAAAGAAATTGGTCACAAAATGTTAATCAAATATTTGCTTAGTATGACCATGATTTACAGTTTTTTTAATAAAATTTATGGAGTTTCCTATTGGGTTTATTTTTTTTAGCTAAAGGCAAACTATTTGTTTATAATGATTTATGGTTTACTTATGATGATGATGATGAGGTTGAGGATGTTGTTTAGCAGAATGCAAGTTTAACATTTTACAGCTAAAGAGCATTAAGGGATTAAGTTGAAATATTAAAATCATCCAGCTAAAAAATTTCAATTCAATTTTGGATGAGTGCAACAATAATAATTCATTTTCATGTTATTTTTCTTTTACTCTAGCAACACAAGAGACTAATAAATCATAAGAGTTTTGTAGGAAATAAAGGTGGGGCAGTACTGTTATGAAAAACTCGAAGGGAAAAATATATTTTAGGGAATTATAAACTAAGTAATAAAGAGAACACAAAAAAAAATTTTTTTATTTTAAAATTATTTATATGTTTTACAACTGATTATTACTTTAAACAGGTTTTAGTAATGTGAGGTTATTACCCAAAGCATTATTAGCATAAACAAACGGGTTTTTGACAATAATATTGAACAAAATCTATTTCAGATTTAAAAATTTCTTGAATTAAAATCATTAATATAGAAAATAAAAACACTGGAATTCAAAATTAATTCAAATTTATCCAAAGTCAAGTATTGAAAAAATATTTCTATTACACTTTAATTTAATAGCGTTCTTAAATGGAAAGGAAATTTTAATTCAGCTCATATTTATTTAAATTGAAATTTTTTTAATTTACTTCAATAATATTGAAATCAAATTCTAGAAAATTAAATTTTATTTGTACTTACTATTTCTTCTAAAATATGTATTTAATTTGAAAATTTCGAAAAATGTCATTCGCTTACCTGCAATTAGAAAAAAATAAATAAATAAATAAATATTTTTTTTAAATATAATATAAATAAATACGTGCTTAACTTAAAAAAAAAAATTGCAAATTTTTGTTAAATGTTTCAAATTGTTTTTATTTTAGAAGTGAGAAACAATTTATTTTCTAAATATTTTTAAAATGTCATCTTTTGATGATTTTTTTTTTACTTAATTTAAATCTATTTTAACAAAATTTAAAGTGTATAGGAAAAAAGTTTATGATTTTTTTTTTTATTATTTTTTACAATTGAAAATGACGGATTTATTTTTGAATTTGTCAGTGCATTTAGTCTTGTGATCAAATTAGTGTAAAAATAAAGGCACAAAGTATATTTTGGTTTATATGGGTGGCTTGATTTAAAAATAAATTATAAATGTGATGATATCAACGTAAAAAGGCAAAAAATAATAAAATGACGTCAAAATCTTAAGAATTTTACATGTGATGTATGTAATGGCATCAAGCGAAGGAAACTAACTAAAGTGACCATTAAGGGAATTCTTTACATATAATGATTTCATCAGAAGGTAAAGAAAAATTTTAATAAATTATTATTCATTATTTTTTTTTACTTAGGATATTTATGGAATCGCCCTTTTCTACTTACAGAAATATAATTTTAATTTTACTTAAGTATTTTTAATTTTTCTTCAATAATAAACTAAACATATTTTTTTCAGAAAAATTTCATTAATATTTTATTTAATATGATGTTATTTTAACACCCCTTTTTGCGTTAGTTATTTATCTGAATACGCGCCAAAAATGGCACAATTTTTTATTCACTTGCATCTAATTTAAATAAACAAATTTATTCAGGTGTCTTTATCTAATTTTAATTAACAATAAGTTACATGTACATATTTATGTGCTCTCAAAACATGTGTAAACTTAAAAAAAAAATAACTTAGAGCAAATAAAAATATCAAGACATTTATGCCGAATTTTGTACCCCCTTTACTTGGCAGATAATGAAATATTAGTCCATATCAAAATAACGTCAGATACTTACAAAGTTTTCTGTAAAAACATTAAATCAGAAAATTAAGTCAAATTCTGACAAATTTTCTATGGGAAAATTAAGTTAGATTCTGACAAACTTCCTATAAAAAAATTAAGTTAGATTCTGACAAATTTTCTTTAAAAAAATTAAGCTAGATTCTGACAAATTTTCTATAGGAAAATTATGACAGATTATGACAAATTTTCTATAGGAAAATTATGACAGATTCTGACAAATTTTCTGTAGGAAAATTATGTCAGATTCTGACAAATTTTCTATAAGAAAACCAGTCAGATTCTGAAAAATTTTCTGTAGGAAAATTATATCAGATTCTGACAAATTTTCTATAGGAAAATTATGACAGATTCTGACAAATTTTCTATAGGAAAATTATGACAGATTCTGACAAATTTTCTATAGGAAAATTATGTCAGATTCTGAGACATTTTCTATAGAAAAATTAAGTCAAATTCTGACAAATTTTCTAAAAAAAATTAAGTCAGATTCTGACAAATTTTCTATAAAAAAATTAAGTTAGATTCTGACAAATTTTCTTTAAAAAAAATTAAGTCAAATTGTGACAAATTTTCTATAGGAAAACTATGTCAGATTCTGACAAATTTTCGACAGGAAAATTATGTCAGATTCAGACAAAACTATGTCAGATTCTGACAAATTTTCTATAGGAAAACTATGTCAGATTCTGACAAATTTTCTATAGAAAAATTACGTCAGATTCTGACAAATTTTCTATAGAAAAATTACGTCAGATTCTGACAAATTTTCTATAGAAAAATTACGTCAGATTCTGACAAATTTTCTATAGAAAAATTATGTCAAATTCTGACAAATTTTCTATAGGAAAATTATGTCAGATTCTGACAAATTTTCTATAGGAAAATTATGGCAGATTAGGAAAAACTTTCTATAGGAAAATTATGTCAGCCTGTGAAAAATGTTCTATACGAAAATTACGGAAAAGATCAAGATAATTTTTATCTCAAATCTTTGCTTAAAGCTTAGGATTTATATAAAATTTACAATTAAGTTTAATTTGAGAAAATCTAAACTTTCACCATTAAATCACATCTAGCACAACTTGAAGACAAAGTCCATAAAATTTGCGCAAAAAAAAAAAAAAAAAAAAAAAAAAAACACTTAAATATTTTTCTTTATTATTGTATTAAAACAAAGAAACAAGTCCATGAAATATTTTGTATTTAAACATAGTCATCGGTCTACATAAATTTAGCACACTTTCTTAATTTGATAGCTTATTTGCGGAAAATTTGAATGTTTCTCAATATTTTAATAGCCCATAATTCATATACACGCGATATGATTTTTTTTATACTCCACGTTTTTAAGGTACAAACAAATCTGTCATCAGAAATGAAACCCCTGAAGAGTTTATTTTTTTTTTTATCTTTAATAACAAAAATATTTAAATGACGAAAACTCATATTTAACAAAAAACATGTTGTCAAAAATCCATAAAAAGCTAGAGGAAAACATTAGTTTTCAATATATAAAAAAAATTAATTTCGTATACTTAAAAGTAGAAAAACTAAACAAAATGAAATGATTTAGAATGAATGAATAAAAATGTTTGGAAATTTGTGGGCATAGCCAAGGTGGGCACGTTTTTTTGTGCGTCAGCAATAAAAAATATTTGTTTTTTCATTTTAAATATAAATTGTTTTGGATTAGTGGAAGAATACACCGGAGACTATAATATCATTTTTGTGGGTTTTGTTTGAAAATATAACAAAGTAATTTAGTTGATAAGTTCAACTTAAAGGAAAGTTCCTTTTAATATAAGTATTTCAACATAATATAAATATTGTGAATGATGAGTTGTAAATACATATTTACAAATATATATAAATGAAAAATAGTATAGAACTCGATCACATTCAAGAAAATCCCTTTAAAGAACCTTAAGTTAACAATATAAATATAATTGAAATATCTAGAAATTTCATAAAATACGAGTTTGTGATGGAAAATCTTGTACAAATTTTATTTAATTTTAAACATATTATTTTAAAACTTGTAATGAATCAAAAGAATTGTATATTCAGTTATTCAAATTATCACTTATTTTTATTTATATTTAATTAATTTACTAATTGATGCAATAAGATAAATTATTGAAAGGCGATTATTTTTAGTAAAAAATGTAAAAAAATTAGATTTTTGATTACTTGTGTCAATTGAAATAAATAATTATAATAGCTTTTAGTTTTATTATTTCTGTATACACAGAAAAAAGTAAAAATGGACTTCAATTACGAAATTGCTTATGATAATTAATTTTTAATTGATTTTGTTCCAATCATCAAAATGATAATATTAATAACTAGTATAATTGATATTATTATTTCTTTTCCTAAAAGCGATGTAATGAGCTGTAAATTTATTTTATTTCTGTATTTTTATAGACAAATCTTCAATTTTTCTTTATATTTTTTTAACAGCTGTCAATTTATTAAAAAAATAAAATTGTAAACCAATTAGAAAATAATATTAATAAATCATATAATTAAATTCCAATATAAAGTTAATTAATAATTTGATTAAAAAATAATTTGAAATACTTTTTTCTGTGGGTTGTTTGCTTACAGAAAAAATTATTTTAAATTTTTTTCAATTAAATTATTAATGAGAAATTCAAAAAGGATTTTAGTTATTTTTATAACTGAATAATTTGTTAAAAAATTCTAGTTCTCTACAGAAAAATCTAAAATTATGTTTCTGTTATGAAAGGTTCATATTTAATTATTTTATTAATTTTAATTAATTTATTAATTAAAAAAAATATATATATATAAATAATATATATATATATATATATATATATATATATATATATATATATATATATATATATATATATATATATATATATATATATATATATATATATATATATATATATATATATATATAAGTAAGTAGAATTTAATTTTTCAAATCACACTTATTTCTTATTTATATTTAATTACTTTTTTAATTGATGTAATTACAACACTAATTTAAAGCCGATATTTTTTTTTTTTTAATTTTAGTAAAAAATATTAGAAAATTTCAATTGAAAAAAAGTAGTTGGAATAATCTTTATCTTTATTAAAGCGTTAAATTGGCAATATATTTTTTTTTTTGGGTTTTTTAAACAAAATATTTTTACAGCGCAGAAAAAAATATTTTCCAAAAAAAAATTTATTTAAATATTAATCAGAATTATAACATGATTTCAAATATTTTCATAATTAAAAAATAATCCAAATCAAAGTATTTTAACAAATTAGATTCAAATTATACATAGATAAATTTAAAATCCAATTATAATTACGAATGATACATATTCAATTATTTTATTAATTGAAATTCAACCTATTAAAAAAGTTTTATATTCAATTATTCAAATTAATGAGAAAAATAATTGAATGCCGATAAATTCTTATCACTAGAATAATTGATACAATTTAAAAAGTAATATTTAAACAGTTTTTATATTTAAGAACTTGTATTTATTTATTACTTTTTTCTTTTAAATTACATGTTTATATGGATCCTAAATTTAAGAAGATTTTTTAATTTTACTCTATATATATATATATATATGTATATATGTATATATATATATGTATATATATATATAAATATATATAAGTTTGTCATTCCGTTTCTAATTTCCACAATTTTCATCGGAAAGAAAAAATTTTTCTTGATCCTTATATGAAATGATGTCGATAGGACGATGTCCGTCTGTCCGTGTGTATGTCGGTTGAAATAGCGTTTATGAAGCCCACCGACAACTGCCATATATAATATATCAAACTATCGGAAATTCTTTCGAAAATTTTGCTATTGAAATTCAGCAAGATCGATTCATAAATGGAATAGATATGTCGAAAAAAAAACGTTTTTTTTTACTTAAAAATGCTTTAAATGGCATGATATATGTATCAAAAGAACAGAAATTTCTTCTAAAACTTTTCTGTTGAATTTAATAGCCGAGATATTTAAGGAAAACCGGTTTTTAATTCTCTGAATCCCCTATAGGATAAAAGATCATACATTTTTTTCTGAATTTTAGTGTAGAAGAAATGAACTCAATCGGTCCATTATTAAACGAGATATTGGCAAAAATATATTTTTTTTTTACCGATTTTCAATCTTATATAAGCTACGGACTTCTATTAGATCGGTCATAAATATTTTTCTTGAATTTCGGTTTTTTCTTTCACTGAAAATTCGGATTTTTTTTATGTTTGTGTTAAAAAAGTGAACTAAGTCGGTGCATTATTTACCGAGTTATAGACCAAAACTCGTTATTAAGATTTTTACAGGTACTATGGACTTCATTCCTGTACAAATGGATCATAAATATTTTTTTCGAATTTCGGTTTTTAAATCAGTCATCAAATATTGAGGTAATAAGGTTACCGATTTTACCCTCTAAACATTCGAATTTCCAAAAATCCCGTCTTAGCGCTTTTACTTGTTTTTAAATAATTTTCTTTTTTATTTCTTATTAATTATTTACAAATATTATAATTCCTAAAGTTTGTTGGCTTTTGATAATGACTACTACTTACTAGACTCATTACCTGGTAATGAGTTGTCATTATTTTTCTCTTTTCTTTGAGTAGTGGAATAATTAGTTGTCAGTAAATTGCAAGTTCATTTAGTTCTGCAATGGCTCAGTTGGCTAGAGTGCCTGAACAGCACTCAGAAAATTGTCGGTTCAACCCCAAACTAAACCCATGTATTTTTTTTTTTTAGGAAATTATTTGAATTTTTATTGATATGTTAAAAATATTAACAACGCACACAAATTAAACATATTAATGACGTAGTGAGTGCCTGCGTTCAAATTACAGTTGAGTCAACTTTTTGTTTTTATTTTTTATAAATTTTGTAGTATTTGATTAACTAGTTAATAACTACTTATTTGATTCTTTAAAATAATTACTCTAGTAATGGAGACCCATGAATTCGTGGATATCACTATGTAAAGGTAATAACTTTTTCACCCGAATTATAAGTAGTTACCTCCTTTAGACAATGTAATATGTTGGCTTACCAACATATTAAGTTTACTGGGGAATTTCTGTTTAATTTTTTCTACTACAACAAATATGTTAATTAAGAAATGAGAAAAAATAAAAATTAAAAAAAAAAAAAAAAAAAAAAAAAAAAAAAAAACAACCTAAAAGTAAAAACAGATACATTTTGTATGAATACAGAAGAAAATTTAACAACAATTATTCATTTAGTGTGCAAAATAAAAATAAACAAAACTGACAATTCGATAGACTTTACGACGGACCCAACCAACACCCGTTCATTCAACGACGCTGACAATGAGACACACAATATATACCAAATGGAATTCAGTTGGTTGGTCGGTCACATGATTTCAATTTCATTTTCACACAATTTTAATGTAGGGAGTAGAAACAAAAGCAAAGAAAAAAAATAAATAATATTTTAATGACGTTTTTCTAGATTTTAGAAATAAAATTTGCAAAAAGAAAAAAATAATATGTAAATTTATTTATTATTAAAACAAAACAGAAATAAATAATAAACGTAAGTAATAAATATTTATAATGAAGTGAGATATTAAGATAAATAAAAAGTTAAACAATACTGTTGAAATCTGGGATTTTTCAAAAGGGATATATGTATTTAATTTTAAATATGACTTTATCTTTAACAGTTTAATATAAACTAGAAATTTATTATTAGTTTTAGTATCAAGCAAGATTAAATAATTTAATTGTGTTTTTTAATACAAATGTTAAACTATTTTTAACTTTAAAGCCTATACTCTTGTTAACACCTTTTATTTATTGTCACTCATCAATGGTTTTGTAATATTTTAATTAAATTCTTTTATATTGCTATTATTTAATACAAATAAATATTTCTATATTATCTTTATTTATCATTAATGTCTGTAATTAAAAACTGTGTACACTAAAATTACACAAAATTGTCGCTTTTTTTATAGCACTTGTTTTTTTTTTATAAACGTGTTTATGACTTTTAAATAAAATAATTTATTTCTATTTAATTTTTCACACACACTTTAAAATATTAAATTACAACATGTTTATACCAACAAATTGTGTAATCTAATCTTTTTGAAAAAAAAGTTTATTATTATCCATAATGTTTATTTGCAGTTAGAACAAAATTAAACGATAGATCAATCATATTGTATGACAAGTTTAATTTTAAAACTATTAGCACTACATACATTGCCAGTGGACTTATAATGATTTGCTTTGTTAAGACATTAAAATTGTTTGACATTTATTGTGTTTTTTTATAATTATTTTATAGTTTAGTTTAATTGAAAACTCATTTGATAGTGATTAGTTGTAAATGGTGGATTTTTGCAGAAAAAAAAAAAATACGTAAAGAAATGTTCAATGGTTTCTGGGAATTTAATTAATTAAAGTATATAAATGGATATAAAGCCACTGATTTAATTAGATTGTATTATTAACCGTATTTTTATATTAATATTAATATTTATATTAATTTGAAAGATCATAAATATTTTTTGAAAATTTAAAAAAAAAACACTTATTTAAGCTAGTATATCATGATATATATAACTGTCGCAATATATTTGCTAAATTTTGTATATTCAAAATAAATAAATTTTGAACAAAAAACATATTTGAAAGTTTATTGTTTTCGTACCTTAAATGTTCGTTGATGTGTTATGTGAAGTGTGCGAAAACGTGATTCTTGAACTATATGTAAACAATTTCGTAGTCGTACATGCTTTCAAGAAATATCAGCAGAAAATAATGAACTTAAGTTGCAAATTACACCCTAGCTTTCTAGTATTTTCAATACCAAAATAACTTTATATAAGATAAATATTTGAGCCAAATTTCGTCGCCCTAGGAGCCCTATTCTGCTTTCATAGACAGGCGGACAAATTTATTTATAGTCTGTTTCTCTATGTCGACCGAATGCTTTCTCTCGCCTTCTAAACCAGCCAAAGGCAGAAAGAGGCACATAAAAATTCGATTGTGTTTGTGTATTTTATTTGTTCACGCTCTTTGTTGCGAATGTGTTTGTTATATCTAACACACAAAAAAATAATAATTTTTTCTTGAGCTCTTTTTACATTCATACTCAATTGTTTAGCTTCGTTAACATTCGTGTTGTGTATGTGAAAATGTCGAAAACACTCAGCTCCGGAGTGCTATGGGTGCTTTTGCCTGTTCTAAGTGAACGAAGACTTATTTGTGTTTCCTTAACTCACTTCAATGCGAACAATGAGTCGAACGACAAGTCGAAAGAAAACGTAAAGGTTTTCATATAATATTGGGTTTCTGTGTTTCGAACGATACGAACAAAAATGTCAAAATCAGTCACTTCCTACTTTGCTTTCGACTGGTTGAATTTTTTAAAGAAAAAAATGAAAAATACTCACCAGGACAATGCAAATGTTTATGTTATTATTCGTTTATTATTCGTTTTAATATACATATTTTGTATCGACAAATCACGATTTTGTATCTAAAGAACAATTTCTAGTAAATCTGAACAAAAATTTTTGTTTTTATTTTTTTAATTATTTTATTTTTGATTGTTTATTTACTTGGTTGGATCTACTTTTAAACAATTTGGTAGTATTTTTAATTAATTTACGAAAAAAGTTACTCTGAAAGAAAAATATAACAAAACGAATACGAAAAGACGTAACTCCATGCCAACGAAAGCGTAGCAAATACATAAACCCAAAATGATTCGAATTTGTTCGACCTGCTTTCGTTCGCTTAGATTTTCGTTCGACATAGAGAAACAAGCTATTAGACTATGATCCGAAAAATGGAAAATTAAAATTTGAAGCGTTTTTTTTTGAAAAAAATAATGTTAATATTCAAATTTAAATAATATTTTAACGAACAAAGATATCCTATTAAAATTTTGACATAAAAATAAACTTGTCCTAAAATTAAACAAGCGCGAATATTCGGCCCGGCCGAATCTATATATCCACCATCAACTTTTTCAAATTTTACGTTATATGGAAGGGGGCGGTAAAGTGGGCGCTCATTTTTTGTTTCCGAGTTTACACTGGTCCTTGAACTATTTGAACAGAATTTCGTTGATTTTCACCTTATATAGGAGGTGGGCAGTAAAGTGGGCGGACCACGCCCATTTTCGGTTTCCGAGTTTATATCGATCCCCGAACTATACGTACAAAATTTCGTTGTCGTACATACTTTTGTTGAAGAAATATCAGCAGAAAAGTATAAAACGGACACCCTGTGTTTCTAGTTTTTAGCCCATAACTTTTTTGTTTATTAACCGATTTTGCCCATTTTCAATCCCAAACAAATTTTAAATAAGACAAATATTTGTGCCAAATTTCGCCCCCTACGTTGTCCCGTTCGAGGCCTATCCTGCTTTCAACAGACGGACAGACAGACGGACGGACATAGCTAGATCGACTCAGAATCAAACCAGGACCCAGAAAATATATACTTTGTGGGGTTTTAGATGATTCCTTCGACATGTTACACAGAATGACAAAATCCCCATCTTTTTGATGGTGGGTATAAAAATTAGAAAAACTCCCACATCAATCCGGGAAAAAATCTTTCAAAAATTGACTTCTTTCATTGAAATTGTAACTCTGTCATTATAAGAGGCTTCCGTCAGAAAGTACTTTTTGGATATTTACCTTACGTGCAGAGGTGTCCAAATGTCCACCCTGAATAGAGTTTCAATACTCAAAAATGCCTTAAAGATAAGAATATTATAATGAAATTTAGTGAAAAGAAGTTTTGTATAAGTATTAATCTTTGTACCAAATTTCATGAAAATCGATCCACAATTGACCATAGCTCCCATATAAATCCCTCTGAAAATCACTTTAACGTGCATAAATACCACAAAAATGTTAATATAAAGTTAATATATGACATAAATAAATTATATATAAGTATAACTTATTGTTTCAAATTTTATAAAGATCGGTCCATAACTATTCATAGCTCCAATATAAGGCCCACTTCGGAGATTGCCCAAAAGTGTATAAAATCATATAAATGTTATTATCAACGTAATATTATGTATTCGTATATTTTATTTTACACTTAGTAAAAGTATCGGTCCACAATTAGCCATAGGTGTAATATAAGTACCTACCCGAGATTTGATGCACATATAAAATGCGGAATGGTATCCAAGTTAAAAAAAAAACGAGACTAAATATGAGAAAAAATGTATTTCGACCTGAATATCTCTTAAACTAAAAGAGGTAAACAATACATGTAAACGTATATTTTGTAGAGATTTACAAGGACTATTTATATATAAAATTCTTTCTGTCATATCATAAATGAATTTTTAGCGTTTTTTTTTTTTTTTTTAATTATATAACCACACACAACCTTCCTGAGGCGCTAAGAATCTATGCTCCTCCAAATAAACTCAAAAACACCTCATCTCTGGACATGTAAATATTGAGATTCACAAGTTACAGAATTATTAAAAAAATGACTAAATATTAGTGTCGTTTTCATAGGATTCCTCACTCATTAAGCAGCGTAAAGCTGATTCAAAATCTGTTATTCTTATGATTTTATTATTATTTTTAAATTTAAATACCATTTTTCGCATAGGGGCCTTTGGTTGTTCACTAAAGTACTAGCCAGACTTTGTTTGTATTTCATATTTGATATTCCATGTACGGGTTCAATTTGCTATAAAAAAAGCCAAAGTCTAACTGATTACTTACTCTAATATATTACAAAACAAAAGCAAATAGTCAGCAAGTTGTTGAGCAAAACTTTTTTTTAATAATTTATTGATTTTACTTTTGTTCACATAAATTATAGTTAATTAGAGAAAGAGAAATACTTAGATTATTTAAAGAAAAAAAAAAAAGACTTTAGATTTGTTACTTAAATACTAGCGAAAAGACCTATTTAAAATTTATCTAGAGTTAAAGTTTATGATTTATATTTAACTGCTCTTATGATTTCTAATCCCTTATACATATATAATAGATATCTAGGAACTACATAGGTTTTCTAAATAATCTTTGAAAATAATAATTTTAAGTTTATTTTTATTTATGCACGAAATGAACATTAAAAAAATATAATATAAAACTCGTGTTTGGTATTAAAATAATCATAATATTTTAGCAAAAACAATAAGAATGTATATGGCAAAAGAGAGTCATAGAGGCTTTGGGGGAAAAAAACAAGACAAACAAAACATAAAGAAGCATAATTAAATTAAACGCAAAAACTAAGCAACATATGAATGTATGTATTTATATAGTTTTGCATATTACCCTACAGTTCTGCAAAAACTGATAATAATGAAATATAAATTAATATTCTTTAATACCTTAGGCTACTTTATTAGCCCTTATTAGTCTACAGTGTAAACAATTTAAACTTATGCAAAGCTTATTAGACTATTTCTTTGTAATCTATGGGAGAGTCAAAAAAGATGATATTTTCTATGGCAAACCCATACAAACAAGTTAGTCCCAAAAACTGTAGGGTTATGTTAATTTGTGTATAAATTTACATACGTATGTATATAACTATGTATTTAAATACGACAACAACCTAAGCACTTTTTTACTAATGTCTCTTTCTCTTGTTTTATTTTATATTTATTTTAATTCTCTCTATGTTTTAGGATGATTTTGTTTAAAACAAAATTTTCAAGGTTAACAACACATAAATAAATCTACACAGTAGTAATTTTATGCTCAAAAATGTACATACATCCATATGAGCATGAGTATGAACCATAGCAACAACAATGTTGTCAATATTGTGTGAAACAGGTGAAAAAATAAAACGATAAAATTAAAAAAAAAGTGCTAATTCATTTTAAGTTCCATTTTGTGTTAAGATCAAGATTAGAAATTGTATTAATTATATGAGAATCAGCTGAGATTAACTTGTATTACACAAGGAAAAATTAATTATGAAGCGTAAAATTTCTCAGTCAATTTATATATTCACGATCTTGAAGTTTTAAATATATAGATTATTTTTTTTGGTATCGACTCTAGATCTTCAGATAAACTATTATCTTTAGATAAACCGTTATAGGTTGTATTATATTTTGCTGATTTGGCTTAATAAATTACTAAAAAAATTGTAATAAAAATGATCGCCTAGTTGTAGCTGCAATTTTTTTTAATCTGCTCAATAGTTTCCAAAATATTGTGTAAAAAAATAGTTATAAAAGAACATTTGAATAGAAGTTAGGAGAATATTTATTTTAACCCGAAAAAGTAAAAAAAAAAAAAAAAATAATATTTTAATTACCAAATTGATTTGATCAAATAAATGTATAAATTTAGACCGCTGACCAAAATGATTATAATAATTACCAAAAACTGTAGAACAATATTTTTTTTTTTTTCAAATTAAACACTTAGATTTAAAATTTCGATAAAAAATAGTCTATAACAATGTGTTAAAAAAATTTATTGAAAAGTTCATTGAAATAAAATTAACAGTTTAATTAAATCAGTCAATGAGATGATTGAATAAATCAACATTTTAATTGAACAAAAAAAAAAAAAAAAAAAATCATATTCTTGAAATGTTTGTCATTAATTTACATTTTACAATTCTTTATCCTTTAATGATATTGCTTTAGTACAAATACTATCTGTGATTGATACACAAACAAACTTACACCTCATTTTTATAATATTTTCATACGATTGGGGTAAAAGGGGTCGAAAATGGCGATTAATTCAGGGAAAGGAGATATCAATACTTTAATGATCACGTTTTATTTTTTTTTTATTGATTATTAGTTAAAAAAAATTCAACTTTAGAATTTTAAGATTTTTTTAGCAGAACGGTTATGTCTGTCCGTCAGTCTATACATTAGAGTTAAATGGATCGAAAATTATGCATAATTCAGAGAAGGGTGGTATCAACACTTTAATGATCACGTTTAATTTTTCTATTTATTAGTAAGCAAAAAATTCATTTTTAGAATTATAAGATATTTTTGGATTAATGGCAATGTCTATACATTTGGGTTAAATGACACGAAAATGACGCTTAATTCAGGAAAAGGCGATATCCAAATTTTGATGATCACGTTCTATTTTTTCTATTTACTAGTTAGTAAAAAGTGCATTTTTAGAATTATAAGATCTTTTTTTGGCAGAATGGTAATGTCTGTCCGTCCGTCTATACATTTAGGTTAAATGGGTCGAAAATGCCACTTAATTCAGGGAAAGGTGATATCAAAATGTTAATACTTTCATTTGGTTTTCGTATTGATCGGGAAGTGGAAAAAAATTATTTTTCGAATTTTAAGATTTTTTTGATAGAATTCGAATGTCCGTCCATCTGTCCGTCTGTTTGTTAATAAGTAGTACATGCAAGCACGTTTTCTAAAGGATTTACCAAGGACTTTAAGGTGATATAATAATCTTGGAAATCGGGTAAGGAACAAAAAATCGCTAGTGGTTAAACGTTTTCCATAACACTAGTACCCTATTTTGAACCCCCATAGTTCCGCTCCTGTTGCGTATATTGGATCCTGCTTCTAAACTCAAAATGCTACTGTTCTCTGCTACGCCTGTGTGAAATTTTAAATCCAGCTAGCCGATTAGACGTTACAGATTTATTTCGATTTTTCCCCACTGTTTAATGTTTGCACTTAAGCTGTTTTCTGTATGAGTTTAAAAAAAAAAAATATTATCTCAAATCGGGCTACATATGCGCACTATTTTTTCTTTTCATAATATTAAAGTGGACAATATATACTATTTTTAAGAAAATTTTCTGAACAAACATCCTGTAACATTTTAAGTTCCCTTCCATGAAAGTTGAAAATTAGTGTATTTTAGGACAATTTTCAAAAAAATTACAAAAATATTAGGACAAAATATAATTTACAAGTACTTGAAGAAAAGTACACTTTGATATTTAAAGTTGATGGTCTTATTTTAAATTTTTACCTTAAAAGACCTTTTATTTAAAATAAATACACTGAAAGCTGATGAAATTTTTTTACTATTTTTAAAAATTTAAAAAAAATTCTTTATTATGACAGCTCCTTACACTATGCAACAGTATTTTGGGGGCGGAATCATTCCGATTGCAATTGATAGCTCTTGATATGTGTAATAAACCCTCCAAAGGATTTTTCGCTGGTGTGAACAATTTTTGTTTTATGACCACTTAAACTCTTCTATTTTTGCACCAAGGTAGTTACAGATAAATCGACAAAAATAACATCATTACAAAACTTTGTGCCAATGAAGATCGGTCCATAATTGACCATAGCTCCCATATAAACCCCTCTTCCGAAAATCACTTTTACGAGCATACATCTCATAAAAATGTTAGTATCAACTTAATATTCGACACAAATACATTTTTTATAATTATAAATGCCAATGAAAATATTTCGTGAAGATCGATCCATAATTTACCTTAGCTCCTATATAAGGACCAATTTCGGGAATCACTCAAAAGTGCATAAATTTTTATAAATGTTAATACATGTCAATATTATGTATTCGTATATTTTATTTTACACTTAGTAAAAATATCTGTCCAAAATTGCTCACAGGTCTAATATAAGACCCCTCCCTGAATTGTTATGTTCATACATATTGGTGTAGGGTATAATATGGTTGGGCTCAACCGGTTATATCTTTCTTACTTGTTTCTGAATGTTAATTGTCTCAATAGTGAATTTATGACTATAAACACTTGCTTTAAATGTTACTGATTTGCTTGTCTTTTAATTTTCTTACAAAAATTACTTATAAAAAAAATCCCTAACTTTGCAATATCTACCGAAACCGAAATAATTTTGTTTTCATGATCTTTAAGTTAATAACTAAATAATGTCATGAACTAAATAAAATACTAATGACATTTTTCTAGCAAATATATTTTATGACACAATAGTTATTATTAGTTCAATTAACCCTTAAATAAGCAAAAAATAAAAAATCAAATTAAACGCTCTAAAACCAAACAAAGTTTCTTCCTTAACTGACCGTTATCTCAATTAATTTATTATTGTTGTTGTTCGTTCGTTCCTCTACATTTTCTATACGATTACAAGGAAATGTTAACACCTCCCCAACCCTTTCAACAAATTCGTGACCGATATAAATTCTCGGTTTCTTTGGCATGAGTTGTTAAGAGGGTCTGCTTGAAAAAAAAAAAAAAACAAATGTCATACAAACACATATACATACATTCAAATACAAATCTAATCACATTTTGCGTTTCTAATGTAATTGAGAATATCAAATTAGGGAAGGTATATAAAGGGTGTTGCAAATGGGAGAATATTTTTGAAATATTGAATATTTTTACCATGGATTGTTATTAGTTGTATGAAAAAAAAGAAAATAATAATAATAATTAAATAACTGCTGTAACTGAATTCGGAAAAATGTGTTTCAATAATTCAATATTTCAAGCATTAACATGATATAAATAAATTTATATTTAGTAGTTAATAAAGTCTATAAAATGCTTAGCCTTAGAACAGCTTTAATTGGACAACATACAAGTTTAGTTAATATAATTGTTGTAACAATCTTCAATTTCAGCAGAATAAAACAATATTATAAATAGCCCCTCAAATAATTGATCTAGATCGCTTTAGATCCAAATGAGGACAACATATTAGAGAGCTATAATATACCAGAACATAACTAATTTTATTTCATAACATTTTTTTTTTTTTTTAATTTAAATACTTATATTTGAATCACCCTTTACAGACAAAAATTATTTAATTTCATAGAATGTTTGTGTGTATGTGTGTCTGTATGCCACAATATGATTGCCGGCATAAATGGCAAATGTACACACAACAAATTGTTTAATAATTTATTACAACATTTCAAATACCCATACAGTTTTTTTTCTTATTTTCTTTAATCTTATAATAATGCTCCCAATTTACGTCTCTTTATTGCGCTTGTTAATTCTCTCTTTCTCTTTAAATTTATAATAATACTCATTTCAAATACTTTTGCCAAAATATTTATTTTCATTTTGGTTTGTTAAAGTTTAAAAAAGGCAACAACAGCAAAACCAACAACAACAAATACCATGATACTACAATAATTCTTAAGAAATTCGAACATTATGTTCGAAAATTATATAGTATTTTCGAACTTTAATAATATTGTTTAAACAAAAAACATGCGCATTTTTTAAAATACCCAAAACATTTAGAACTTGTTTAGAGCGCCATTAAGGCAAATACTCTCAGCCACACACATACATACACTCACACAAGTACTCATGATAAATTCTCTCACTCTCTGTTTTTCTTTAAAAATTTGATGAATTCAGCGAAACTGTTATAATTTCTGTTTGTGGATTCTATTAAGAGTAAAAACAGCTGCTTTTTAATGTGTATTTGTGTGAGTGTATTGTTTTTAAATGTCTACCCACATTATAACGGATTTTATTTTATTTATTTACTAGTATGCTCGTGTGTGTGTGTATGTGTGATAATGTGCAAAATGTTGTAATATTCGAAAATGTCCTTCGAATTTCCGGGTTTTATTACTTTGACATTTGCATGTTCATTCCATTGCTGTTGTTGTTATTGTTTTTGTTTAGCAGTAAATGCAATAACGTTAAAACAAAAACAATAGCTTATATTACCACAAATACTTGACATATTATTTTTATACTCTTTGGTAATTTTTTTTTATTACTTTTTTTTCTTTTTTCATATTTCCTCTTGTTACAATTTGCCTTTTGTGGTTACTGTGTGGCTCTAAGAGTATGTAGGTTTTATTTTCTGCTTCTTATTTTTTTTTTTTTTTCAATGTTGTTGTTATTATTTACACCTACACAAATCTTCAGCTCCTGCTGCTTTTTTTCTTTCTTATTGTTAGCACATGATATATTTCACTAAAGCCCGTGCAAACATTAACTTTCTTAACGCCCAGCAATTCTGCAATCTAACAATTTTTGATAATATGTATTCTGAATTAAGTCTAGCTATTTAACTGCCTAAATTAAGAAAGAAAAGTCAATGGAATTTTTAATTATCCTAAGTAATCAAGAGTCTAGTTAACCGGATATCATTGATTTCCTTTTATTAGATCTTAAAGAAATATTTATCCTCTTGGTTATCTGGCTATCAGTAGTGAACCGAAAATCCTAGTTGGCCAAATGTTTTCACAACTGCTGGGGTCATATTTTATGTATTACTGAAATTCTGACTCATACTGTTTGTTTAAATGTGTGTTTATATAAATATACTTTTTTAGATTTATTCTTCTATTCTCATTGCATACTTTTCCGCTGTTGTTTTTCCTGCTGTAAATACTTGTGCATTAAATGGAAAACTAAGTAATAATGTGAATAAATGCTAATGCAGACTTTTGTTAAAAAAAAAATGAAAAAATTTGAATTTAAATTGCTTTTAAAATTATATTAGAAAATATTTGTTGCTATGGAAATTCTATGAAAAACTATTTTAGGAAAATTCAGAAGTTGGTTTTAAAAAGCTTTTGAACATTTTTTTATATGTTCTTTGAAAATTTAGTAAATAAAAAATAATATTTGTTGGTTTTAACTGCAAAATTCACGGTTGGCGGTTTAATTATTTTAATTTTATTTAAATTTATTTTATTTTTATTTTATTTATGTTTAAAAATTAACAAAAATGTGTCTATAGAACTATTACTGCACTGTGGCACCAAATTCTCCTTTGTGATCAAAAAAGTAACTGCAAAAGTGCTGAAAAATAATGATTCCAACAACAACAACACTGTCATTGGAAGGAAGTACTTAGTGCTGAAAATAGCAATAACCATGGTTGTCATTGGTAGAATGTTTTTTGTTTAGGATTTATATTCCTTACTTTTTATACCCTTCACCACATAAGTTTGTAGTTCCGTTTGTAATTTCTACAATATTCATCTTAGACCCCAAAAGATGTCCGTCTGTCTGTTGAAATCAGTTTTTAGAAAGCCCCAGTTATCGGATATATATGTTTTATACATCAAATTGTAGAGAATATTCCTAAGAAGAACGTTAATAATGAGCAAAATCGGTTTATAAATATCCGAGATATCGCCAAAAATATTTGTGGTATTTGTTGTGGCTTTTCTAGGCTCCTATATAAGCCAGTGACTTCGTTTTTACACGAAAAATTCAGAATCTTTTTTAAATTTTTTTTTTTTTACTGAATATAAAAAAATAATAACATTTTCTTTTACAAATCTGACTTTTCAAATTTGAAACACATGTTTCGATTTAAATATCTCTTAAACTAAAAAGATAACCTAAACAATGAAATGTATTTTTGTAGAGATTTACAAGGACTATCAATGCTTAAAACTAGTTTTGCAAAAGTCATAAATAAATTTTTTGACGATTTGGTTTTTGCGGTGACCAACTTTGGAGGTCTACCGACTACCCCTTTGACCCGCTAGGAACCTGTGTTCCTTCAAATAAACTCGAAAACATCTCAGCACTGGCCAAGTCAAATTTATTAAGATATCTTAACGGGTCACAAGGTACAGAATTATTAAAATAAAAGCTTTAGAACCACTGACGCCTTTACAAAAATTACTCCATATGAGATCTTCCCGGAAATAATTTTGTTTCACATATTTATTTTTTTTTATAAATTATCAATTTCCTTATTTTCACAAAAAAAAAAAAAAAAGTTTTTTTTGTAAAATAACTTGTTGTTTCTGTTTTTCGCTTATAACTCGGTCATTATTAAATCGATTTTGTTTATTTTAAATAAGAATATTATCGAAAGTGTTAGTGATTTATAGATATATAATATATATCCATTAGTTTTTTGCAGCCTTGACAAATATGATTTCAACACACAAATTCAATGCTTAAAAAGATACCGAAATTATTTAACTAATTTCTTATGTGGAGAAATCTAAAAATTTTAACTTGCACTGAAAATCTCAATCAAAGTAAATTTGGTTCACTATAATTTTAAAATTTGTTGTGGTTTGAATTTTTTTGTGGTTTAAAATTCACTTTTTTGTCATTATTTTTTCTTTTTAATTACAATTAAATTTAATTCTATGTATATTTTGACTTGTTAGATGGATTTTCAAAAACTTGGATTCAAATTAAAGTTTAATAAATCTAGTTTTAAATTGTATTGCAAAACTGCTATAGTTTTACAGAAAAGTATAGTGAAATCAATATTTAATTTGTAAAATTGTTCTCCTAAATATTTCACAAAGTGTCAGCAATAATTTAAAAAAAATTGAAATAGTTCTATTATAGGATGTAAACAAAATATATTTTAAGTAAAATAATTATTTATGTGAGTAATAATTCGAAAATGTCTAAGATGCTTTTAATAATAAATGGTAAATATTTTTTTTGTAAATATTTGTTATCTCTTTTTTCACAATATAAATTCACTAAATATAATTTTTTTTAAGTTCTAGCTAAGATTTATTGCATTTTTCCAGTAGCAATATGATAACAATATTTGTCTGATATTACAACTTCATTTTCGTTTACATTGACAAAACCTTAACATGACCATATGTCATTAAACCTTAATATTCGTTTTAATGTCTCGTTTTAGTTATTCCTTTTTTAGGTTTTGTTTTTATTTCATTGCACATTATCGAAGTGACATTGACACAAGTGGTTTAAAATTTAAATTAATCTTCATTATACGTAGGCATTTTTTTTTTTTTTTTTTTGCATTTTAAAAAAGTAAAATCAGCATTTTTTTTAAGCAAACATAAATGACATTTTTCTTTGAAAGGGGATAAAAAAAAAAATCATAAATAAAAGTATTTATTAAATGGGAGAAACTTGATTATATATTAAAGACATCATTTTAATTTAACTCACCCTAGTTTAAAATATTTTGTAAATATATTAAGGATTAAAAAGGCTTACCTAAAAAGAAAGAAAAATAAACAAATTATAAGTAAAAATAAAAGTAAAATAAAAAAAATAAAAAAAAAATAATAAAATAAAATGAAAAAATAAGAAAAAAGTAAAGAATTTGCAATTTAAAATCCAAAGCATAAAAAAAGGCTTCAAACAAATATACACTTAAATATACACAGGAAAAATGGTAGATTTATCTAATATAAATACTATTCCAATTACTTACTTTTTTAATTGTATCTATTATTAAATTTATCAAAATTCAAATTTTGTAATATTTTTTACTAGAAATAAAATAATTTATAGGCTTTCAATTACTTTTCTTATTGTTCAAATAATAACTTAATCCCAGGAAAAATTGTATTAGCTCTACATCTAGTTCCAGTTCTATAGAAGCATTAGGTAACGTTTTCAAAAACTGTTTTTTATTTTTTATTCTAATGGGCTATTTCCTAAAAGTCACTTTTGAAATCAATTTAATTTTGTAAATACTCTTTTATTAATTTTTAAAATTTTTTATACAAGTATTTTAAACAGTTCTAGGAAGTCATTCAAGAACCAGGAATTTGTTCTCAGAAGTGATGTAGAAGTTATGCAGTATTAGTTTTTAAGCACTAGTTCTTAGAATTAGAATAAGGTTCTACTCCATTAGTGTTAGAATTGGTTGTGATACCACTAGCTCTGAGGTTGTTATTAAAGAATCTGTAGTGGTTCTGATTATACCAGTTCTAGAACTAATGATTTTAGAACATGTTCTAAATTTTTTCCTGGGATCAAACATAATAAAATTAAATGATAATTAATATAATTGAATATAAAATTTTGACCATAAGTTGAATTTCAATTAATAAAATAATTAAATATCTATTATTCGTAATTGTAATTGTAGGTGAATTAATTTATTTAATTGTAATAATATTTGAAATCATTTTAAAATTCTGATTAATAATGTGATTGAATTTTTTTTTTTTGAAAATAATTTTTCTGTGCAGAGATAGCAGCAGTAACTTGAACAAATATATGCTGAGGTCACATTTAAATTTCCAATTTGTTTGCTAATAATTTGTTGCCAATGCACAGTGGTTCCAAAACGCTTTCTTTTGGAAATAATTCTGTAACTTTTGAAACGTCGCATATATCTCAATAAAATGGTCAGAGCTAAGGTGTTTTTGTTTTGATTTGGAGGAGTACAGTTTCCTAGCGGGTCAAGTATGTAATTTTTTGAAAAATCGTCAAAATTCATTTACGCTACGAAATAAAAGAAATTTTATATATAGATAGTCCTTGTAAATCTCTACTTAGCTTAAGAGATATTCGGTTCGAAATAAATTTTTACCTCATTTTTGGCCTCGCTTTTTATTAGTTTTTTTTTTTTTCAACTTGGCGGGCATAACATTGCCCCTCATTTTTTGTTTAAATATTCACCAGATTCCCTACCAAATTCTAAATGCTGCAAGAATCATACAAATATATGAATCCGTTAAAACTCAAAGTGGGGTCAAACGCAAATTTATTGGTAATAAATCTGTATCTCCTAAACTACTGGTTGGCTTTAATTGAAATGTATGGAAGAGTTGTAGAGGAGAAGCAAAGCTTTCAGAAAAATCATCTTGTAGTCACCCTGTGATAACACATGATAAGCTACAGGGTGTCAAAATTGACTACCTCGAAGAGGTAGAAGTAACTTTACATTTGAGAAATTGCCAAAAGTTTGTTTGCAAAGCTTTTTAAATGATTTTTGCAGGTGTGAAAGACTGATATATATTTTATACATTACATAAGAAATAATGGCTAAAATATTATGCTAATATGCTTTTTTATGCAATTAAAAACAAATCGTTTAAAAAAATTCACTTTTTTCATAAAATCTGCAGTCCTGCATTAGTTTTTGGCCGGGCGGGAAGCACTTTAGAGTCAAATCGTTCTAAATCTATTTTTTGATGAAATATAGTTAATAAACAATAAACATTTTTAAACATTTTTCTAAAATTCACAATTTTCGACCAATGCTGGTTGTAGAGTGCAAGCCCAAATAAGTTCAAAATTTCTATATTAGCCATTTATGAAGTCTTATGTTTTGAAATATATAAAGAAAAAAATTATTAACGGAATTTTGCGAAAAAACTTAAAGAATTGAACTATATTTTTGTTAAAAAATTGCCATTTTTCGTACTAAATTCAGAGTGCTGACTTTGAATATTTTTCACGTCTAGACAAATTGAGATAATCCAAAAATTCTTTCAGCATCTTATTTTGGAATATATAGAAACCTACATAATATTTTTAAAAAAATTTTACCTCATACATCTCAGGACTTATTCCCGAAAAACGAAAGAAAGTCGAGGCAAAAAATCAAAAATTCAAATGTAAATATTTTTTTTTAACAGTAAGATATAACTTAGGTGAGTAAGCTTATTTCTTTATCTTGCCAAGCACTTTACAGAAATATAAAAAAGTCGGACTTAATTTGTAGAAGTTACGATTTTTTTAAACTTTTACATACTCGAGGTAGTAAATTTTGACACCCTTTAGCTTATCTTGTGTTATCACATGGTGACTACAATATGATTTTTCTGAAAGCTTAAGTCCTCCTCTGTAACTCCTCTATACATTTCAATTTAATCCAACTAGTAGTTTAGGAGACACAGATTTACTACCGAAAAAATTGCATTTGACCCCACTGTAAAACGTTAAATAAATCTGAATTTGGAACTTTAAACAAATTTTTTTTCTTTTTTCAAAAAGGTTGCAATATTTAATCACTTATAAAATTTGTTTTTTTGTTCTGGGATTTATAAATTTTTTAATGTTTTCAAAAGAAATCTTAATACAAATACATGTAAAGGAAATCTGGAGGAGTTTGGGGCAAAGGTCTGCCCACAAGACCTATAAAAATTTTGTCCATTTTGATTTTTTTTCTTTTTTTATTAAGCTTTCAAATGACCTGCTACAAACGTTTTGAACCTACTATGCATTGCAATTTATTTGCATTGTAGCTTTGTGCTTGTACAGCCTTTATAATTAGAGTTACTACCCCAACAAGGTCCTTGAAAACACAGCCTAACAGTAAGTGCTTAAATATTAAATAAAACAGAAAAAACATCATGCTTAATTCCCATATGTCATGTATTTGCCAAGTTACTTGCTAAAACAAAAAAAAAAATATATTTAATGTTAAAATAATGCTACATCCGATTTCCTGTCGGCATTTTGTTATTTTCTTTCTTCCTACAAACAAATAAAAAAATATTGTATATTTTTGTTTGTTTTGTAAATAATTTAAAACGAAATCCTACCAACAACCTTCATATTCACATGTTGTTGTTATTAATACAACTTTTTTCTTATGTGGTTGTATTGTTTTTTTAAGTATTTACCTAAATGACTTTTTATAGATTTTTATATTAACAAAAGGCAACAATTTCAAAATAAAATAAAAAAATAAAAAAAAAATACAAAAATCAAAAACAGTTTCGTATAAAATACTTGAAAAGCACCTTCTTTTTCGTCAGAAATTTAAATAATAGCTGGCGTTAACAACAAAAGTATTAAATAATAACAAAAAAGAAAAAGCAAAAAAGAAAAATAAAGAATAGAAATATTTCATAACAATATGCTTTTCATTTACCATTTTTTTCCTTGCATTATTTTCTTTTATTTCCTTTTTTTCCTATTTTATTGTTTGGCTGATGTCTTGGTATGTGTATAATTTTTCCCAAATACAACATCCGGTTTAAGTTAAAAATAAAGAAAAGAACGAACAAACAAACGACCGAAAAAAAATGCAAATTCCTTAATACGGTTGGGGAGGGGGTAGTTTTACCACTAACCCCAATTTAATATACACGGAAGGAAAATACAAAAAAGTTTGTTTAAATAAAAAATAAAAAATAGATTGCAAAATTTTCTATGTGTTTAAAAATAGAATTATTTATTAAAATGTAAAAATATTTAACTGTATATGTGGTGAACATTTTGCAAGGGAAATTCAAATTTCTGAAATGGAAATTATTCATATCCTGTGGTTAGGTTACAAACTTTTCTTAAAAAAGTTTTGGTGTAAATATATTGATGGGCCAGAAATAGTTATTTTTTAACACATTCATATTAATTGGGAAGGAACATAATTTTTTCTTGTCAATATTTACTAGCGATTGAAACTTTTAAAAATATATTTTAAAATTAAAATATAAGTCTTTCATAGTCCAAAAACAGCGCACAGTGTGTGATTTTGACAATTTAGCTGATCAAGACCCCTAATTTTTTTTTTCGCTTTAAAAAACAAAAAAATAGTTATTCTGATTTACAACCTTCCAAGTAACTGAAAAATTAAGAAAATATTTAAAAAATGTTAACCGTTCCTAGTTATAACAATTTAAAGAAGCATGCATTAAGTTTTATTAGTAAACAGATTTTATTAAATATTTAAAGTTTTTTACAAGGTTTTTTTATATTATTACTTAAAACAAATATATACTTAATTACTTATATACTACTTTCTTATACATATGTATATAAATACTTAAACTATATCACAGATAATAATGCTGTCTGTATTCATGTGAAGAAACATAATCTGTGAAAAGATGGTTGAGTTGGAGGAAAGATTCGTTCTTTTTTCCGATAACAATTGTCTAGCAATTGAAAAAACTCTTTCGGAACTTGCACTACTTGCTGGAGTAGCCAATAGTTTGCAGCTTAATTTATACAACAAAGGCAACTGTGTTCGATGTAAATACTGATGACATTAAAGTTTTCTTCGAAGGGAACATCCAGGTTTTGGTATGTTTGAATTTCTCTAGCTATTTTATCATTCCATGTTAGATTTGATGTTGGCGATACAAAATTCTTGAAATATGATGATATTACTGATGTTTTAGTTGATGTTGGTGATTCCATGATTTCTTCACCTTCATTTTGCCAGAGAATTTTTAACTCCTCTGCACATTTTGATTTTATATTATCCATTTCGTCTTTTGAAAATTGTAAGAGTTTATTCACTTTTGAAATAACTGTTGAAAGATTTTCATTCATAACTTCATTTATAGCATATATGAAATATATTAGGTAATAATATTATAATTTTATTTATAAATAATATGTATAAGCCTTTTCTAAAAATAACTTTAGTCCAATAAAAACAGGTATATTCCTTAGTGTAAAAAATTTATTTAAAACAGCAAGAATTTGGCAATAAAATCTGTAGAAGCAGCTAAATAGATCAATAAGAAACAGGTACATATGTTCTGCACTGTAAAAAATGTAAATTTATTTTTTATAAAACCACGAATTGAGTTCGCTTACAATCAGGTAAAACAGCATCCTTTACTTGATTATATATTGAACATGTACATATGACGGGACACACAATTTAGGTAAACGTCTTAAAATATTTCATTTATAATTTTATTACAGTGCAGATGTTCCATCGTATTCTTAACATTTGGGAAAATTTATTAGTCAAGGAGTAAACGTTAATGGAAACGAATTTGAAAAATGAAAAGACATTGTTCTATATTATTTCCTTTTAGTTTTAAAATAGAATGATTACTTAGTAAATATAAATTAAATGCAATAAAATCTATCATAATATAAATAAGTACAATTTTAAAATTTTTTATAAACATACAATTAATTATAAGACTAACTTTATTTAAAATATAAATAAATACTAAAGATAAAAATTTTCTAACTTACATATGTAACTGACAGTTTCAAATGTCAACTTTATTTTTTTTTACTTTTTTAACTCTTAATAAAGAGTATTTTTTAATAACTTTATGAATTCACCCTTTTACATTTATTTAGAAAAGAAGAACCAACAATAAAATATAGACATACTGTATATATGTGTGTGTATGCAAGAATATTTATAAACAACCACTTTTTACACATTATGAAGATTTTTTGCCACACACAGCAACTACGTATTACAAAAAACAAACAAATCATTAAGCCCACTTGAAATCTTTAAATCATTTCTCAACGTGTTTACGATAAATGATTTGAACGCACGGATTTGCAGTCGCTCATACACAGTACACACTTGCTTTGCTTCGGGCAGCGAACAGTACGAACAGTATTTATTGTTGTTTTTGCACATGTTGGCTATGAAACACACACTTGAAATTCAAGTGTGTTTGCTTTTCAAATCATCTTGCGCAGGAGACTAGTTGAAGTATATGAATCTCGAGTATTTGAGAGGAAAAAAATTACAGTTAAATTTCAATCGAATATTAATTTATAATATTAATCTCTCTCTTCAAATATATCAGTTACTCAGCAATTCATTTAGTGGCAATTAACCCGGTTTTAGACAGTAGGACTTATTGGTGTATAGTCAGCGAATTGGACATTGTCACTTTTCTGACTCCATGGTAAACAGGAAGAAGATGAAAATAAGATACCAAGCATTTTTAACTGACTCACTGTAACCAGTAAAGTAGTTATGTGGGCACAAAAGTTACACTTTGTAGCCGTTGAGGTTTTTTTTTTTGAGGTTTTTTATTTTGTTGAAAATTTCAATAAAATTTCATTTTACAAATCAGGCTAAATGTTTCCACAACTTTGACTGCATTAAAAAGAAATGTAAGAAATTTATTATTATTTTTTTTTTAAATAAAATCAGACAAATCGTTTTCAAGATATGCTTCAATATATAGTTCGCGATTTATGTCTAGAACTAGAGTCAATTCAAAAACGTCGATTAGAGGCTTAGTACTTATTAATAATGTGTATCCGAGTTAAATGAGAAACCCCGTGCCGCAGAATTCTTTTTTCATTTTGTAAACCTGTATAATTGTTTATTTATAAATTTTTATATTGAGGACATCAGTTGGTATGATTAATATTAATTTGAAAAACAAAGCTAGGAGGATTTTTTACACGGGGATTTTTTAGAGAAACTGAAGAATTGAGTACAAAATATAGTATTTTTATATATTTTTTAATTTAAAAAAATTAATTAAAAACATTATTTTAAGTAAATAATAGAATGTATTTTTTAAATTCAGGAAGAATACAGGAAATAAAGTGAGTTTTTTTTTACAAAAAATTTTAATGTTAAATTAATATTCTCTGGCAGCAAATACATGATTTTAAAGAAAATATATTTGTATCTTTACTTGTTTTAAATTTACTTTTTAAATTCCACATAAGGACAACTATATGAAGACCTTTGGCAATAAATCAAAAATATGTTTTATGGTAAAATTTCTATATAGCTTTAAAGAGGAAATTTTTCTACACAATGTTTGTTAACAACATTTGTCGTCAACGCCAAATATCAGTGAAAAAATTGTCATAATTTTAAATTAATATTTTTTTTTTTTCATATGGTATACATTAGAGTCAGAAAATATCAGCTGACATTATAAAAGAAATAGAAATTTTTTTACAATTTATGATGGAAAATTTTGTTAGAAATATGTGTTAATGTTGCATAAAAATATGGTCGTCAAATAGACTAAAAATGGATTAAAATTATTGAAAGAAAAAAAGTAACATAAATATCCAGAATTATCCATAGCAATTACATACACCATTGCGAATTTAGATTTTAAACCATTTTGAAATGTTTTTGGGAGGGAAATTTCCTTTTTTCTTCCCATGGATCCACCAATGGCAGTAATAGAGGTTTAATGGTTATATATGACATATATAGAGTCAGATTTTGTTTGGTAACCGTAAATTACTCTACCAAATGTCAATGGAATTTGTCCACACTAGACCACAGTGTATATATGAAGTACTTCCCGAGATTCATTTAAAGTGCATAAATCACATAATAATTTTAACCTCAGATTCAAATTTGGTACAACTAGCTTTTATTTATAAGACTATACAATTTTAAGGGACCTAGAAATGGAGGAAAAGATTATTATTATATTTTTTTTCCAAATGTATAATTTCCTATTATGTTGAATAAACTTCAGAGTTCTACAATTTTTGACATAAATTTACACCTTTTTTTATTTATTGAATAATAAATTTGTATTAAAAAATGTAATATTCAATCAGAAAGTAATGCATTACATATAATTTTATATTAATTTTTACATTGTGGACACCAGGTGGTATGATTAATATTAATTTAAAGCATAAACCTAAGAAGATTTCTCAAATTCGAATTTTGTTTAGAAATTTGTGCAAATATTTTAGAAAAACTATATTTTTGAATACAAAAACATATTAAATTTTTTTAATAAGAAAAACAAATTGACAGGGAAATATAACATTCATTATAAAATAAATTTAGGATTACAAACTTCTGTAAAAAAAATTGTTTTTATACAAAATATATATTAAAAGCTTACATTTTTAGTAAATATAACTTTAAGAGTGTATATAATTCTAATTCAAATTTGATGTTATAAAAACCAATATTATATTGTTTTTACTCATTCCCTTCTCTTTTTAAAATGCATATTCCTTAATTCCGCTAACTTAGCAGCAAGAAAAATACTATTTTATTGCAAGAAAATTCCAGTTATTTTTATTTCTAAAAGTGTATTAAATAATACAAAAACACAAATAAAATACCCACATACTTACAATTACACATACAGATAGTAACAAAAGCACAAAAAATGATATATAGTATATAAATATGTTGTACAATCATGTTTTGTTATACAAAAATATGTTGCCCCCAGGTTGCTGAAAACAAACTAGAAGTTCTGGGTGGCAATTCAAAATCTAAAGATTTATATATAAATCAACTTTCATGCCTCTAAGAGTTGTTTCATTAACAGAAACTAACTACTTTATAGATTACTTAGGGATGATTAAGTAATCATTTGACTTTTCATTATATAACCCAGGACCCATAAGAAAATAAATGAATTAAAAAAAATGTATTATTGGAAAGTCCTTGCAGAACTGTAAGGATCAGTAGCAGCAATAATTACAAACACTTACATACACATGTACGTATGTATGTATGTAAACAATACATTGATATAAAATTTGTTAGAGTGTTCATGTTTTCATTTTCATTTTTTTTTTTTTTCTTTTTTATATTTATTTATGTATGTCGACGCCATTTGTTTTATTTGGTACGTTAAAGTATTCAACATTTGCTGTCTTCTCTAAAGTGGCTTCAGGCATTTGTTTTTATTTATTTTGTTGTTTTTCTTTCTGTTACGGGGTGCAAAAAAATAGGGGGTATCCTGATTTATTTTCTTAGTACTTGTACTTGTATTTTTTTTTTTTTTTTTTGTTTTTTTGTATTGTATTGTTGCTTATTTTTATTTACATATATTGAGTGATGATATATCTTAGTGTCTGTTAGTACCTTTCGTTACTTGAAATTTTATGTACCATTTTGCTTCGTTATTTATTTTTTTCATGATTGCAAAGGTGGTAGGCAAAATTGTTTAGTTTATTTGCAATATATGGTAAATTTTAACTTTTAATGATATGTTTTTGTAAATAATTTAGAAAATGTAGTTTTTCAATTAGAAACGGACCAACAAGGAGGGGAAAAGGAAAATTTGATTCCCAAAAATAAATATTAAAAAAGAATCTTATAGGCAAATGTGATATTATATCAGGACTTCTAATTGAAGCTTAGAAATGATTTTAGCTTTTTTCAAAGGCAACCAAATCTTGCCTCTACCCAAAATTAATCCTCTCCCAGGGATATTTATTGAAAACATTCTAGCCGTATGAAAACATTTCGAACTTCACTATTTGCGATACAAATCTAGTACCATATAAAAGACTACGATTAAAGATAATTTTAAATAATAGCAACTCCCGCCCACAATTAACTTCTAATTTTTTTACATTATGCACATCAGGTGGTATGATTAATATTAATTTAAATCACAAAGCAAAGAGGATTTTTTAAATAATTAATTTTTTAAATAAATTGTGAAAAATATTTTTGAAAAACTACGGAATTAAACTAAGAACATATTAAATTTTATATTTATAAAGAAAATTAGTAATAAAAAGTTAAATTTAATTAAAATTTTTATATAAAATGATATTTTTTATAATAAAGTCTATATATCTCTCTATTATTATTTCTTATATTTTATTATTAAATATCAAAATTAATCCAGAACTTAATCAAAAATTCAAGCTTAAAGATTTCTTCCTTCAAAATTTCTCATCTAAATGCGCACCTGTTCATTAAGCCACAATTATAAGTATTCATTTTGGTTTTTCTCACAGCTGCTTTTCTTTACTTTTTCTCTTGCCCCCAAAAACATGCAACAACAACAACGACTTACACTTACAGCTCCTTCGTGCTGCTTTTCAATGAAAAATAAAAAAAAGTGATTTTGGAATTGGTAGGAGTTACCAAGTATTTAACCTAAATTTGATTTTGCCATGTTACTTAAAGGAATTATTGTAATATGTTTTAGTAGAATTTTTATTATAATTTTATTTTTTATTATATTTTTACCATTTACATGTTTTGCATGTTGTTTGTTGTTTTATGACGAATTTTATATGCAAAAATATAAAGACATACATGTAGACTTTAGCATGTCTTTTATACGCTTTAATTTGAGGAATATTAAAGTTTTTTTATGATGTTTTCTTTTACTTGTTTTATTACGATTTATTTAAGATATTAAAAGATTAGTGTTGTATTTATTAAGAAAAACATGTGTAATTTTATGGTATAAATATATTTAAAGAGAAAAATAAATATAATAAATTAAAAAAAAGGAAATCAGGGAAACCGGATGTTTTTCCTCCATAATGCATTCAAAAATCTTAATTTTTTTATGACTCCTGCCTTTTTCCTGTTATTTAATTAAAAACATGTTTGCTGCTATGTAAATTAAAATGTAGATTGACATTAATATTTTTTATCTTCTAGCTATTAATAAATATAAGTTTAATATTCTTTATTCTTTCCTCAGATTTTAATTTAAAACTATAACAACCACAAAAATTGATTAAACATTTGCTTTAAATGTGTTATTTTTTTTAACAAATAAATGTATAGCTTTTTCATATACACATGTATTAATTTTTTAAACTTTCAACTAACATTTTCTTTTTTATTCATTTACTCATTCTCAATCTGTTTTGATAGAGCACACCAGGTGGTATGATTAATATTAATTTAAACCACAAAGCTAAGAGAATTTTTCCTATTAAGGATTTTTATATAAATTGTAGCAAGTATTTTAGACAAGTTATAGGATTAAATAAAAAACATATAAGAGCTTTTATTTATAAACAAAATTTTTAATAAAATATTAAGTTAAAATAAAATTTTATTATATAAACTTAGGTTTTATGCAAACATTTATTTGTTTATTTTTAAGTAATATAAATTATTTTTATTGTTTACAATAAAGTATAAATAAATTTTTATATTGTTTAACAGACATTAGCATAAAGCAGTAAAATTTATATAAAAGTAATCAAAAATTTTAATATTTATTTTTATAACAAGACATCAAATGCTTGTTAATATTGGGGTTTAGTCTATAAAATTTGTGTTAGAAGAAGACTATTAAAATCTTTAATAATGAAACAAAATTCCAAATAAAATTTTATTATTTTAAAGACATTTGTATAAAGTACTGAATACTTACGCTTAAAAAATAAACGAAATATTGATATGTGTGTGTTTTGAGAGCTATAAAAAAATCTTAATATAACTTTAGCAAAAGTTTACTTAATATTTTTTTCTTAAGTAAGTTTTAAATCCAATTCTATTCTATTTAAATAAATTTAGATGTTAACAAAGCCCAAATTATTATTATTTTTTTATTCTAAGAAAATTTCAAAATTAAATTAATTAAAAATTCATATTTTTTTATCATATTTAACTCAATATACCCAATTAATTTTTAATAATTATTTGATATTTTAACCACTATTCTTTATGATTTTTTAATTAATAAATTAAAATTTTTGCTGTTCATTCAAAATTCGGCAATTAAAATTTAAAAATTATTTTACATTTTGTGTTAAAAAAAAAAATATTTTTTTTTATATAAATTTAATTTCTAATAAAAAATAAATAAAATAAAAATTATTCTGTATAATTATTTATAATCACACATATTTGTATGTATATTCAATGACAAACTAATCAATTAAATTGGTGCATTCATTCTTTATTCATCGCCATTATTAGAAAACTACAAAATAAATGAAATATATCGTCAACTAAAAAGCAAAAAGCACTAGTTAACATTTATTAGTCAAGAGACATTTATTAGTCAAGAAAAAAACTATAAAATCATGAAACAAAAACTGTCCAATTAATATAAGGAAATTTTTGAATCTATTTTTAAACCCACCATCAAAAGGATGGGGGGTATATTGATTTTGTCATTCCGTGTGTAACATGTCGAAGGAATCGTCTAAGACCCCACAAAGTATATATTTTCTGGGTCCTGCTTCGATTCTGAGTCGATCTAGCTATGTCCGTCCGTCTGTTGAAAGCAGGATAGGGCTCGAACGGGATAACGTAGGGGGACGAAATTTGGCACAAATATTTGTCTTATATAAGGTTTGTTTGGGATTGAAAATGAGCACAGGGTGTTCGTTTTATAGTTTTCTGCTGATATTTCTTCAACAAAAGCATGTACGATAACGAAATTTTGTACGTATAATTCGGAGATCGATATAAACTCGGCGTGGACCGCCCACCTCCCATATAAGGTGAAAATCAACGAAATTGTGCTCAAATAGTTCAAGGACAAATGTAAACTCGGAAACAAAAAATGGGCGTGGTCCGCCCACTTTCCTGCCCACTTTACCGACCCCTCCCATATAACATAAAATTTGAAAAAGTTGATGGTGGGTATATAGATTCGGCCGGGCCGAATATAATTCGCGCTTGTTAATTTTGTATATTTAATCAGTTCTTTGTGATAGTTTCTTAAATCTTTTCAAAATACATATTTGTTAGAACTTATTGCATTTAAGTTAACGCTATGCATGTATAAATGCAGTCATAGAGTCGATCGACTCTGACAGTAGACAACAAAACAGCTACAACAGTAAACATAAAAGTGAAATAAAAAAATATAAAAAAGGTTCTTGTCATTAATTAGTTTCAATTATTGCATAATATTTTATTGTATTATTAGTTATACTTTGTGGCAATTGTTGTTATTGTTATTTTTGTTATTGTTAAATTTGTATTTGTGCCCTAATATTTTGTCCGATGCACTTTGGGTAAAATGTGTCAAAATTGGCGCTTAATTGAATTTTAAAATGTAAAGTTTTGTAATAAAGTTGGGTACCAAATTAAAATAGTTAAAATTGTGTATCAATAACAATTAAAATCTTAAAGCTAGGTTGTTTTGTTTTCTTATAAGGAGCTGTCAAAGTTAAGAATTTTTTTTACATTTTTGAAAAATAGTAAAAAAATCAATTTTAATCAGATTTCAGTGTATTTATTTTAAATAAAAAGTCTTTTAAGGTAAAAATTTAAAACGAAACCATCAACTTCAGATGTTTAAGGGTACTTTTCCTCAAGTATTTGTAAATTATATTTTGTCCTAATATTTTTGTTATTTTTTTGGAAAATTATATTAAAATACACTAATTTTCAACTTTCATGGAATGCTACTTAAAATGTTACAGGATGTTTGTTCTGAAAATTTTCTGAAAAATAGTACATATTGTCCACTTTAATTTTATGAAAAAAAAAATCTTGCGCATATATAGCCCGATTTGAGGAAAATTTTCTTTTTTCAAAAAAACTCCAGTAGATTTCATACAAAAAACAACTTAAGTGACAGACATTTTCTTTGCTTTAACAAACATTAAACAGAGGGGAAGAATCGAAATAAATCTGTTACTTCTAATCGTCTGTTTGGATTTGCATGAAATTTTACATAGGCATAGCAGAGGACTGTAGCACTTCCAAGATTTTTATATCACCTTAAAGATCTTGATAAATCCTTTAGAAAACATGATTGCATGTACTACTTATCTTATATATTTTTCGAATTATATACATTTGAATTTTCAAAAATCTCAATTTTACAAAAGCTTGGTTAAGATTTTTACATATATAGCCAAATATTTTCATTTTCATATTTTCAAAGTAAAATTATCTATCGAACAAAGAAAATTTTTAGTCATTATCTTTATTGAGTCAAAAGTTAAACGCGTTTGCAAAAATTACCAAACAGACGGACAGATGGACGGACATTAGAATTCTTTCAAAAAAAAAAAAACTTAAAATTCAAAAGATATATTTTTTCTACTTTCTGATTAATATGAAAACCAAATGAAGGTATTAAAATTTTGATATCACTTTTCCCTGAATTAAGTGGAATTTTCGAAACATTTAACCCAAATGTATAGACGGACGGACATTGCCATGCTGCCAAAAAATATTTTAGAATTCCAAAACTGCATTCGTTTATTAACTAATAAATAGAAAATATAGAAAGTGGTTACCAAAATTTAGATATCACCTTTTCTTGAATTAAGCGTCATTTTCGTCCCATTTAACTCAAATGTATAGACGGAAGGACGGACATTACCATTCAGTCAAAAAACATCTCGTAATTCTAAAAATACAGTTTTTATTTACCAATAAAAAGGAAAATTAAGCGTGATCATTAAATTGTTGATATCACCTTTCCCTGAATTATGCATAATTTTTGACCAATTTAACTCTAATGTAAAGATGGAGGGACATTACCGTTCTGCTAAAAAAAAATCTTAAAATTCTAAAACTGATTTTTTTTACCCAATAATCAATAAAAAAATAAAACGTGATCACTAAAATATTGATATCACCTTTCCCTAAATTAAGCACCATTTTCGACCCCTTTTACCAAAATGTGCGATGGTTGGTAACAGATTGCAATATTTCGTGTAAAAAAAGGCAAATATTTTGGGGAAATGTTATATCAGTATTTTAATACAATTAATACATACATTTTGTTATTATGTATATTGATTAGTAAGTAAAGAAAATTTATGTTTTTAATTTTAGGATTTTATTTTAGAAAACTCCGGTGTCCGTCCGTCTGTCTGCCTGTTTGTTAATTTATGCAATTTTAAAATTTAAATTTGTTTATTTTTGAACTCAATAAAGATATCGACTTCAAATTTCCTTTATTCGATAGATATTTTGTTCTTTAAATAATAAGGAGGTGGATGAGTATAAGAAAATACATATTTACTCACCTAGAATAGTAAAAAATTATCAAATTCAAAACATTAATATAAATACGTTAAATGTATGTTGTTTTATACAAAAAATTAATATGATTCTTGCACCTTTTTTTTTCACAAAATTTATTAAAAAAATATATATTTTTTTTCCTTTATTTCAAAAGACAAGGTTTGTAGAATGAATTCTAAGGCAATTTTTATATAATTAAGAGTTGCACCCTACGTGTGGCATAGGTTGAAAATTGTGAAATTTTTAAAGAAATTTCAAGTTCGTAGAGCTAGAGAAAAAAACTCAATGGAGATTTTTCAAATCTGTAAAATAATTTTAATAACTAAATATATATAGATTGATTAGGCATTTAACTAATTTCCGTCTGCTCAAAAATGTGGACAGAAGATCACATTTTATGAAAAAATTAAAATTTTTCGAATAATATTTATCAAGTGCTCAAAAAATATATTAAAATTTATTATTTTTAAATTGTTTTTAATGTAATGTATAAAAAATATAAAGATCTTTTCGTATACCAAAACTCATTTTGGCAGCTTTAATGTGTAATTTTTTATAAATTTTTAAATCTAAATTTTCTAAAAATTGTAAATTTTATTTTTTTTAGCTAAAATCTGAATACATTAAAAATCATCTTTTAAATTGGGAAAATATTCCAGTTCCTATTAGTAAATTCTTATTAAAAAAAAATTTTAAAGTAATATTTTTTTATTTTATTACTTCTACTATCAATTTAAAAAAAAAAAAAAAAACAATTCAATACAATAATTCTGACAATAACGTGTGCGACTAATTTGCATGATTATGTCATTTGCAAATAAAAAAATGAAAAAAACTTTTAACAAACAAGAAAAACAACAAAATTATTAAGTTTATTAATACAAAAGCTAACTAGCGCGATAGTGACCTCTTAATGATACTTTAGGGGCAACTAGTAAAAAGTAAAGAAAAACAAAATGCTTTAATAATTTAATAATATTAATTTTGAAAATTGTAACAAATATTTTAAAAGCGCAAAAAAATAAATATAACAACAAAATATTTGCGTACATTTTAAGTACAAAAATTTGGAAAGTTTTAGGCTTAAAAGTAAACAAAATTTATTTAAATAAAAATGATGCAATTTTTAATTAAATTAAGTTTAGGGTAATTTAAAATTAAACAAAAAATATAAATAAATTTTATGATCTGATTAGAGTTTTAATCAGAATAAGAAAAGAAGTCTGTAGCCTATTAAAAAAATTCTTCTAAAGGTCGATTTAAAAAATGTAGTTTTTAAGTTATTCTTCAGACTTTAATGAATCAAATTTTGGGATTTTCAATGAGATTGCCTCAACTGATTTCAGATAAGTTAAAAATATCTTAAGTTAATTTAAAAAAAAAATGCACAGAATAAAATATAATTTTAATTACACAGAAAAAAATATTTTCGAAAAAATTTCAACTAAATTATTAACCAGAATTTCAAAATCATTTTAAATGCTTTTATAATAAAATAAATTACTCAAAATCAAAGTACTCTAAGCAATTAAATTTTAATTTTATATGGAATAATCTAAAATCCAATTTCAATTACGAATAATACATATTGAATTATTTTATTAATTGAAATTCAACCAATGAAAAAGAATTGTTTATTCAATTATTCAAATTATCACTTATTTTTATTTGTATTTGATTAATTTGTTAATAGACACAATAAGTTAGTAAAAAATATAAGAAAATTTTGAATTTTGATCATTTTAATTATTGATACAATTAAAGAATTAATTGAAATGTTGTTTTGTCTTTGAGAAATCATTAAATAGACCATATTTTTCTGTGTAAAATATTTGTCAGAATTTTAAAATTATTTCAAATATTTTTATAATTAAATAAATTACTTAAAATCAATGTATTCTAACAAATTAAATTAAAATTTTATATATAAATCTAAAATCAAATTTCAATTACGAATGATACATATCCAATTATTTATAAATTGAAACTCAACTTATTAAAATAAATATTAATTAATTAATTAATTTTTATTTATTTTTAATTAACCAATTAATTAATGCAATTAGAAAAATAATTGAAAGCTTATAAATGGCTTTATTTTAAATAAAAATATAATAAAACTTAAAATTCAATCACTCGATTATTTGATACAATTTAAAAAAGTGATTAAAAAGATTAAAGTCGTTTAATTGACCATATTTTATTTTAACCTTTTAATATTATTTTTAGTAAATTATTTTGAAAATTTTTGAAAACACAAATAAATTTGTATAAGAATTTTAATACGAATGACAAACAAATTTTTTATAAAAAAAAGTAATAATAATAAAAAAAATAAAAAATTTTCTTTCTAATATATTTAGGTGTTTAAAAAGAAAATAAATGCAATTTGGTTGCATGTTCTAATATTATACTAATACATAGATAATATGAATGTATGTTTAAGTATTTAAAAGAATGTATTAAAATGTAACATAATTTAATATTCTGTGTTAACAGGCAAAACTTGTCAGTTGAAAATGTAACACAAATTGTTTTTCTTTTTTAATATTTTTTATTTTTTTTATAATTATATTCATACAATAATATTTTTCACACTTTGCTTAATGTGCAACATTCGTAAAACAAACATGCCACCATCATCGTATAACAAACAAATAAAAAAATTGTACCACAACATGCCACAATTTAAAAAGCATAAATATGAATTTTAAATAGAAGAAAAAAATAAAATAAAAAAAAACATTTGCAAACCATGGCAAAAAAATGTTTAGTGACCAACTACCCAAATATTCAAACTAGTGATCTACTCACTAACCGCACTATTGAGGTGGCCGGCCACAACATGCCGCAAATTAATAAATGTTGCAAAAACTAGAGAAAAAAATATAGCATAAAACAAATATTTAATTTATGTTCATTGGAAACTCACGATTTTTTATTTTTATTTTTTTTTTTTTTTTTTTGTGAGAAAATTAAATTAAATATTGTTTATCTTTACATTATTCTAGCATTGTCAAAATGTCAGGATTATGGCGTCAATGGTGATTATGATGATGATGAATGTCATTTTGGATAAAAAAATAAAAATGACCATTAATTTAATAGCCAAGAAGAAATTTATTATCCATGAGTTATTTGAATTATATAATATAAATTAAAATTTATATGAACTTTAAGCTTAAGTTATTATTTTTAATTACTAATAAAAAGAGCTTTAAAAGCAATGATTATAAGCAGGGTAGCCAAAAATATGCAATTTCATATTTGCTCTTGGGTCTCAAATAAACGGAATGTATTCACTATTTGCACGTTTTAAAACATTTTTAAGGCATCAATATGTTACAGCATATTTTAAAAATACTTAAATTAAAAATTTAACCTATAAAAGTAATTTTACTATATAAGAACATATATCCAAATTTTAAGATCGTTTTTAACGCGTATAAACACTTTTTTACCAATTGCAATTATTTTTAAAGTGTTCTCCTCTTATAACACTAAGCAATATTTTTAAACTTTCTTTTATATTGACTATTAATTAAACCTTTTTGATACAAAAAACGTCTCTGTTTTGTGAGATTTTTATTGAACTATCGAAGTGATTAAAAATATCGCTAGTACTTCTCAAGGACGTTAAGTTACCTAACCCGTAACTTTGGAACCTATAATCTAATTAATTTGATCAATTAACTGAACGTATAATAATTAATTATCGAATAATGATTAAACCAAAAAATGTAAATCCAATAATTGGTTAATCGAATTTAATGGAAATTTTCTAAAAATATTTTTTAAAAAATTGTTTTGTTTCTATGACAAATTTAGACGCCTCAAATGGCATTATCTTTTATCCAATATAACAGCCATGCCTCATATGCACACAACGTGGTATCAAAGTAGTACACAACATTCATCCATTATGCAAAACAATGTCCACAATAAATTAGAAGTTAATGTCTTTTAATAATTAAAAACAACATTTATCACTTTATTATTTTACTTTATAAAATAAAATATTTAAAATTTTTATTTAAAAAGTATGTACTTTTTTTGAGGAGATCGTTTTTGTGACCCGAAATGACCCGAAAAGATTGGTTTCCTACATAACACAACATTCACCATCGCGTGGTGCTAGGGCCAAAATTTGGTTATACCCCTAATGTATGTACACTCCTCCATCAGGGATGAAAAATGGAAGTAGTTGTTCCATATAAAGAAATTACTTAAATAGGAACTTTTCCATACTCAGAGTAAAATATAAAACCTTTACTATTTATTTTTCTTTATAAGCAGTAACTGGAATTTTATGCTCTTAAAAACTGTATATAAGACGTTTAAAATATGCATCATAAATCTTAAAAAATGAATTTAAACTTTTATTGAAAAAATAATAATAATAATAATAATAAAAATACATAAATTTAATGCATTACTTCATTAAATTAAAAAAAAAAAAACAAATATATAAGGTCTAAAAATATTATTAAAAATTTTCTACAATTCAACTCATTTAACCTTAAAATGTTTTTGTAAAAATACGATAAATGTATGCAAAATAGTTTTTGAAGAAAATCAAACAAAAAATGGCTTAAAAAAAAAAACACAATAAAAAAAAAAAAAACAAATACTGAGATGAAATTAAAATTATATACAAAAATATGCATTATGAACAAAATATGCACCAACAAAACGATGTCTTCTGAAAACTAAATTCTACAATAAATTCAGCAGAAATATTTCGCCAAGGAAAAAATTGACACAACACATCTAAAGTTTGTCTTAAATTTTAGTTCATAGCTTCTTCTTTCTACTTAAACGATTTTTATAAATTTCAATACCAACTATTTTAAAACAGTAATAAATATTGTAGGTAAGTATCAATTATTTATGTTATAAATTGTGTGTATTGTAATGTTTTCTTCAAACCTAATGTCAATCTTAAAAAACTCATATACTGTACTGTGCAGAACAAAAACAACAAAATTAGGGTAAACCTAAGAATAATTATATCTTTTACAATATTTGGTTTACAACAAAAATAATTTTACGAAATTATATACATATTTAAGGATTAACAATAACACAAACATTTAAAGAATTTTAACTTTGTATATTAACAAAAACTGGAATAAAATACTACAATCTTCATATAGAAATATGCACAAAAATAGCAACATATTCATATTTTGTTTCATTTTGTTCTATATCTTCATTTTTCGTAAAATTTTGTAGTTTTAATGCGATTGAATTGTTAATTAATTTCTCTGGAATGCTTTCCATTTGAATTTGTTGACTAAACAACACTTTAGACTGCACTAGTCTTAAAGCTGCATAAAAAATCTTCCACCGATCTTTCGTCTGAGTATTAGACCACATGATTACAAAATGTTAAGCAATTACGTTTAATCCAATCCTTCAAAAGTTTTAAAATATATTTCGCATTTTTTCCTTGCAAAAACATAGAATTAAACAATATATTTCTCTATGTATGACGAAATTTCTGTGCTTTTTAATAACCTAAGTATTAACCTAAAAATATCAAAAATTCCTTAGATTTCTAAGAAAAGGACATAGTTTTTTCGCTAGAATTCAAGTACAGTCATAATTACATCTTTTCTGTGCCCAAAATCATTTTTTGGAACTGTGCGGTTTAAGATGTACACCTCGACAGTATACTGGGTTGCACGACATTGCGTATCCAGTCATAGAGGATACATATAAATATTGTTTTAAATTAAATAGAGTACTTTTATTTTTAAATATGATTAATTTTGTTGATTTCAGGAAGAAAGCAATGTATTTATATGAAATTATAAATTGTTTCTTGTAGAAAAACAGAAATAAAAAAATGTACCTTTATTGAATAAGCTTTTCAGTGATCAGTGCTATATTGCCCAGCCTGTAACTTCTTTAAATGCTTTTTAGCGGAAATCCTTTTACATGCACTGAATAGTCATAATTTTTTAAATTGTGCTTCCAAAATAAATTTGTATACCTTAATTAAGTAGTATTCTATAATTTGTATTATAAAACAAAGTTGCTTTCCATTTTTCTTATTCCAAATAAAATTAAATTTTATTGCATCTGCCTATATTATCACAAATCATATTTTTTTATTAAATTAGCTTTAAGTAAAAGTAAAAATAACAAAAATATGTATAAAAACTGTCATTTACTTAAAAAAATTGCACTAAATTTTTAAATTTTGTGTAAATTTTTACAATTGGAAATTTTGTTGCCCTTGATATGCACACTTTCATATAGAGAGCATACAATATTTGTCTCGCTTTTGCAAATTTACATCTTCTAAAGAACAAATGTTTCTTAGTACCCAAATGTGTTAACAATGTTATGAAATTAGTTTTGTTCTAATTTTAATACTTTAAAAAATAATTCAACATTTAGGATAACTTTAATTTTGTTGCTTATGTTCTGCACAGTACTGTACATATAAATTTATTTGTTCTAAGGTCTTAGGTGGAAAATTGTCATGTGGAAATTAACAAAAAAAAAAAACTATTGTGATTAGTTTAACTAAATTATATTATTTTATTTCAGCTATTTAAATTTATTTTTAATTTTAGCAGCTATTAATAAATATCAGCTAAAGTTTAATTCTAATGACAAATTTCTAAGAATTTTCAAAAAGTTTCCACAAAAAAAAAAAAAAAAAAAAACAACACCAAATATTGAGTGTGTAAATATAAGATTCTGTTGAAAACTTTAAATTTATTTGTTATTTAGTAAAACAATAAATACCGGAAATTTGTCATAGCCCAAGGCCTTAAGGGAAATAATTGGTGGAAAATAAAAGTTTTTATTCCTATGCTGAAGGTAAATTTTTAAATTTGTGAATAGAATTTATATTTTTTTTCAGGGAAAATCATTAAGAATTCTTAATAATTTATTTTTCTTGGTAAAAAAAAAAAAAAAACGTTAACATTTTATTATACTAAAAAAAAGAAAAGTTTTGTGTTTTCTTTATAATTTATTAACATGTTGTTTTTTAATATTAAACAAAAAATGTATACATGCGTGTTTGTCATCATTGCTATAATCTTCAAATGATTTATGATTTCAAAAATTCATTTAAATTTATTTTAACTTATTAAAGAATTAAGAAAATACAGCACCAGATAATAAAAAGAAATTAATAAAATAAATAAAAAAATAGGCCTAAAATAAATTTAAAAAAATAATAATTTTTAATAAAAAAATTGGTTTTTAACAATTGAATAAGAAAAAATAATTTTAATAGGAAAATAATTAAAAAAAAAATTATAATAATTTAATTGATCTAAAATAACAATACAAATTTTAGCTAAATTTAACACTAAAGTTTTAATTTTTTAAATATTATAATTTTTAAATTAAACAAAAACAAGTATTTGTTTAATTAATTTAATTACAAGTGTAATAGAATATTTTAATTATAATTTTTTAGTTAAGTGTTTTTATTTTTCTAAATAAAATTAAAAAGTTTTAGTTTTCTTTGTTACTTAATGGCTCATTTATGTTGATTTAAATAATTAGGTGCGTATATTATTTTTTATAAAAATTATTTATGTTGCACATATTTCTTTTGTTTGTTAATAAATTAAAATAAAAACATTGTATTTACTTTTCTTAAACTATGTGTAAGAATAGAAAAAAATAAATAATTTTCTTTTTTTTATAATGAAATTGAAAATTAGAATAAACATAGAATTTATTATACATATTTTATTTACAAATCATTAAATTTCATTTATTTTCGGCAAGGAAATTGCGGTAAAATAAAAAAAAAAATATCGAAACTATTTCACACTAAAGTAGAAAAAATTTACAGTAGAATATTGATAACAAACATTTTAAATAAGAAAAATAATGCAAATATTTTAGAAAGATAATTATTTAAATTAATTAATACATATAAATTTAAATATATGAAAATATATTAAATTGCGCCCCAGGGGTTTCTTAGCCACACAATTCCCTACAGATGTTTGTCAATAAGTTTTTTCATATTTTTCAAGGAAAACTTAAAAAAATGTCGGTCCCTCTAAGATTTTATTTAAATTTTAAGAAATTAAAAATCTTTAGATATATGAGTTTTTTTTTAGCTTTAGAAATCTGTGAAGCTGTTTTCAAAAAGTTTAATTTATTATTTTTATTTTAAATATTATTTTGTTATTTTTGAAAATTGTTTATCATACTGGCCCATTTTGTACTTACTTAAGTTTATTTTAAATAAATTAGTTCAACCGTTTTTAATATTTTTAAAAAACTCACCTGAAAAAAGGAAAAAAAATCGTTTAAAATTTTTTGTAGAAATATTTTATATAGATTAAAAATAAAATCCTTATTCAAAAAGAAATAATTAATAAATAAATATTAATTCCAGGAAAAATTTTTAAACATATTTTGAAATCATTAGTCCTAGAACTAGTGTAATCAGAACCACTTTAGATTCTTTAATAACATCCTTCTCAGCAAAAACTTCGCCTAATAAATAACGTGATTTGTAAGCGAAATCAGTATGAAAAACAGCTTCCACTTTTGGTGCTATAACTGAAGAATTTGGTTCGCGATGTCCAAAATTTAATAAGTTTTTATTTGAGTTCCAAAAGAGTTGTTTTGGGTGCTGATTTTTGTATGCAAAAAAAAAAAAAAAAAAAAACATTTGGCTCGGTTGAGATTCGAACCCACGCATCAGCATACTGGTTGCGTTTGTTACGCTCAACTTACATTAACACGTAGTCAGCAACAGTATCATCAAAAATTATAAGCTGTTCATGTCAGAATAACATTTTGCTGCCGTTATAATTACATTTAAGCATATGCAGCGACAATTTACAACCACCATCTTGCTTTGTTCTACTTGTGTATTTGAGTCTCCCATTTCTTTGCTCACTCTCTTTGTCTTGCTCTCAATCTGAGAGCAGCGCAGTAAATTTAGAAACAGGGATAAATAGAACAGCACTGCAAACTGCTGCCTACTAAATGTAATCAACTCCATAATAAACAGTGCATTCTAAAATATCAGCTGATTGTGTCAGCACACACTACTGCTGCTGCTGGAGTTGAACTCTCTTTGAATTTAAGCTCACGTTTCTTTAGTTAGGCTCTCTACACAACTGAGCCACGTAAAAATCAAATTACTTTTATATTTACTAAATGCTAGTTATTGAAGTACTATTAGGTAATGATGCAAGTGGCGAATAAGACTACATTGTAATGCATACAGGAAGCTTTTAAAAATAGAATCTAAGTTCTTGCTGGGTAGTGTTTAAGAACGAATTATCTATGGCTTCTACATCGCTTCTCTAAACAAATTACTGGTTCCCAAATGACATCTTAGAACTTAAAAAAATAAAATAAAAATTACAAAAAATAAAAAAAGTGTTTAACTAAATTGAATTGATATAAAAAAGAAGCCTTTAGGAAATGGCTCATTCCCAGGAAAAAATTTGAAAGATGTTCTAAAATAATTAGTTCTAGAACTGGTGTAATCAGAACCATTTCAAACTCTTTAATAACATCCTTAGAAAAGGTGTTGTCGCAACCAATTCTGGCACTCATGAATTGGAAACTTCTAATTAATCTAAATTTGTTTTAATGAATGTTTTTGAGAACTAATTCTGTATGACACTTTTCTGAACAAATTACTGGTCCCTAAATGAGACTGTTTAAAAAAAACTTGAATAAAAAAATTGCAAAAATTAAAAAAAAGTGTTTTACAAAATTAAATTAATTTAAAAAGTTGTCTTTAAGAAATGGCTCTTTAGAATATAAAATAAAAAATAGGTTTTGAAACTGTTCCAATAACGCTTTTATGGAATGTGTTTTGAATGTGACAATTTCGAATAGAAACATTCCATAGAATATGTACTGGCTAGGTAACACTTCTACAGAACAAGTTTTGGAGATGACAATTTCAAACAAAAATAATTGGTCCTAACGCCAAAGTAAAATGAGTAAAGACTATTTTCATTTGTTTTGGAACTAGTTGTAGAACTAATACAATTTTTCCTGGGTTAGAATAAAAAATAATAAATAGGTTCTAAAACCGTTGCCTAAAGCTTCTATATAACTAATTCTGAATATGACAATTTCGAACAAAAATCATTGATCAAAGAAATAGTACTAGAATCTGCCATAGATTGGGTATTGACTAGGTAACGCTTCTACAGAAGTAGTTCTGGAGGTGACATTTTCAAACAAAAATAATTGGTCCTAACGCCAAAGTAGAATGAGTACAGGCTATTTTCAAGCGTTCTGAAAATTATATAAATTTTTTCTGCGATAATAAAATATTAATTAAGAGTTAACGAATTTAAAAAAATATGTCTTCATTATTATTACCTCAAATGAATTAAACAAAATGCATTAATTCAATTTTAATAAAAGGTTGTCTTACATTTAATCTTATAAATATTTATCTACACAACCAATTTTTATAATTTTCAATACCAAATTGTTTAGAAAAATAATTAACATTCCAGGGTTAATAACAATTATTTAGCTCTTAGTATTTGGTTATGAGAATGTTTTCTACAGACCGATCTTGCAGATTTTCAATGCCAAAAGATTAAGGCTAGTGGACAACATTCTAGGCTTTATATCAAAGAATGATTTTACAGACCAATCTTATGGATTTTTCAATAACAAAAATTAAAGGAAATAAATATAATAATAGTCTTAATCCCAATTATTATTATTCACCCATCGACAATTTTTTAGACAATTATTTATAAATTCTTTCAAAGAATACCATATGAATCTATAACTTTTATAACTTTCATAAATCATTAAAAAATATTATCTTTTTAATTTTACTGGCATCTTTAAATAAATATTGAAATCAAGCGTTCCGACTATTATAGTAAATGTTAAATATTTTGTATAACACCATTAATTACTTTAACTGCTACATTTCTCAAATTTGCCAACATTTTTTTTAAATTCAGGTGTATGTATGTTGAAATCTATTTTTATCGAACTAAGACAACATTTTTCAAACTTTATTTACACCATTATTTTTCAAACAGTTTCGAAAATATTGCTATTAAAAATCAATAAAATTGGTATTGAAAAAGCTAAAATATAAAATAATAACCAGAAAGAACTCTAAGAAATTCTCCATTTTCTAATAACAAATTTTGAAATTCAATGTTCTTAAAGTTTAATAAAATTCTCTATATACAAAAATAATTATAAATAAATACGAGTATTAATTTAGATTAGAAAAAAATCATTACAAATATTTAAAATTTAATTTAGATTTTCTTTTTAATTTCCTTCCCTATGCCACTGTTATTTTCATAAATTTTTTTTGCCATATTTTCACTTCTAATCATTTTATTTCAATTAAATTTCATTTTCATTAAATAAATAATATTATTGCATTGTATTTTATAATTTTATTATTTATTTTAATTTTATTGTTTAACATTAAAAAGTCATAAGAAAAAATTTATTATACACTTTGAGAAATATTTGTATATAAACAAATAAAAAAAAAAAAATTCTATATTAAATGATTTTGTTTCTAAAGCAGAAGAGGTAAACAAAACAAATGTTTCTTTCATTTTTATTATTTTCTATACAATATTTAAAATAATATGAAAATTTTAGCAAAAAAAAAAAAAAAAAGACTAGGAGAAATGTTAAAATATTTATGAATTTCATATATACACAGTATAAGTATGAATATGTTTAAATATTATGTTTTGTTGGTGTTGGTCTGACGCAAATGATATGGATTATTTACAAAATGTATGCTACTATTTCGTCTGACGCTTGTAGAATCATACATTTTTGACGTACAAACATATTTATTTAAATACTTATGTATATTGTATAGATTATATTGTTGTCTTAGTTTTTGTTTTTAATATATTTAGAAATAATACTAAATAAATAAATTAAGTTTTAATACTTATTTGTTTTAATTTTGTGCTAACTATTGAAAGATTAGATAGTTTTTATTTGAATAAAAACTTAATATATTAGTAATAAATTAAAAAATAATAATAATTGGCTAAATTATGAAATAATAAATTAAAAGTAAATTTTAGCTATTTAATTGATTTTAGGAAATATTTTAAATTGTTTAAAAAATATTGTTTAGTTAATTATTTTATTTATATATTTTGCTATGGAAAACTAAAGCTTAATTAAAATTGACTGAATTAAACAAATTTTTACATTCGAATAAATTTTTTCACATTTACTTTAAAAGCTAATTTAAAATCCTGTAATTTATGTTTCATTTAAAGGGGATAATTATAACGGTAATATGTATTTTAAAATCTTAAGTCCATATTACTTTAAATAGTAGTCTTACAAATATTTATTCTAATGCTATAGCAGTTTGGAATTCTTATGGGCACAGAAGGGAACTAACTACATATTGCATTGCACATGACAGTATTATTTGCTTTATTTTTGTATGATGAATTCAATAGGTGTTTGGAATGCGTTTATAATATTAGAATATAAAATTGTCTATAGACAACTATAATGATTAAACTATAGACCAGACTCTAGATTAGACTATAGACTACTGTCAAGACTAAAGACTATACTATAGTTGAGACTCTAGATTATAGGGTAGAGTATAGACTGGACTATATCTCTTTAATCATCTGAAACAATTTTCAATAAGCGACCGCAGATTCTCATTGTAAAAAAAAAAAAATACTACTTGTGTCGGTTGAAATGGCGTTTATGAAGCCCACCGATAACTGCCATATATAATGTATATATCAAACGATTGGAAATCCTTTCGAGAATTTTGCTATTGAAATTCAGCAAAATCCATTTATGAATGGCGGAGATATGCTTAAAAGAACCGAGGTTTTCGAGTTTTTGTGATGAAAAAATGAAATAAACCAGTTCAGGAATAACTAAAAAATTCAGACCTGATTGAAAAAAAAGGAAAGCAGATTTATCATTTGTTTAAGAAAAAATTTTTCCCGACCAGTGTTACCGGAATGTTTTGCTCATATATTTGTTAAATGTTTTTTAGTTTTTTTATAATCATATCAGAAAGTCATACAAGGTTTTAAAACTAGGGTATTTTTCTATATTTTTTTTTTTTTTTAAATATAATAATATTGAATTTCCCATCACTGGTTAAGAGCCCCTTTAACTCTTTTTGTTAAAGATATTTGCTCTCTTAATTTATGAATTTTATCTTTATTATTTAATATCTTTAAGTAGGCAATACTCTATAATCTATTCTTTGAATTTTGCCAATAAAATCCCCTTAAGTGTATTTATAGTTTATATTAACTATTTATTCCATTTAAAAAAATAATAACTAGTTACAATTGAAATTCCTTAGTATTTTATAATATTTATAATTCCACTTTAAATAAATAATAATCTAAGTATTTAAGTTTGTATGTATATGAACAATAAATAATTGCATGACATTCATAATTACAATAGTATTATAAAAGGTTATATGTAACATGAAGAAACGTGTAAAGATAAGGTAATCTTTTGTTTTAAAATTGTAGCGAAAAAATTACGAAACTAAATTAAGTTTATGAATTTGTTACAAGCTTTCTTATTGGGATTAATTCTTAATATATTTCGAGCTAGTGGGTTAGTGTATTTCCAACTTTATTTATGATATCATAGAAAAGAAATTTTATACATAGAGTTCCTTGTAAATCTCCACAAAAAAATATGTTTACATGTGTAGTTTAAGAGGTATTCAGGTCGAAGTAAGTTTTTCTCTTATTTTTAGCCGCGTTTTGTTTTAATTTTTAAACTTGGCGAGATTTTATTGACCCTAAAATTTAACTAAAATATTCAATATTCTAAGAAGGTGTAAAGTAAATCCGAATAAGCTTAGCCAAAGATTGTCCTACGAAGCCTATCCAAACTTTTCAATTTAGAAAAAATTAAAAAAATTTTTTGTACCTCTATACCCAGGAAAAATTTTAGAACACATTCTAAAATCATTAGTTCTAGAACTGCTGTAATTAGAACCACTTCAGATTCTTTAATAACATCCTCAGAACTAGTGGTATCACAACCAATTCTGATACTAATGGAATAGAACCTTATTCTGATTCTAAATTCATTTTAAGGAATGTTTTAGAGAACTAGTGCTTAAGAACTAATTCTGTATGACTTCTACATCACTTCTGAGACAAAATTAGTGGTTCTCGAATAACTTCCTAAAACGGTTCAAAATACTTGTACAAAAAATTTCAAAAATTAAAAGAAGAGTATTTACAAAATTAAATTGATTTCAAAAGTGACCTTTAGGAAATAGCCCAATAGAATAAAAAAATAAAAAACAGTTTTTGAAAACGTTACCTAATGCTTCTATAGAACTAGTTCTGAATCTGGCAATTTCGAACAAAAATCACTGATTAAAGAACTAGTTCTAGAACAGTTCCATAGAATGGGTACCTGCTAGATAACACTTCCACAGAACTAGTTCTGGAGGTGACAATTTCAAACAAAAATCATTGGTCGTAACGCCAAAGTAGAACCAGTACTAATACAATTTTTCCTGGGTATGTAAGGTAAAGACCCAAAAAATATTTTTTGACGATGCACGTTGGGGTAAAAGGTGTCTAAAGTGGCGCTTAATTGAATTTTTAAATTTACATTTTTGTTATAGAGTTGGGTACCCAAAAAGACAAAATTATGTATCAATATCAATTAAAATCTTTAAGATTGGTATGTTGTTTGCTCATAAGTAGCTGTCAAAGTTTATTTTTTTTTAATTTTTGAAGTAAAAAATTCAATTTTCATCAACTTTTAGTGTATTTATTTTAAATAAAAAGTCTTTTAAAGTAAAAGTTTTAAAAAGAAGCATTAACTTCAGGTATTTGAGTGTACTTTTGTTCAAGTATTTGTTAATTATATTTTGCCCTAATATTTTTGTTATTTTTTTGAAAATTATCCTAAAATATACTAATTTTCAATTTTCATAGAATAGAACTTAAAATGTTACAGGATGTTTGTTTTGAAAATTTTCTGAAAAATATTATATATTGTCCATTTTAATATTATGAACAAAAATTTGAGGAATTATTATTTATTTATTATTTTTTTTTTTTTTTTTTTTTTTTTTTGAAAAAACTCCAGCAGATTTTATACAAAAAACAGGTTAAGTGCAGACATTTTCTTTGCTTTATAAAACATTAAACAGTGGGCAGAATTGAAATAAATCTGTAACTTCTAATTAGATGGCTGGATTTACATGAAATTTCACATAGGCGTAGCAGAGACAGGATCTCATATACCCTTCAGGAGCGGAGCTATGAGGGTTTAAAATAGGGTACTAATGTAATAGAAAATTTTAAACCACTAGCGAATTTTTGTTCCTTACCAGATTTCCAAGATTTTTATATCACCTTAAATTTGTTTGATAAATCTTTTAGAAAACATGCTTGCATGTACTTTTTTTCGTATATAATATTCGAGATATATTCATTTGAAATTTCAACAATCTCAACTTTGCAAGATGTTAGACAAGTATTTTCCCTATATTTCCCAACATTTTTAATCGATTTTATCATATTTTTTGCAGTTTATTAAAGAACAAAATTTTCTATGTAACAAAGAAAATTTGAAGTCGATATTTTTATTGAGTCAAAAAATAAACGATTTTGAATTGGCAAGTTTGCAAGAATTAATAAACAGACGGACAGAAGGACAGACATTAAAATTCTTTAAAAAAAGTCTTAAAATTCCAAAAGTATATTATTTTTTTACTTCTTGACTAATATAAAAACTAAATCTAAATACTAAAATGTTGATTTCACCTTTTCCTGAATTAAGTTCCATTTTCGACCCATTTAAACCAAATGTACAGACTGACGGACGTTGCCATTCTGCCAAAAAAAATATTTCAGAATTCTAAAAATACATTTTTTTACTAACTAATAATTAGAAAAATTAAACATGATCATTAAAGTGTTGATATCACCTGTTCCTGAATTATGCATAATTTTCGACTCTAATTCTGCCAAAAAAAAAAAAAAAAAAAAACAATTATAATACTGATTTTTTACCTAATAATCAATAAATAAAATAAAACGTGATCATTCAAATATTGATATCACCTTTCCCAGAATTAATCGCCATTTTCTACCTATTTTACCCCTATGTGTGACGACTCTTGTAACGACAGAATGACGATTTCAATAAAAGAAGTAAATTGTTGAAATATGTTTTTTCCAGAATGAGATTTTGGGAATTATGATGCAAAAAAGTGGGAGTGTTTTTAATTCTCAAATTTTACGATACGTCTATTTATATTATGTCAAAATTTCAATAGGATATCTTTGCTCGTCTAAATTTTATTTCAATTTAAATATTAACATTATTTTTCAAAAAAGAGCTTCAAATCTTAATTTTCCGTTTTTCGGGTTATAGTTTGAAAAGTGTTTTGGAACCATTATCCCTTAGTTTTTATTGGCAATTGCTTAAAAATATTCAAAGCGAATATATTTTATCCGCAAATTATTAAACTTTGACATGAATCGGATTTGAAAAACAGTAAAAAGAAAATGTGAAAAAACATGTAAAAAAATCTTTTGGGTAAAAAATTTGTGAATTTATACTCTTTAGGCCCGTTATTATAACTTTCCAATAACTAAAGTTAGGTCGTTATAAGTATAAGTTAAGCCAAAAGTGACCAATAAGCTAAAGGTAAGAATATCTGACCATTAACTTTTATCGGACGGTTTATGTATTCAGAGCTGCCATATTTTCTGCTTTATAAAAGAAAGAAATAAAATCATATTTATTCCGCTGTAGTTTTTAGTAATTGTCTGTCTATATTTATATTTGCTCAGGCGTTGTCTTTTAGTTAGCTTAAACCCATTTATTTTAAAAATTTCTTTGTTTTTTATTTGTTTATATTTCCGTTAGTGGCAGTTACGTTAAAATAGTACATGTTGCCACTACGTTAAGTGGCCAAAAGTAATCGGTTTTTGCTTTGATATTGCCGTATTATCAAAATTATAAAATTTACCTTAAAACCAAGTTGTAATAACCAAAAGTAGATAAAGCTCGCTTTATCGTTCACTTTAGTTTATCTTACCTTTAACTATCTGATACCTTATAGGTAGGTTATAATAACGGCCCTTAGTGTAATATATGCCAAATTATGCTCCTAAGTATAAAATATACAAACATATGTCATTTAAATGACTAAAATATGCTTTAAAATAATCATTTTCTATGAAAATAAAATAATATATGCTGCTCAGGCTAAACTATGCAAAAGTATGCTGCTAAGGCCAAAATATGCAAAAATATGCTGTAACAAATCGATATTAAAAATCTTCAAACTATCTGAAATGGATAAATAAATAACAGTTTGGTTTATTTGAAACCTGGAAAAATTATTATTTTGCATATTTTTGTTTACCTTGATTATTACATTTCTAATAAGATATAATTATATCTCAATGGAAAACTAATTCGTTTGGTGTTAGAATTTATTGTAAAGAACTTTATGTAATAGCAAAAACTCTTTTAAAGAAATAAATTAGTTTCTCGAGAAAAAATGTCCGAAAATGTTGATGTTTTTAATTGTGTATACATTTTCTTACTTCAAATTATTTCAATATACCCGCCTCCCCCCTATAGGGTACTTACTTATTTAATTTTTATAATAATGTGGTTTAAATAATTTTTTTATTTTCTATTACATTGTTAAATTTTATTGTTTACTCATTGATCTCAAATGGGCAGATTGCCCATATTAAAATGTAGAAATAAAAAGAAACATTCATTTAGTTACAGATAATGATTGAACAAATAGATTTTGTATTCCCATTGAACTGAGGAGTAAATGAGCCAGCATAATACAATGATTGGTGAGTGAGGTGAATTGTTCACTCACAAGTAATTTGAAATTATTATTATTTTTTATTACTCGAGTTCTTTATAGTTTTATGATTATTTTTCATTTCAATTTATTTGATTTTTCCATATATTTTCATTTGAATTTAATGTCTTTTTTTTTTTTCTTTCTTATTTTTGTTTTAACAATAAGTTAAGTAGTAAGTACATAGTACGAGTATATATGTATTTTCAGTATGGAAGAATGGTCAGACGCAAGAGTGTACGTATGGCTACCATTATCATGGAAGACATGAGTGTAAATCAATAATACTTGTCATTCATAGAGTGCAATTGGGAGGAGAAGAGTAAAATATGTTCATAAATATGCAAGAAATATTATAGAAATATAAAAAAAAAATCCTACATATAAATATTAGAGGTGTGTACTTAAAAAATAGATGATTTGGGGAAAATCAGCTTAAAATTTAGCAGATATTTAATATTAAACGTTCAGAATAAAGTATATCTGAAACACTAAACACCAGAGTTGTGTCACGGGTCCAGTTAAATAGCTTAAGATACATAATATAATACCCACTTCGCATTTTATACATTTTATCTAAATTGAGCATATTTTTTTCGTAAATGTCAGCAGGACAATGATGTCTTTTGTAACAAATATTATCTTAATGTGACATAAAATGTATTTGAAATATTTCTAAAATTGTTTTTCTTCTTTAATTAATTTTATATTACTTAAAGTTATGATATTTAGCCAGATATTTAGTCCTAATTCTCCACTTTTTGTAGCTTCTACTTAATAGTCTTTTTAAAAATACAAGTTATTTGTTTAAAATTTGAGTTTTTGGTTTCAAAAATCTTCCTATCTTGCTATTAACTGTGAATATCCCTAATACGTTCATGTTTATACATAATTCAACAATATTGTGCATTTGAAATGACAAACTAAAAGAAGAACAAAGCACAAAAAAAAATAGATATTGTTAAAATGAATTGAATAAATGCAAAGTAAAACTTTTTTATTTTTGCAAGACACATAATGGTGCTTGGAGACAGAGAAGCCAAGAACCTCATGGTTTAAACATGAAAATGAAAATGTAATAATTGGACAACATAAAAGATATATTCTACATCAAAATTTATTTAGAATTCCTTTTTTTAAGAAAACTAAAAACAAAAACTATTGAAAAAAATCAATAAATATGTAAGAACCCAAAAGAATTCAAACAAATTTTCTTTTTAAACCTAAATCATTACAAAATAACTAAATTTAAAATTAAAATTATTAATCACCATTTAGTTTAAAAAACTACAATTAATTTTTTACATTTTAATTTATTTCTATTTACTTTTATAATTTAAAAAAATAATTCTAGAAATTTAATTTCTCGCTTGATTTTGTTTTGTATTATAAGTCGAAATAAAGAAAAAATATTCCCCATTATTTAAAAAAAGAATGAAAGTGTATGAGTAATAAAATCATTTAGATTGTAATAAATACAAATACAAAACAATTGCAACACTCAATTACACCAGAGTCTCAGCTAGGGCACCGGTTTGTCTATTCTTGGGATTTTATTTTATTTTTTCTAATACAATATTTCAAAGATATCTTAAAATTTATGTGTTGTAGGCCAAAAAGAACGTGTTTGTTATAATAATGGTTATTTAAAACATTATTTTGCAATATAAATTAATTTGAAAAAGCTATTAAAAACCATTTGATATCTAATAAGTTAAGTAGTATTTTATGAAACTCAAGTTCATTTAATTGTAATTCAAATAAAAATAAGTACAATTTAAAAGTTAATATGCAAATAGATCACAAAATAAATTTTAAATTTTTTACTCGTAATATTTTTATGTAATTTGTAAATTAATATATTCATTTATTTGTGAATAAAAACAATATTTATGCATTGATTTAAATGTAAAATATCTTATTTAATTTGCAATATATTTTAACTTAATGAATAAAGAATAAAAATTAAATTATTATTTTTATACCCTTAACCACATTCCTTTTGTAATTTCCACAATTTTCGTCGGCAAAAAAAGCAAAAAAGTTGATATTTTCGGGATCCTTGTAAGAAATGATGACGATAGGATTATGTCCATTAGTCCCTTCGTCCGTCCGTGTGTCGGTTGAAATGACGTTTATGAAGCCCACCGATAACTGCCATATATAATATATATATCAAACGATCGGAAATCCTTTCGACAATTTTGCTATTGAAATTCAGCAAGATCGGTTCATAAACGGCGGAGATATTCTTAAAAACCGGTTTTTAGAACCTGTTTTCCAGTTTCTGAATCTTTTGTATATACTACGGACTTCGTTTTTGCAAAGAAGATTTTTTTACTGAAAAAATTAAATAAATCGGTTCAATAATAACTGACATATCGGACAAAACACATTTTTGATTTCTTGAAGACGTTGTTTAAACGTTGTTTATACAGATCGGTCATAAATATTTTTACAAAATTTCGGTTTTTTAAATCAACCAAATTCGTTCATAATCAACAGAGTTATAGGCTAAAAACTAAAAAAATCTGTTAATAATGTAAGTACACACACAAACATTTACTCGTATATTAAGCATCGTAATGACTATTAGTGATGTTGTTATTTTTTGTATATGTAGCCAGTTTGTTTGTATATATGTATATACATTAGAGTGACCCGAGGAAAGCATTTTTTGAGATTTTTATGTAGGAAGACCTCTCAAACGATGCGTAAAAATTAGCTTAATACGAAAAAATTTTTTATACAATTTTTAAATTTGGTCTTCAGTTTCCTACCAGCGTATTGGGGTAAAAGGGGTCGAAAATGGCGTTTAATTCAGGGAAAGGTGATATCAATATTTAAATGATCACGTTTTATTTTTTTATCGATTATTAGTTAAAAAATTCAGTTTTAGAATTTTAAGATTTTTTAGCAGAACGGTACTGTTTGTCCGTCTATTGTATAAATCTATTGTATAAATTGGTTAAATTGGTCAAATTTATGCATAATTCAGAGAAGGTTGGTTTTAAACTTTAATGATCATGTTTAATTTTCTTATTTATTAGTAAGTAAAAAAATGCATTCTTAGAATTATAAGACGTTTTTTGACTGAATGGTTATGTCCGTCTGTCTATACATTTGGGTTAAATGAGACGAAAATGACGCTTAATTCAGGAAGAGGTGATATCCAAATTTTGATGACCACATTCTATTTTTTTGTTTATTAGAAATCTTAAAAAGCGGCTATATATATCGAAAATATATATCGAAATAATAACTTTATTTGGGTCTAACTTTTAACTACATTATTATTCTTGAATTCTGTTTACCTTAATACCCTTAAATTTTCAGTTTAATATAGTGTTTATGATCTCGGTTTTACGAATTCTCTTCAATTGTTTTGGCCCTGTAGTTTCGAAAAGTTTTGACACTCATGTAACTATTACTTGTGTCAACTATCAATGAATTACAATTTAAATGATTGTTGTTACAATATTACTTAAGATGTTACAGTGTATGGAAATAATTTAAAAGCAACTATTAATAATTAATAAAGAAATAATAATTAAAAAAGAAAAACATAAAAGATTTTCAGAACTATTGACAAACTATACAATGTTCGAGGGTCTATTGAAGATACTGAGTTTCTCAAACATTTTCTCGAATGCCTGGGCCACAAAAAATGTCTGAGTAGTATTTTTTTTTTATTAAAAAATGACTATAGATCATTCAAAACAACATGAAATATTTTTAGTCCCTTTTATTTCTAGGTAATTTGATAGTTTTGGCATTTTTTTCGATATTTAGATCAGATTTATATTTAAAGAATTAGGTTGTTTCTAAAGTTATTCAAAACACTGAGAATGGATTATTTTAGGTTTCAATGACTTAAGGTAATATTGAGAACTTATTTATAAAGAGCTTTATTTTTCAAACTGGGTTATTGTTCTAAAGATGTTTTAGTAGAAACAAAGAGATAGATCTGGTAGTGCACAACATTCATGGTCACCCATGTACCGACGAGAATTTAGCTGCTGTAACTGAGAGATGCTCTTTACTATTCTAAACTGTTTAATACCAGATATCTTGGCAAATAATATAGCAGCACTAATTGCAATAATATTAAATATCCATAGATCATGGACAAATTTAAATGTGGTAAACTGGGTTCTAGTAACAAATTTTCGTTCCAAGCTCCATAACGAGCTTAGCGAATAGTACATACATACTACAACAATAATCACGATGTTAGAAATCAACGGGTTATAAATACATGAAAAAGCGAGGTGTGGTATAAACACGGAACAGTATGCTAGACTGAATACTCGATACAGTCGTAAAGAGTATTCACTATTCCAGCATATTTATCAAGAATGTTTGTATAATTGCTCATAGCAAAGCTACCATAAGATATCTAGAAAATTTGTATATAATAGAAATGAAAAATCTTTGGAAGAGATAACGAGACATTCATCGGGTGTGCTTACCTGGGTTCCTGAAAATAGGAACATCCTTGGAAAGTATCCTAAAGAGGAAAAAACTTATTTCTTACAAACTTTATCTTGATGCAAAATAAAAATTAGTTAGAGATCCAATTGACAATAAAACAAGATATATATGGCCTTATGAGAACACAAAAAGCATTGAAACTTTCCAAACTCTATATAAGAAACTTAATTGGAGTCATAAACATTCTTTAAACTTTGTTGAAAGGCTATTGATCTATTAAAATGATTTCTGCAGAAGTTATAATGAGGGGAAGACACAATTTAGTATATTCGTTATTATTGCCTTGTATTCGGAGGCTAAGGATACGAATTGTTTGATCTACGAATATTCGGACAAAAACCAATCTCTCAAATTTCAATTTAAATAATGTTGACCACGAAATATAGGACTTTGGCTACGGGTATCTGAGAATTAAATCAAATATAATCATCGATCTCAAAAACTTTACTTCCTACACACTAAGAAAATTTATAATAAAGACGGATTAATTGCTTAAAAGGACCTAAAGCCTATATCTTGTCACCGGGTAATAGAAACAGAATTTTGTTGAATAGGAAACAAACACATGATTAAAAGAGTTTTATATCAATAAATAAAATTTATAAGGACAAACATGACTTACATGTTGATCTTTGAACCTATTTGTATTCTGCATTATTGATCACAGTTAGATCATACTGTGATCGTAATTCATTTTGTTGAAAGTGGGCGTAATAACAAAAAATAAAAAATCATAAATCAGTGTACATGTATATGGCCGATGTTTCTCTGAGTGTATAGGGAGAAAAATTTTATTTATAAACTAAAAATATAAATTTATACCCTACACCACCATAGGTGGTTTAAGTATTATATGTTTGTGCAAATATTGTAACGCAGACAAAAATTTTTCCGACCCCACCTTAAAGTATACTGTTCAACACCGAATCTCATTTTTGAGTCGATTTAACCATGTCTGTCCGTCCGTCTGGTCGGCAGGACATGTAAAGCTTGTACGCAAAGTTCAATTCATAATTTTGAAGATAATTTTATAAAATTTGGTACATATTGTTTTTTCAACACAAGGACGGAGCCTATTGAATTTGTTTATGATCGGCCCATTATTTCACATAGCTCCCATACAAATGTCCTTCGGGAATTTTGCACAAATAATTTAGCGAAAACCACTTTAACATGCGTAAATCCGACAGAAATGTTAGTATTATGTTAATATTTAACACAAATAAGGTTTATATAAGTAAAAACAAAATTATGTGGATCGGAATGGTGTAGGGTACTATATGGTCGGTCTTGATCAACTATACTTTTCTAGTTTTTTCTTGTCTTAAATACAGGTAAATTTCCCCTAATCTTTAATTTTTAAAAGTATTCATATTAGGAAATGAAGCGACTTTTTGTGCCTACATATTTTATTCTTTAGTTGTTTAACAGAAATCTTATTTACAATTAACGGCATTTGTTTTAAGTTTGTTTCCTCTGACTTAAATTTTAAAGATCCTTTAATTCCTGTTCTTTTTTTATAACTTCAATTTACTTTAGTTATCCCTAAAACCATTTGCTTCTAATTTAATTTTCCAGAGTGTTAGAAAAACGTTTGCATGTGTATAGTTTATATGAGACAATCTTAATAAATGTTGATTACCGCATCAAAAATAAGAACAACAAAAAAGAAATAAACTATAAAATTATAGAAATAAATAGAAAGATAGAAAAATAACAACAAATCAGTTTGATTAAACTAAAATATATCTAGCCAAAAGTTGGGGAGGTTTTGTACAGATGAGCGACAGCTAAAAAGTACAAAAATAATCATTTATTATCTCAAAGATAATAGAATTGATAAGAATAAATCTAAATATTTTTTTTTCCTAACTAAAACTACTACTAATATCTGTTGAGATAAGTAAGTAACTAACATTAACTATTTAATATGATTGTATTAAATTTTTTAATTACTTTTATTTAAGTTTAATCTTTTCTTTTTTCATTATTTTAACTGAAATATCATAATAAATATTTAGGAAATATTTTTGGTAAATTTTGTTAAAATAAAATCATGACGTTATTTGTTTGCTCTATTTTTTTTTTATATTTGGCGTAATTTGTTAACATATTTTTACTTTAATTTGTTAAAGATAAAGTTTATACATATTACGTTTTAGTTTTTTTTCCTATTTAATACATAAACTCCTAGAATTGTAGTATTGATTTTAATGCTATGACATCAATTGGTTGAATTGTTTAGGCATATAATAAATATTTGAAAACTAAAAATTTGCGTGCTTAAAAGTAATAAAAAAAATCTTTTTTTTATACTTATATTTCGTTCTGGTCATTTCGCCAATAACTTTTAGCTTGAAAAAAAAAAAATAAAACTTTTTCTTTACGTTAGGTTTAGGGATTTTTATTTGCAAAGTTTTTTGGGACTTTATTTTTTATTTAGTGCGGGTCAATTTCTTGGTATATTTTTTATTCTATAAAAAATTAATTGACAATTTGAATATAATTAAACAAAAAATCAAGTGGATGAATTAAAAATATCAACAGAAAACCAAGATGAAGCTAAAATCTAAAACTTCTTACAAACACACACAAAAATAATGGGCTATAAACGATTTAGCAAAGATAATATCTATACCAATTAATTTTTTAATTGTGTCAATTATTTAAGTAATCAAAATTTAAATTTTCGAATATCTTTTAATAAAAATAAAACAATTTCAAGTAATTTTATTATTGTATAAAGTAATCAAATACAAATAAAACAAGTGATCATTTGAATAATTCATTTTACAATTTTTTTGATAGGCTGAATTTCAATTAATAAAATATTTGAAAATATATCTTTCGTAATTTAAATTTAGATTTTTATGTAAAGTTTTAATTTAATTTATTAAAATACCTTTATTTTTAGTAATTTATTTAATTATAAAAATATTTTAAATTATTTTAAAATTCTGATTAATAATTTCGTTAAAAATTTTTTTTTTTCTGTTCACGTTGAGCAAATATTTGATTAAATAATAACAAGCCAAAAAGAAAATAGCAAATTATTTGTCTTACTCTAGAATTTTAAATTTTTAAATTTCTTGCTAAATTATCTGTTAAAGAAATTAAGGACTGCGCACGAAAAAATCCGTGCATGCAAATCTACTTATAGAAACTAAACCAGTGGGTGAATTTTTTTAAAGTGATATTTTTATTAATGACTGTTATGTTCAAGTTCTAAACATAAAGGAATAAATGAGTTCCTGTTGGTTTTTAAGGAAATATCTGATCTTTTCCGGAATTATACTTATTAAAGATTTTATTGTGTTTCGGTCACTTTTTTGCTCGAATAAGCCCACTTATTTTTAAACTCCGTTTCATTTTATGCTGAGCTTTCAATGTCCTTTAAATGCTTTTAATGTCCTTTCAATTGCAAGGAGTTTCGGACAATTTGATGGATTAGCCTTTTTCGGTACAAACTCTTACAATTTCTTTGATACAACTCCACTGTCTTGTTGTTGTAATGAGAAGAAACGGAAACAGGTCAGAAAACAGCGGATACACCGAATTTTATTAGGAAAGGGAGAAGTCTTTTCCAAAGGCACTCATTCACGTATATTTCTGTGTTAATGCAACCATTTTTTACGAATGAAGATCTTTATTCCTGTGTATGCATATGACTTTCCAAATCAAAAACTTTCTTGGGAATTTTGATTTCTTTGATACAGGAAATTGAAAGAAGTTACCCTGTACGAACGCTTCAACGTTTACTACACGGAAATAAAATTTCTGAAAAAATTCGTTTGACGTTCTTTCATGTTATTTTTTTACCTCCAAATTCTAGCTTGCGTTTCTATTAGGATTTTTTTCTTACTTTATAAGTCTTCATGGTAGACTTCCTTTAAAATTTTCTGGTAAATAATCAAAATAATTAACTTTTAGTGACATTTTACTTCAAGAGATGAGGTGATTTTCTCTCAAAATCCTTTCTATTTTGCCTGAGTCCTACAGCCTGAAGATACTATTTATCTTAAATTACAAGGTTACCATTCAGTGATCATGACTTCTTTATATAATATTATGACCCAAGAAATTGTATTTTGCGGCACAACAGCCTTCCTTTCAATTATTTTTTATGACCAATGCAAGATTCCATGAAAAATTTGAATTATGTGTTTTGGAGTTTTTTTTGTTAAACTTCCATTTTAAGAAAAACCATTTTTGCTATTACCATGAAACTTAGCACATGGCAAGTGAGCATAATAACAAATACAAACCAGTTAACAGAATTATTAATTTTTCACCACATCAAAAGTTATAAGCCCAAGAGCATGCACGGATTTTTTTCGTGCGCAGTCCTTATATAATATTCTTCTTTAATTGTATTTCTCTATTTTAATTAATTAAAACTTTTAAGCTAATAAAAAACTTTGCCTGCCTAACTGTCAGAAACGTAAAAATATCAATTAATTTTACATCAAATAAATTGACAGGATTTGCTGTTTCGTATAAAAAAAAAAATACTTATGTTCTAAGGAAAGAAAACTAAAAAACAAACATTTACATTGACTTGAGTTTGTGGCATTTTCGTCTTTAAGCCTAAAGGAAAATTAGACATTGACTAAAAACATATAAAGCCAGCCAAAAATATACTAAAAAAACGGAAATTTTAAAACAAAGTAATTTAAATTTATGCCAATTAGAAAAAAGAGAAGGCCTCCAAATGCCAAAAGAAAATCTGGCTATTTATTCGCAGTAATAACAAAAATATATAATGACTAGCTTAAAAATAATTTTACTTAATACAGTGAACAGCAAAAATATTCCAACCAAGTATTTTAAATCTATTTAAGGTTTTATTTATTAGTTTACCTCAAATATATTTTAACAGTGCACAGTGGTTCCACAACGCGGAATATAATATGATAGCAGAATTACACGAAGGACTTAATTTTATTTTTTTTATAAAGATAATATTTAAACCTTAATAAAATTTAAACGAATAGCGATACTTTATTAAAGTTTCATTATAATATGTATAAACTAGTCCAAAAATGAGAAATTTAAAAAAAACTCCGATTTTTTTACATAAAAATATCCAAAATTTCAATCCGTATAAAGCATGTTTAAAAAATTTACTTTTTTCCATTGAAATGGTCACCGTGGCGTTGTATGGGGCGTCCGTCAGAAAATACTTCTTGAGTATTTACCTTACATATGGAGATATAGAATTAAAATAACTTTAATTCGATCACTGCTTTACAATTTGAGAAATTAACAAAAATATTTAAACAAAATTTTAAAAATTGACAAAGTTTGGATGGGGCTTGTGGGCAGACCTTTGCCCCAAGCTCCTCTGGATTTACTATATATGCATTTGCATTTTGATTTCTTTTGAAAACATTAAAAAAATTATAAAGCTCAGAATAAAAAACAAATTTTATCAGTGAATAAATATTGCCAACAAACACAAAAAATGTGAAATTTTTTTTAAACTTCAGATTAATATAACTTTTTAACGGATTATATATTTTTATCCTTCTTTTTGTAAAGTCATTTAGAATTTTGTAAGGTATCTGGCGAAAAAAATTCAGGGGCAACATTACGCCCGCCAAGGCTAAAAATGAGGTAAAAATTTATTTCGACCTGAATATCTCTTAAACTAAAAGAGATAACCTACACATATAAGCGTATTTTTTGTAGATATTTATAAATCATAAATGAATTTTTGGCGATTTTTCAAAAAATTACATACTTAAAATTGCCAATTTAGGAGGGCCACCCATTAGCCCCCTGAACCACTAGGAACCTGTACTCCTCCGAATCAACACTTCAGCTCCGACCATGTGAATTTTATTGAGACATCTCCAACGGTTCAAAAGTTGCAGAATTATTTAAAAAAATAGTTTTGGAACCACTGTGCAGTAGCCTATTTTCAGAAAATACTTATATATATTTTGAAACTACTAAATCAAAATTGTTTAAAAAAATTAATAAGTTTCTTTATCATATTAAATATCAAGGCAACCTATTTAACTGATTTTATAAATAAGATTAATTTAAAATGTCTTTTAAACTGGTTTGCTAATATTTTGGTCATAATTTTTTTAACGCTGATAAAAGCCTTTCGAATATTTCGGTCGATTACTTTTTGCGGAAATAATTTTGGAAAGTTATTATCAAAAAATAAATGCTTATCTTTTATAACATGTGTCCATTAAAATATCAAATAAAAAACATAAGAGCAAGTCTTAACAAAATGTAGATAAATAAAATTGGAAAATATTAAAAAAAAAAGAAAAAAGTTGTAAATAAGGACTGTGCACGATAAAACACATAAACACATAATTAAAATTTTTCACAAATCTTACTTTGGTCATAAAAAACATTTTCAGTTTCTTTGGTCATAATATTATACAAAGAAGTCATGATCACTGAATGGTAACCTGGTAATGGAAGACAAATAGTATCTTCAGGCTGTAGGACTCAGGCAATATAGAAAAGATTTTTAGAGAAATTCACCTCATCTCTGGAAGAAAATTTTCACAAAATGTTAATTGCTTTGAATCTTTATCAGAAAATTTGAAAGGAAGTCTAGCTTGAAGACTTATAAAGCAAGAAAAGAAATCCTAATACGATCGAAACGCAAGCAAGAATTTGGAGGTAAAAAATAACATGAAAGTTCTTTGGACGAATTTTTCCAAAAATTTTGTTTCTGTACAGTAGACAATGAAACGTTCGCACAGGGTGACTTTTTTCAACTTCCAAGGCAGGAATTCTATGTCGCAGATGCTATAGGGATTATGGAAGAAAAATTTCATGTATCAAAGAAATCAAAATTCCCAACAAAGATTTTGATTTTGGAATAATTCTGGAATTGATGAGATATTAAATTAAAGATATTAATTAAAAGTAATGATAATATTTAGAACCTTTTGTTTGAGACTTATCCTGCTTTAAACAGACAGACAGACGGACATAGCGAGATCGACTCAGAATTTACCCAGGACTCAAAAAATATATATATACGGAATTACAAAATCAATCCTCCATCTTTTTGATGGTGGGTATAAAAACGGAATTAAAAAAAAAAAAAAAAACATGGAACCAATGTATTGAAGAAAAAAACTCGTAAAAAAAATTGAATTAAAAAAAGTAATAAAAAAATCCGAATTATAAAAAAATCCATCAAAAACGTGTACCTACTTTACATTAACAAAAAGAAAAAAAAATTAACTGAAAACCAAGTTTTCATTTTAAAAAAACATTTTCTGTCCATAAATCAAATTTTGCAAAAAAAAAAAAAAAATTTATAAAAATCGATTTTTCGTGATGAAGTAAAGCTTCTCCTAAAAACTATTACTAAAATATGGGTTGTACACCATGCATCAATTTTGATTTTAAATCCAAAAAAATGGACAAGTTTTTACTAAAGGTCCAATTTTTTCTAAAAACGACACATACAATTTACAATAAAAAGCGATTTGGAAAATCACAATAAAAATATTCTCCATTCACCCAATTAAAAAAGTATTTAATTCATAAAAAAAATATATATATTTTCCAACAACGAAAAACCCCTTCTTAAACTGTTATCAAGATCAACAGAAATTTAACTTTTTTCTTAAACCTGAGCCTTTTAGAAGAAAAACATTGCCCGCCTTTAAACTTACCATTTATGCCGCTTATCAATGGATAATTGCCATCACGTCCACCAATTAAATTTTTTAAACCAGTTTCGATCAGTGTTGGGGACGATCGCTCCCTGTCACTCATTTTTTCATAAAATTTTTACAAAAACAAGCAGCAACAAAAAATAATTTTCAAACTATTTGTTGTGAGTTAAAAATTTCTTAAAGAAATTTTTATTGAAATTTTTTTTTATTTTTTATTATTGCAACAACTTTTATTTTATTATTTTATTTTTTTCTTTGCTATTTAAGCAAATTAATTTAAATATTTTTTTTTTTATAGATAAAAATTAAAAAACAAATCACAAGGTAAATTATTAAGACTTATTATTTATTTATTATTTTTATAATTTAAATATTACTTTGCTTTAATTTAAATATTGCACGTGTTTTATTTTAATTTTAAGGTTATTTGTATTTTTTAAATTTTTTGTAAAATTTGCTATAAATTAAAGGCACCTTTTTATTTCTATTTACTTTTGTTTTATTTTATTTGGTTAATTTAATTATAAATTATTTTGTAAAGATTTTATAATTCTTTGTGTTTTTCAACAAAATTTATTTTTTTTTTATTTATTTTAATTTTATATTATAGATTTTTTTTTTATAAAAAAAAAGAAATTTTTCTTTAATGTTTTTTATTTATTTATAAAGAAGCTTCAGTTTTTTTACTTCTGTTTAATTAATTTAGGGTTGATTTTTTTTATTTTATTTAGAAGGTAATTTTAGTGATTTTTTTATTATTCTCAGCTACTACAAAATGCACAGCGTTTTTATTTATATTTTTTTGTGTTTTATTTTCAACTTTGTAATTTAACAAATAACAATGACTATAAAAATAAACAATTTTAACAATTTTTTTTTCTATTTGTATGTAGGTGAGTGTGTTTTTTATTTAAAGGTTTTAATTTTTATTTTCTTTTCTTGCATTAAATGCTTAACGGAAAATTTTTGTTTTTTGTTAGAAATTTTTTTATTTTTTATTTTAGCGTTTTTTTTTAGGTTAGAATTTTATTTATTTTATTATTCAGGGATTTTTTGCTGGTTTATTTTAGCTATTTTTAAAATTTTTATGTTTTTTTAGTATTAATTTTATTGTTTTAAACATGTTTTGAAAATAAGCTAATCTATTCTTATTTTAGCGATTTTTTTTTTTTTTTTTTGTTTTTTGGAAATTAGCGTTTTTTGGAAATATTTTTTTTTTTTTAAATTAAATTTTAATTTTTGTATTTTTTAGTATTGAAGCCAATTGTTTTTGCCAACAACCTTTTTTTAATTTGAGATTAAGCGCTTTTTTTTTTTTTTTTTTTGCAAAATATTTCAGTAATTTTAAGTAATATTTTTTTATAAACAACAACACTTCACTTAATAAAAAAATAATCCACTCTCTGGGTGAGTACAAAAAAATCGATGATTTTATAGTCTATAGACAAAATATTTCAAGTTTTTTTTTTTTTTTCTTTACTTTTTAACATTAAATTGTTGTTTTATTTTTGTTGGTGTATGTGTGTATGAGTATAGCAGAGTTTTAGAAAAAAAAGGCAGTCAATTTGTAGATTGTTTTATTTTACAACGTATTTTTTTGGTGTATAATTATAGTTACTTTTAAATTAAATAATTATTTTTTTTCTTTCTCAGCAGGCAACTTGTTTTTAGTCCTTTTTTTAAATATCTTTTTATTATTTTTATTTGAAAGTGGAAGTGAGAATTGTAGCGTTTTTCTTTTTTTATATTTTTTATATTTTTTGTAGTTCAAAAATGAGTTTAATCCAAAGAGTTGCCTTGCGTGAAACTAACTAAAAATTCGCGTGCAAATGAACGTAAGTTAACATGTGTGGGTGTAGACAAATAACCAGGATATAACACATACAATTGCAGAAAAAATAACAAACTCATAATCCACTTAAAATCCACATTGGCACATAAACACTTGCACGCACTAACTCACTCACACTGCCTTAAAAGAAACTCTTAAAAATTTATTTGCCATAAAAAAAATTCTCTTTTTTTTAAATTTTTTTTATTAAAAAATTGCTTAAATTTTATTAAAAATTCCTTTAATTTTTTTTTGGAATCCAAATTTCTTAAAATTTTTAAGAATTATTTTTATTGTTGTTGTTGTTGTCAGCTGTATAACAGTTAATTTTTGTTGACACTAAACAGCTGATTTTTTGTAGGTTATTTCCATTAAAAACAAAATTTTGTTTTCAGTAATATTTTGTTGTTATTGTAATTTTTTATTAATCAAAGGAAATTCTTGGAAAAAATTTCCTATAACTTTTTTAATAAAAAAAAAAAAAAAACGCGCAATTTTTTTTAACGATTTTTTTAACTTTAAACTTTGTTTTTTTCGAGCAAGTCAGCAAATAAAAAAACGCACTTGCTCTACACGTTGTTTTAGTAATGACAACTTAATGGCGTGGTAAGAGGGATAAAAACACGGTTGGTATTACATTGGTGGGGGGCTTAATTGAAAATAAAAACCAACCAAATAAAAGTAAAAAAAAAATAAAAAATAGTTTTGCTTTTTTTTTCGTTTTCAATAATTTTCTAAAATTTTCACACACGTTGCAGCAATCAAACAATTTTGATTATTTCAATAAACACTTAAAAAATTTCGTATATTTTTTCTTTTCTTTTTATATTTATCTAATTATATTTATTATTTTTGTTGTATTATTAAATTTTTGTCGTTGTTATTATTTTAATTATTTATTATTATTTATTTGAGATATTTAATTTTTATTTTTTTCTTAATTTTTTGTTGTTCGCATGCTAAACATAAAAAAATTCCTATAGCCGCACCGTAAGTCATCAAACCAAACTAACGAGTGAAACAAGTACTAATGTTTTGTACTGTCATTTGGTCCCAGTCAGCCGCCGCTTTAGCTTTTTCTACTCGTAAAGAACATATACAATAACACAAAAAAAAAAAAAAATACTATAGAAGAGCAGCAAAAAAAAATCAAATAAAATTAAAAAAGAAAACAACAAAAACAAATAATAACAACAAACACATGCTCACACTAAAGCAAACACATTCACGCGCACACACAGATATTAAGACAACAACAAACGGTGTTCAGAGACACTCAAAATAGTAGCAACAACAACCCACTACTAATGGGGTTGTAAAGTTGTTTGGTACTTAAAGATACATAGATACTTATGCATATTAACGTACCTTTTCTGAAGGAATGTACTAATAGTATAAATAGTTTTTAATAAACTGTGTTATCAGGAGAAATCAAAGGGTCTCAGTTGAGCACCCTAACATTATACCGACTGCCAGTAGTTCTACATTCTAGAATGACCCAAATTCTCTCTTTAGATATTACATATTGCAAATGTTGCTCAAATCACAAACTTTCAGAGTAAAAACTCTTCCCGGTCCAAAAATATGACGTTTCAAAAATGAAAAAGCTATACATTGTAAAATTCTTATTTTATTTCATTTAATAGAAAAACACATTGACTTTAAAATGACAAATAATATAAATACTTTGCAAGTTCAAAGGTCAAAATCGATAATATAAAGATCAAACCTTAATATCTCAAAAATCAGCATTTTAAAATTCTTAAAAAATATATATCGTCCATTCCATGAAAGAACGCCAAAAAATATACCAAGTGTCCTCCGATTTTTATAAAATTTTATACGTATAAGGTCTTTGGGTGTCTATAAATATTTCCGTTTTCAGATTCGCTAAATTCAGAAAATTCGCTATTTTATTTCGCTTTTTCACTTTTGAAAAAATCTAAAAAATCTCAAAAGTATACAACTTTAAATACAAATATTTCCGGGAAGGCTTTGCAGAAAATTGTGATTTAAACGGTGTTTGAATTGTAATTATGTTAGCTTAAACATGGATATTTTATAAATAAAAAATATTTTTTAAAAATGCATTTTAATGCAGTTGCATTTTTTAAATGCATTTTTCTTTAAATATGCTATTAAAGTCTTTTTATTTTTTTACATATTTGGAAAGCATGGAATCTTTAAATTAAAATAAAAATCTCAAATTTTTGGGACGCACACATGTACTGTTCATAATTTCCTCTTTTCTTCAACTAATTTAAATTTTTTCATATAAAAATTATATTTTTCTGGTATTATGAGTATCTTTACGTATTTTGTTAAAAACAATTTATTGTGTTATTTTTTAAAAAATTCTGAAAAATAGTAAAACTTTATGTATTAGACTATTTATTGTTTTAAGTTATAAAAAACGAAGCATTTTTAAATACACTTTTGAAAAATTAAAATTTAATAAATTCGCAACTAACAAAAATGCATCTAAAAACTGCATTTATATTTTTAAAATATTATGGATCGAAGACGTGGTTTTTGAAATGCTGACTAAATTACACAAAAAATATATAATTGCCTTTTAAATACTTCAAAAGATATGAATATTTAAAACTGCATACTTTTTATATTTTGTTAACTTTTATAAAAATTTTAAAAAAAATTTTAAAAACAAAAAAAAAATTATTTTATATGAAAAATTTGAAACATTTTTTTATAAAAATTGGATTATGCATATAAGATTTTCGCGTCCCAAAAATTTGACATTTTTATTTTAATGTAAAGATTCCAAACTTTTCATTTATGTTAAAAAATTAAAAAAATTTAATAGCATATTTAAAGAAAAATGCATTTGAAAAATGCAATTGCATTAAAATGCATTTTTAAAAAATCTTTTTTATTTTTAAAATGTTCGTCGTAAAGCCGCTATATGCGAAATTTTAAGGCCGTTTAAATCATTAAAATTCACAAAGTCTTTCCAGAGATATTGTTATTCAAAGTTACATACTTTTGAAATTTTTTTGGTTTTTGAGAAAATTAAAAAGCGAAATTAAATCGCGAGTTTTTGCAATTTCACAAAACTGAAAACTGAAATTGATAAAAGGCTTAATGAAGTTTATGTATACAAATTTTTATCGAAATTGAAAGCCATCAAGTAAAAAAATATACTTTTTTGGGCGTTCTTTCCTGGAATGGTCGATATATAGATAATGTAACTCTATTCTATATTTGTGCTAAATTTCAAGTTGTTGCCTTTTTTGGTTTGGGAAGCAAAATACAGAAAAGAGCACATTTTTTGTATGTAAAATTTAAAATATTTACAAACATTATTTTGAAATTATTTTTTTCTACGAAAACATATTTAAAATAAATAAAATTTTATATACAAAATTTGACTTGAGTTTATATTTTGTTACATAACTTCTAAACTAAATGAGTGTCCAACATGAAATTTTGCACAAGTTTAAAAAAGAGTTGTATTAATATTATGTAATTTTTTTAGCATTTTAAAGATATCGTTTTCGGAGATATAATGGTTTATTTTTTGTAAGTCTTATTTTGACCTTTGAACTTTCGAACTAATGTAACTCACTATATATCATTTTAAAGGTAATATCTTTGTTTTTAAAATTACACTAAAATTAATATTTTGTTTTCTATAGCTTAAGAGTTATTAATAATTGGATTTTATTTTTGTCCATAACTTCTAAACTAAATAGGGCTCCAACTTTAAATTATATTTCCATATGTAGAAAAGTTACGTCAACAACATATAATGTTTAAAGAATTTTAAATAAACCGGTTTTTGAGATATAATAGTTTGAATTTTTTATGTCCAACTTAGACCTTTGAACTTTTGATGTAAAAAACTTTGTATATATCGTTATGAAGGTAATATCTTTGTATTTTATATTAAGCAACAACTAGAGCTCTACCATGTATAATTAAGAAGTTATTAGATGTTAAATAAGTATTCATTTGTAATATTTTTAAAATTTTTTCGTTTCTTAAATCGTCATATTTCCGGACCGGAAAGAAATATGGCTCTGAAATTTAATTTTTTCAAAAACACTTCCAATGGTCAATGATTGTAGTGAATTTCATTGAAATCGGAGATGTAAAATCCGATTGCTGTCCGTTTTGACAAGGAATCACTCAATATTTTCATCGTAATGATATGTTGCCATCGCAAATATCGTTATTGTTAAATATATTTTATTTTAAAAACAAATTTTGTTGTAACAATTATACATTCGTTCTCAATTCACAATTATATTGTTTGCACAACATGTTAAGCAATATGTTTAAATAAGAACCACATTATTGCTGTTAAATTTCTATGCGCAAAAAAATTATTTTCAATACCTGAATATATAAAAATGTTTGTTTTATAGTGGCAACAATATACATAATTAGAACTTGACAATAAGTATACTTGCTGATTTTTATTCAGTTTAGTGTGCTTCTTGCATTAAGCTAGTTATCTGTCGACGTGTTAAAAATATATTAGAAAATATTTGAAAAAGTGAATTATTTAAAATAAATAATTTTAATTAAAATTAAACTATAAATAAATATTTTACATAAGTGTTTTAGATTGTAAAAATATTTTAAATAGATAATATGCGAAGAAAACTACACAATAGGTTATCTTTGGAGTGCTAAAAAAAGGTCTCACCTTGTACGAGTATTCAAGAAATTTCTCAGGTTTTATCATTCAACAGTGATGAATCTATCTATATTTTTATACCAAAGTGATTTATTCTACATAACTAAATTATACTTAATTTTAATAAAAACTACCATATGGAAATTAATTGGTTTTTATCTTTTTATTTTTAGGCATAATAATTGTTTCTCGAGACAAATAAGTATTTTTATTGTGATTCAACCATATTATTGATGTATACATGAATCAAGTACATATACAACAAAAATATGGTTGCAGAACAACAATATTTTTATTGGGATTAAACCATATTATGAAGGACATATAAAAAAATATGGTGGTAGATCAACAATATTTTTATTGTGATTTAACCATATTATTTCTATATACATGAATCAAGTACATATATAACAAAAATGTGGTTGCAGATCAACAATATTTTTATTGTTATTTAACCATATTATGGTGCTATATCTAACCATAACATAATTTACAGACAACTATAAAATCCAATCATAATATGACAGTACTCGATTATGGTTGCTATTCACCATATTTTTTCTTTGCGGGTAGCTAAGAAAATTCTTTTGAAAAGTATTTGGATAAAGTAACAAATAATTACCAAAATTCAACGTCTGATGTTGGCAAGCAGATCAAAGACTCTGGAAGTTATAATTAATTACTTTAAAAAAAGTTAAAATAATTATGTTTTTAGTAAACTAAAAAAAGAAAACTACAAATTTACTAACAAAGATAGTAATATTATGAAAAAAGTGTATAGAACTAATTCAAAAGCACATATGGGTACAAATAATTACTTTTGGAGCTCTTTTTCAGTGCTAAGTACTTTTTTCCTAATGAACATTAAAAAATCGTGATAATTTGTATTATTTATGCTGATAGAATTTTATTAATTCCTAGTGACGCAAACTTCTGAAAGTCTTTATGGCACTACACTCCTACCAACATGCGAGAACTCGAAAACTATAACCAATCTAAAGAAGCGAATGCCATATTAAATTTCAGCGCCCCAAAATACAATCAAATTAGTTCTTATCTGTTCAGGTCCAAAATTTAGCCCAAATATTTAAAATTGAGTTTTTAGGTGCATATTTGTAAATGCTAATAACACTGGTTGGCAAAATGGATTTTGACGAGTTAAACATGAATCAGCTTTCAGTTTTTTTCCACCAGTTCTGCATTTCTTATGGGCGTTTCTAATATTTCGACAATAATAAGGCTATTACACCATAATTCGAGAAAGATGTGTACGATAGATGTAAGTGATACACCAAAAATGTCTTCAAGCCTCTCTAATATCATTTATTTATATGATCTATATTTTCGGAGTTATTTAAAAACCAATGTAGGTATATAAGGGTATTTTCTCTCAATTCTGAATAAAATAAAAATTTGTAGATCTATTTTGATAATATATGGCTTTTTTTATCTATAGCATTACCAGATTTAAGATAAACCTGCACAAACCTGCCGGTTTTATTTTTTAAAAGAAATTTTCAAGAACAAATGTTTCCCATTTTGGATTTATGCAACTAAAAGTGGTTTCCAATGTTAATTAGGGTGCTGAGTTTGAGTCTTAACCCTTTAAAAATTTACTAAAAAAAGTGATAAATCAGAATTATTTTAAGATATTCAAAAAATTTTGATATAATCGCTTTATTTTCTCCTTATTCGTATTGCTAACGTTTTAAGGAAAAATAAAAACGGAAATTAAGAAAATTCAGTTTTAAGAATATTCGAGGTCCAACCTTGTGATAATTTTGTAATAAGTTCTTAAATTTTATTGGACCTTAAACATTTTTTAAAGATTCCGTCAATCATTAATTTTTGAAATTCTAGTTTAATAAAGACCTTTCTTTAATTTTTGTTAAATGTGGTTTTATTTCCCACCACAAATGACATTGAACAGTGCATTCGTTGATTCAAGTACACATAAGGAATGCGATCGAAAAAATCTTAACACACGTTTTACCTCTAACTTTTTCAGATACAATATTTAATTTTTTTTTTTTTTTTTTTTGATCTAGTTGACATAAAAAAATATGTCAGTTATTATTTTTAATGACAACCATGTTGATTTGTTATGAGTTTGATCAAAATGAGTGACAAAAAAGAAGTACTTGCTACAAATTATTAAAAAATTTCAAAAAATCCAATTTGGTCCTACAAATAATTGACCAAAGAATTAAATGTCTGCCGTCAAACCTGGTTCGTGAAGAAAAAAAAGGTCCACATGATATTGGTAAGTCTAAAAAATTGAAAGGATATTGAAAAGAACTCCAAACACATCTGGTAGAAAAGTAGCCCGGTTAGCTCAGCGCTCTGACTATATGGTGCGAAAAGTTAAAGTTAATGTGGAGTTGAGAACATATAAAGTCTAAAAAGTTCCAGACAGGAATGCTGCAAAAATCTTAGAAGCCAAAAATAGGACACGGAAATTTAAATCAAAGTTCATACAAAAATACTCTTGTTGCATAATGGGCGACAAAACGTATGTGCTGGAAGAATTTTTATGTTGCTAATGCCGAAGGCATTATTGTAGATATGTATGTTTAAGACCCAAAATCATAAAAAATTTCCTAAAAAAATCCTGGTATAACAAGCTTTCTGCAGTTGCGGCAAAACAAGAAATTCAATTGTTAAAATCGGCTCTATAAATATCGAAATATTCATACATCAAAGAATATTTACAAAAAAGGATTCTTCCTTTCATAAGAGAGCACAATGTGTCCACACATTTTTGATCCGATTTGCCATCATGTCACTACTGTAAGAAAGCTCTGAAGTGGTACCAAAGCAATAACATAGTTTTTGTACCAAGAGAGGTCAATCCTCTAAATTTTCCGGAGCTAAGTCCAATGGAGAGATATTGGGCTCTTGTGAAATGTGCATTGAAGAGCACAAAAACAGGTGTACAAAAATATTGTAGATTTTAAAAGAAGATGTGCAAACTGTTCCAAAATAGTGACTGAAACAACTATAAAATCTCAAATGGAAGGGTTACCAAAAAAAGTCCACGAGTTCATAAGTAGTGGTTAGAATTATAAAAGTTATATTTTTCTGTAATCTATAATATAATATCAATTAAATGAAAGAATAATAAAATCTCTGAGATCAACCGTTTCCAAATTATTGAATTTTATATATGTTAAGATTTTTTCGAACGCACTCCTTAATATTGTTTTTTTTTTTTTTTTTTGTTTTACTATATTAAAAACACGAAACAAATCATTCAGTTCAATTAGTGAAACATATAGACCATGATGTTAAAATATTCACGTCTGAATATTTTACATAATTTTTCCACTTTTCTCGAGTGTATTAACATTCTTAAAAATAATAAAAATGCTTGATATCATTTTTATATTACGTTTAAATATGATTAAAATTAATCTTTTTGTGATACCGATATCTGAAAGTCTTTATATGACAACGCCAACATGCAAGAACTCAAAAGCTAGAACCAATCTTTGAATTCAGCGCACATTACGATAAAAGGGGTCGAAAATGGCGATTAATTCAGGGAAGGTGATATCAATATTTTAATGACTACGTTTTATTTTTTTATTGATTATTAGGTAAAAAAATTCAGTTTTAAAATTTTAAGATTTTCTTTAACAGAACGGTAATGTCCTTCCGTCTATACATTAGAGTTAAATGGGTCGAAAATTATGCATAATTCAGGGAAAGGTAATATCAACAATTTAATGATCACATTTAATTTTCCTTTTTAATTGTTAAATAAAAAATGCATTTTTAGAATTATGAGATGTTTTTTGGCTGAATGGTAATTCAGGAAAAATTAATATCCAAATTTTTATGGTCATGTTTTATTTTTTTTTTTTTTTTTTTCTACTTATTAGTTAATAAAAAATGCACTTTTGGAATTCTAAAATGTTTTTTGGCTGAATGGTAATGTCCGTCCTTCCGTCTATACATTTGGGTAAATGGGTCGAAAATGGCACTCAATTCAGGAAAAGGTGATATCCAAATTTTAATATGAGTACTTATGTTTGGCTTTCATATTAATCGAGAAGTAAAAAAAAAAAAATATATTTATAAATATAGTTTAGAACGCTTGGTCCTGACTATTCAAAATTTTGTTAGCACACTAACAATGTCTAGGTAAGAAAAATGTTAACAAAAAGAAATTATTTTTTTAGTTTTGGACTCGAATTTGATATTAATTAGAAATTTTCTTAATTGAGATTTTTAGGGTCCTCATTTCTTTTGCCCTGGTCCTAAAATTACCAGCAATGGCAATCGAGCTCACCATACACAGTATGTTTGAAAATTGACTTATTGAGAAGCGAGAATAAGAAGCTATTTGTCTCACATTTGAAACCTCTCAAGATAATAAAAATTAATGTCATGTACTGGACCTGAATATCTCTTTTCAGAAAAATCTTTTTTTACAAGTAGATAACAATCACAGATCTTAAGATCCAAATCTTAATTTTTATTAAAAATACTAATTCCTTTATTAAAATTATAGAGCACATAAAATACCCTTAGGGCACTAAATTTAGTACCATATTGTACAATATATTTTTTTTTACATTTAACAACCCCACCGTGTGTGCAGTAGAAGTAAGTATTATAATATTGTTAGAATCCAATAACAACAATACAAACAAAATTCTAATGTGCTCAGATATAGATATTTTTTTATTTTTTATTTCTATACAAGAAAATTAAAAAAAAATCAACTTATTGTAAATTTTTCGTATATTTTTTTCCTTCTTTCTAAATTAAAGTATTTTTAACTTAAAGTGAGCCAAAAAATAAAAACAACAAAAAAATATTTAACCACGTGAGCAATTGTTCTCTCTCTTTAGTTAAAATATTAGTTTAATTTATTGTATGAAAAATAAAATGAGAGCAAAATGAAAATTGAAAAAAAAAAAAATCAGAGAGTTGGTGTGAAAAAGAGTAAAATTGACAGATAGATTGTCAATATAGTGGTGGAAGAGCAAACTTGCAGATACAATTTGGTGTGATTTTATTTAAATGTTTCATATGTGTTAGAGTATCTCAATGTTTTTATTATATTTCTGGCTGTCAGTTATACACATATGCATGTTTATACTTATAGAAAATTGTATCTACTAAAAAAATATATTCATTCTAGAACGTATATGTGAATTTAACAGAACAAAAAAAAAATATATAAATAACAAATAAAGAAACACTAACGAAAAAATTATATAGTTTTTTTATTTTTTATTTGAAATATATTAGCATGAAATTGTGTTTAATTGTATCTTACAGATACATTTTAAATACATTTATTGTATCTAATGTTTGTTTTATCTTTAAATTAGACTTTTGTTTTTTAATCAAATAATAGTTTGACCCAAAATCTTAAAACTTGTACCTGTATAAAAAGGTTGTGATCCTTACAACTCAGTCTAAGGTCAAGTCATTAGAATTGTTTTATTTTTAAATTTATTTTTTTACATTGTGTTTTTTTATTATTAAAATTGCCATAACCTTGAATTTGTTCGTTGTTGCTGTTGATAAATTTAAAACTCATAAAACAACAAATTTTCTCATTCTCTCTGATTGTGGAATTGTTGTTGATTTTTTACATTTTTATTTCTAGCGTTAATTTTTGTGTAAATAAAAGCTTTACGTAGTGGAATTTAATTTAAATATAAAATGAGAAAAGGGCAATTCCTAATACTGTTCGATCGTGTAAATTTTTGATCAACTTGGTTTGACAAAATCTGGGATACATATTTATTTAAAATATTCAAAAAAAGTGTAAAGATTTTGAAAAGTTTGAAAAAAAAAGAAAAACATTAATGATTCTCAGAAAAATTGATTTTTTTTTAATTCTATTCTATTGTATAGATTACAAAGAGTTTGTATAGTAGGCAGTTCTTATTAGTAAACCGGATTTTTAGTGGTTAATCCACTTTTTTTGTTAAAAGCCGCTTTATTACGCCAATCATTATTGGTAGTCAATCCATTTTTCTGTAAAATTTTATTAGCTATGAATTGATACCCTGCAGATTACCAAGGGACAGTAAGATATTTTTTGGCGAATAACAAATTCATAAAATAAAATTTAAATATTACGTACATTTTAAAAGAATGCTAAATACTCTTTTGTAATGGAATAAATAAATTTTCTTAGAAGAAATTCCTTCTTTTGGTTGGTAATTTTTTTAATAAAATTGGAAAAAAAAAATTTTCGTTATTTTTTTTATTGTTTTCCTTAGCAAAAGTATTAATTAAAAATAATAAATAAGTATTTTCATATCTTAAAACCATATGCTAACGGAAATTCCATCATATACGAAAAAAATATAATTTTTATAATAAAGACAAAGTCCATTTTAAATAAATATTTAATCAAATTATACAAAACAAAAACAATAAAATGCAATGAAATGTTTTGTTTCATTATTAAACTTAAAAAAAAAAAGTTGATTTAAAACAAAAAGTTTTTCAATAATGTTAAAAAGTAACAATTATAAATAACACAAACATTTAAGTTGCAATAATTAAAAAAAAAAATATCTAAAACATATTTAACTTTAAGAGCTTTTTCTAACAAGTTTAAGAGAAATTTAAACAATTGGAAATTGAATGTTAAGATATCGATAAGATATCTTATATTTATTTTACTTATTTTTTTAATATATTTTCATTTCTAAATATTTAAAATAAATACGGATCTTACTCATGCATTTATCTATTTAAATTTTTGCTATTTTTTATGAATATAAAATTTAATTTTAATTTGTTTTTAGAAGATCGCCTAGAAAAAGACAAAAACAAAATTTTTGTTATTATTACGTCAATGAGTGACTACCAACCAACCATACGTAAGAAATATATTTTGCGTGTCTTAAGTGTCTACACCGAGTATTCGTTGTACGGTTTTATTTTTAATTTAGCAATAAATTGTAACAACAGTTGGACCAGATGAAAGTTTCAGATGAACATTAAAGTGACCCGTCGCACTATGTACTTTTTTGAGTGATCAAAAATAAGTAAAAACATAGAAATCAATGTTTAAATAATTTAAATTTTAATATTAATCTTAATGTAAAACATGATGAAATTTCTTAATCTGTTGCACAGTGTGCGATTTAAAAAATGAAATAGAAATAATTATGGAACTCCGATTTCCATGAAATTTCACATGGTGATATTAGAAGTGTAGGCGAGTTTAAGTTTTGAGCTTGGGCCATATAGACTTACAGGAGGCGAGTCCACAGGGTCCCAAAGTTGGCCACCTCGGGTATAAAATTTATTAAAAACGATCCTGATTCCTTATATCTGAACCGATTTCAAAGATTTTTATATGGGATCATTCTGCTAGTCTATATCTACAATACATATTATATATCATTGTTTAGGAAATTTTGTCTTCTTTTCAAATATGTATAAAAAGTTTTACAATACGAAAATTTGTTAAAGACTTTTTGCAAAAAACACTGAGAAAGGATGGATTTGTGATTTTTTGCATATTTTTCATTTTTAATTATGGAATAAAATTCTTGTTAGTAAATATTTTTGAATGAAATTTTACACATAAGAAGATTTTTTGTTGCTGATTTTAAAGCGCTATTCATTTTTTTAGATTTGTTTACAAAAATCCCGTATTTCCCAAAAAACTTTAAAAAATTTACAAAAATGGGATTTTTACTTTCTTTTGCTATATCTTTCCAACCGATAACGAGGAGCAAAAAACTTTAGACTAAGTAAAAAATATAACTTTTTTTTGATTCCAGCTTTGCGATTTGAGAAATTAAGCCGAAAATTCGAAATTAGTTGGAAAAATAGGTCAAATTTGGGAAACCCTGGTTCTCGCAAAAATCGATTTTTAAAAACTTTTTTTCCTTTAAAGTATTTTTTGTTTAGTTATCTTTCGGATAAATATAAAACTATATATGTTACTTAAGAAAATTTTTACATAACAGAAAAAGAATGTTACCACTTTTTTTAAAAAAAAAACGGGAAAAAATCAACTTTTTTTGAAAGTTTAAATTTAAATGCTTGTAATTTTTGACTCCATAAATATCTTTTCAAAATTATTTCTTTATAAAATTTTTCTATTTGTTTTTAATGAAATAAGACAAATTTTAAAACTATGGGGTTAAAATTGGACCCGCTGTAGCGAAAAAGCTTCACCAAGACAAGCTAAAAGTAAAAATTTTAATTTTTGAAGCTTAATATCTCTTAAAAATCTTTGAAATCGGTTCAGATATAAGGAATCAGGATCGTTTTTAATATATTTTATAACCGAGGTGTCCAACTATGGGACCCTGTGGACTCGTCCCCTGTAAGTCTATATGGTCCAAGCTCAAAACTTAAACTCGCCTACACCTCTACTATCACCATGTGAAATTTCATGGAAATCGGAGCAGCCGTTCCGAAGTTCCATAATTATTTCCATTTAATTTTTTAAATCGCACACTGTGTGTTGTTGTTTTTATTGTATCTCTTTTAGTTGAAAAGCTATTTGGTTTTGAAATCTGATAAATTTAGTCAAAATGAAAAAATAATATTTGTTAGGAAAATTTGTAGTATTTTGGTAGGCATTATTTTGAAACGATTATACACATTTAGTTTTTTACTATTTTATTATGTCGATGTCGATGGCGGCACAACGAATCGAACCCATGTTCATCTGTATGTTATCCTTTATAGTCTTCAACTCTAACCACTGATTGTTATTGCGCACGAGTTGCTAATTGCGCACTTAACATGCATGTTATAAATTGACTCTCACCTGTTAAATAGTGTGTGTGTTTGAGTCAACTGGTTCCCAATTGGAACTTTGGTGACGTGTTAGGTGTCAATTGGTACTCAACTGGTATTGAGAAACCGGTCCGTTACTGCAATTGCAATTATTACTATAGTTACATTTATATATTAAAGTAAAGTATATATTTTCTGGGTCCTGGTTAGATTCTGAGTCGATCTAGCTATGTCCGTCCGTCTGTCTGTTGAAAGCAGGATAGGGCTCGAACGGGACAACGAAATTTGGCACAAATATTTATCTTACGTAAGGTTTGTTTGGTATTGAAAATGGGCAAAATCGGTTAATAAAAAAAAAAAGTTATGGGCTAAAAACTAGAAAAACAGGGTGTCCGTTTCATACTTTTTCGCTAATATCTCTTAAACAAAAGCATGTACGACAACGAAATTTTGTATACACAGTTTGAGGTTTGATATACTGTGGATATACTTTACCATCCACCTCCCATATAAGGTGAAACTTCAACGAAATTGTGTTCAAATAGTTCAAGTACCAATGTAAACTCGGAAACAAAAAATGGGCGTGGTCCGCCCACTTTACCACCCACCTTCCATATAACGTAAAATTTTAAAAAGTTTATGGTGGGTATATAGATTCGGCCGAGCCGAATATAACATTCGCGCTTGTTTTTTCCTAATAACAAAGAATATTCATATATAGAATGCGCATCATGTAGAAACAAAATTTCTTATGGCGGGTTCTAATCATAGTACCTGCTCTCATGTAATTCTCGCTCTCAACATTTTGCGATGATGAGGGGGATAAGTAACAAGGGAAAACTAAATCCACCACCAAAACAGAGAGAGAGAAAGAGTTTAAGTATATGTGTTTGTACATGTGTGTATTCCTTATAAAGAATTGCAAATAAAAACACGCACACATATATATAAGATTGTACATGTATATCTTTATTTCAAATTGAAAGAAACAATTTGTTTCTTGTATTTTGAAAAAAGTGCCAACAGAATTTTTAGTTGTTTATTTACTAATGGAAAAGATATGAACGTTAATATTACAGTAGGGCATAGCATACATGTTTTGTTGTTTTACAAGTAGAAATACTTTGATCTGCACCGACGTGCTTATACCTTTCTTAGTGACGTGACAAATTTTTATATGATTTCGAAGTTGTCAATTTATATTTTATAGTTATATTTTTGATAAACTAATAATTGTTATATTTTACTTTTATATATTATATTTTTATATATTTCATAAAATGTGCATATAATTTGCTTTTGGTGTTTTTTTATTATTATTAAAAAAAGTTTTTATAGAGAATTTTTAGTTTTTGAAATTATTATTTAAAAAAATATTTAAATTTTTTAATTTTTAAAAGTATATATTTTTCCATTTTTTGAATTTTTTTTTTAAAGAAAAATAAAAATAAAGTAAATAGTAAATAAAAGTTTTTCCTTTTTTTCGGAAAAAAAATTATTTTGTGATTTTTTCCATGTTTTTGAGTTGTATTTTATTTGAAACAAGAAATTGTTATTAAAATATACATTTTTTATAGAAATAAATAATATTAATATTTTCAATTTTAAAACTTATTTTTAAATTATATATATTTTATTTAGTAAAAAAATAGTTTTGAATAAAAAAAGTATTTCATTTCTTTTATTTTTGGGCAGAAATAACATTTATTTTGAAAAATAAAGAAGTTTTTTTGATTTCCTTTTTCTAAGCAAAAAGTTATTATTTTTTTTTATACAAAAAGAAATAAATATTCATACAGCAAAGTTTAAATTTATAGACTTAAATTTTTTTATAAACAAAAATACTGATTTTTTTAATATATAAGTTATTTTTTTGGCAGGAAATAAGTTATTTTTTATTTATTCATTTATTTATTTTTGTCATAATAATTTTTTTATATAGAAGGTATATACAAATTAAATATTTTTTCAAAAGATCTTTTTTCAATATAATTCCACCTTCTTTACAGAATAAAACAAAATTATTAAAGAAAAATCTAATTTTTTTGGTGAAAAATTTGTTATGAATAAAAAAAAATAAAAATATTTTTTTCAAGTGGATATAATTTTATATTTTTGTTTTTATTTATTTAATTAATTAATATACTTAACTTTAACATCTGTTACTTTGAATACATAAGTAACAAAACTACACAAATCAAATTTTAAAATACAAATTTGATATTCTGAAAGTATATTTACATAAGCTCATATGACGTTTAAAAAGGTATAAGTAGTTCGGTGACGATTAAAGTATTTCTATTTTTAAAACAACAAAACACATATGCTATGCCCTACACTAACATACACGATCGTATTTTATCTCCTTTAGTAAATAAACGACCAATTCCTTGTTTCTACTTTTTTATAGGCACTACACCAGCGATCGCCACACTCATACATTCACAATTATGTTTGTGTATGTTTTGTTTTTCCCATTATGAAATTATACACCAAAAAAATAACATCATTTTTATAGTAATTTTATTTTGAAAGTTTCTTCGTCAATTCAAGACTTGTAAGTGGAAATACACGTTACTAGTTTAGAATTTGAATAGTAATAACCAGGGATCGCAACGATTACCATAGTAATCATAAAAATTACTATTTAATGTTTATTTTTTTTACTCTTTGATTAAAAAAAAAATAACGACATATAAATAATTAATGATTTAATTTCTTATTAAAAAATATCAAATAATACTAAATTTAATTCAGCACGAACGATTATTTCAAATTTGTATTTTATAATAAGAAATGAAAATTAATTGTATTAAATTATTATTTCTTAATTAAAAAAAAGATAGTTGTTTAATTAAGAGATAAAAAATCATATTAATATTTTTCATGAGTGTATCTCAAGCAACAAGCAGTAACACAACATTCTTGCTTGAATGCTCGTCCGAGACTGACTTTTTTGTGTGTTTTTTTATTAATTTCGAGAGCATAACAGAAGAGATAAAAAACACGCAAGCTTCTTTTCCTTTTGTCTTTCCTCCCGCATCATGAAATACTTTTAAAAAATATTTCAGTTTTCATTGACATGCGCTTTCTATATGTTGTATATTCTATGCTAATAATCAATAAAAAAAAAATAAAACGTTATAATTAAAATATTGATGTCATCTTTCCCAGAATTAATCGCCATGTTCGACCCCTTTGCGGTGTATAAAGGAACACCTTTTAGTAATAAATATTTTACCTTCAAATACCTCTTGTATTTTTTAATACACGGTGAAATGAAAAGCCACCTATAGTTTTGCCGCGCACCTTACTTATCCCTTCTGAATGAAAAAATACCCTTTGGATTTAATAGATTTTGTCAAATGTCAGAGCATAATCAAAGTTATATATATCTCCATAACTTTTGAGCGTATTAAAATGTAATGTAAGAATGATTTGAAGACAATTTTAATTAGAATTTTTTGATATTATTTTGATTAAAATCTGACAAATCTTTTTCGATATATGCTTCATTATTTGGTGCAACCTCCATAATTTTACAAATCGCGAGAACTAGAGTCAATTCAATAAAGTGAAGAGGGTAAGTACTTATTAATACCGTATATCTGAATTGAATGAGAAATCCCTATGTAATAGGGTGATCGACTCGGTTTTCCAACCGGTTTTTAAACCGGTTTTTTCTGTCAATGTGCTGTCGGTTTTTTCAAAATGTTCAATTTTCGAATGTCGAATAGACCGGTTTTTTTAAACACAAAAAAACGGTTTTAAAAATACCTTTTTATTTCAAAAACCATGCACTAAATTTTGATATTTGATTTGAAATTTATAATTATTTTTTTAATCTTCATAAAGTATGATTTCTAATGTCTTAAAAATATAGTTTAATATTAAATAAATAAATAATAATTATCCTGAATGAAATTTGTTTTATCTATTGTAACACCTCTAATATTTTTGCAACCTAATTTAAATGTTTTAGTTTTTTTTATTCAACGAAGAAATTATTCTTCAAAGATTTTGTTTTAAAATGCACACAATGGTGTAGGGTATTTTCGGTCTTGACCGACTATATCTTTGTTTCTCGTTCTTAATGGGTTAATAGTAATTTCCAAAAATAAAAAAGATTTATTGAAAAACCGGTTAACCGGTTTTTTCTGAATTTAAAAAAGTGCAACCGGTTTTTTCAAAATACCAACTCTTCGACCTATTCGAAAACCGGTTTCTCCAAAAAGTCGAATAATCGATCACCCTACTATGTAATCATTAAAAGTTGAGCGAAAAAATAAAACTCGAAAATAATCATTATTTTTTTTTTTATCATATATTATATTATTTTTTTTTTTTTTATTCGCTTCTTGTATCTGATTTTTTTTAAATTTCAAGAATAATGATTATTTTCTGTCTTTGCCAATCAAAATGCTATAATATCACGAAAACATATACAGACATATCTAAATCCAAAAGAGTGTTTTTTAAGGACCCTAAATCCCTTGTTGACTACTTCTGTACTGTTATATAAACATATAGATATTATTTACATCGTTGCATAGTCCTCAGTTTTGATAGGGTATATTAATAAATTTGGTGAGCAAATTTTTGTTAAGATTTGTTCTGCAATTATCAACTTAAAATGCCGTGTACCATTATGTTCCAATCATCGTAGGAAGTTGAAATTTGGCAAATATGTTACAAATGATGTCCAATTTCATAATTTGTTTAAATTTGCGATACAATTTGTTTTTTTTTTTTTTTCATATAATGTTGGACCACACTATTATACATTTTATATCCATTTTATGGAGAAAACTCTAAGCCATCTGAAGATATGTCTAATTTAGCCATTAGTAGTATAAAAAAATGTATGAATACAGTAAAATGTGTTTTTAGCCGTTCATCTAGACCTTGATGTTATTTTAATATCTATAAATTGAAACAATTTTTTTTTTCTATTTCATATTTAGTTGTACATATTTTAATTTTCTTGCAATTTCTTTTACCCATTTTTAGAACTCACGTGAGTTTTTTGGGGTGGTATATTAAATAAATTTTAAACAAATACCTCAAATTATGAATATTTATATTTATTTATGATATCTATGTATGATGTAAAGAAAACTAACTAAAAATTAAATAAAACTAAAGTTTTGCAAATTATTTACAAATATATAAATAAACGAATACAAATAGATATATATACAAATTATCATATCCATACTTGTATCTATAGATATAAATACTATAGGTATACCTATGAGATTATCTATCCACATGCCTAAAAATATTTTAAGATGTATGTATTATATATAACATAAATTAATCGATTTGTTATATTTAAACCACAACATTTAAACAGAAAAATTATCAAATTTCAAAACCCCACATTCGTATTTTAGAAATAGTCGTGATGTGGAAATCAATTTTTTCGGAAATTCAATTAACATTAATTTACAGGTTCCCCCTTTCATAGAAAAAAAAAACATAGAAAAACATACATATATAAACCATTATTAGATAGATATTTAAAAGAAAAAAAAAGAAGATCAAATGGCGTGTGTTGATTGCACTGACCAAATTTGACTAAAATTATTGGAAGTAGATCTCAAGTTGAAAGAGAAATCTTAAAAAAAAAAGAAAAACTATAACAAATAAAAATCCATAAAAAAAAAAATATATATAAAAAAAATGCTCACACAACAAATCGTGATTTCGTAGTTTTGTGTTATTAATTCATTTACAGGATGCTAATAAATTGAAGGTACAAAATCTTTTAGATTTAAGTAGTCATCACTTACTCAGTCCACTTTAACGTACAAATAAGACTTTAACTTCACACCTCACATTTAAACACACAAACATATGTTATTTCTAACACTTGCTCATGAATACAAATGCAGCATAAATAAATAATTACAGCACAAATCTCATAGAAACTCAGGTGAAGTTTAAATAGAATTTAGAAATGTTTTTTTGTTTTTACTTTTAGCTACTAAATAATGATTTTAGTTTGACTTAAACTAGTTTTTAAAGTCTAATAAAGTGGATTTTTTTCAAATAGAATCACAGATAAATGGAAAATCGTAAACAATATTTAATGGGGGTTTTACACTATGTGATTTTATATTAATACAGAATAATATTTAAAAATGTATTATGTACTCGTATTAATGCTTTGTATGTTGAAATTTAGGCCGGTATTTTCTTTGGTATTTCAAACACCGGCTTCGCTAAGTTAAGTTCCCTGCATAGCTGATCTTTGGTCGGTCCTTTATGGTATTTAAAACACCAACTTCGTTAATTAAACCGGCTATGCAGGAAAACTTAGGTTATCAAAGCCAGTGTTTGAAAAGGCCCTTTCGTCCTTTACTTAGCAAAATTGCTTTCTGGTATTTAAAAAACCAACTCACACAACTCCGAAACTAAAATTTATTAATTATTTTATTTGATAATTTCATGTTGGGAATTATTTCATTTGTGTGGGGACTCTTTTCATTAGTACTTATTTCATTTATCTTGGGACTTATTTCATTGGGAGTTATTTCACTAAATGTGGCTCTTATTTCCTTTGTTGTGATAAAAGTACCAATTGTTGGAAATTATTTTATTTTTTTTTTTTTTTTTTCTTTGGAGTTTCTTCATTTTCGTTAGGACTAATTTTCTTGTGATCAATATTTTCAAAGTTAGCGTCCGAAAAAAAAATTTCATGCAATATTTTCACTAAAATTTGTTTTAGAAATTAAAAACATGAAAAATTTTTCAGTTTTTCAAAGCTGATAGTGGCTACGTGTAAAATAAGCTCAAAATTAATGCACAAATCTTGATTTTATAGGTGGATTAGATGGAATTTGACGAGTTTAACAAGGACCTGCTTTCATTTTGTTTCTATTACGTATTTATTTTTTATGAGCATTACTAATATCAACACCTTATTCAGCGGTCACACAAGTAAAACTCCAGAATGGTTTGTCCAAATTAGACTAAAACTCAATAAGCGTTTGTACGATTTTAATAAATGATACTCCAAAAAACTCAGACGAAAATTGTCCTCACTATTTTTATTCGCTCAATAAATTTTAGTTTTAAGAATTAAAAATTTCCCCATTTTTCATAATTTTTTCGCTACTAATTTCGGAATAACTACGGAGTAAAAAAATTTTATTATTTTAATATACCTCAAGGATAATTTGAATCGGCATAAATTGGAGTTTAATTTAACAAAATTGGACAAACTATACTTGAGTTATAAAGACTGAGATCGAAAAATTCTTAACATACATAATATTCAATAACTTGGAAACGGTTGATCTTAGAGTTTTCATTATTTTTTTAATCATTTGATAATTTAGCACAGATCACAGAAATATATAATTTATATGGTTCTAACCACTAATTATAAAATTGTGGACCATTTTTGAAAACCCTTTCTTTGGAGATTTGATAGTTGCTTCAGTCACTTTTTTGGAACAGTGTGCACATCTTCTGTTAAAATCTTCGGTATTTTGAGACACCTTTTTGTGCTCTTAAATTCACTTTTCACAAGAGCTCAATATCTCTTCACTGGTCTAAGTTATGGACAATTTTGAAAATTTACCTCTCTTGGTACTAAAACTATGTTATTGATTTGGTACCACTCCAGAGCTTTCTTACCGTAGTGACATGATACCAAATGGGTCCAAAAATATGTGGACACGTTGTGCTTTCTTAAGAAAAGAAGAAGTCTTTTTTGCAAATATTCCTTTATGCATATTTTGGTATTTATAGATCCGAATGTATCAAATGACTTTCCTGTTTTGCCGCAACTGCAAAAAGCTTGTCATACCATGAATTTTGTAAGAAATTTTTGCTGCTTTTGGGTCTTAAACTTATCTCCAACATTGCTTCGAGCATTAGCAATAAAAATTTTTGAGACACAAGCTGCGAAGATTCTGCCAGCACCTACGTTTCTTCGTCAATTATACAGCTTGAGTATTTGTGTATGAAATTTGGTTTTAAATTCCGAGTCTTATTTTTGGCTTGTAATTTTTTTTTTTTTTGTTTTTTTGCAGAATTCCAGTTTGGAATTTTTTGAACTTTATATGTTATCAACTTTCCCTTTAGCTTTAAATTTTCGCACCAAATAGTCGAAGCACTGAGAAAACTGAGCTGATTTTCTACCAGATGTGTTTGGAGTTCCTTTCAATATGCCTTCAAATTTCTGGCCTCCCCAATATCATGTGGTCCTTTTTTCTTACCGAACTAGGTTTCACATCAATAGTCAAATTCTCCTGATACTGTTTAATAACATTAGAAACGGTTTTACGGACGACATTTAATTCTGTGGCCAATTATTTGTAAGACCTATTTGGATTTTTTGAAATTTTTTTAATAATTTGTAGGACGTAAATCTTTTTCGTCACTTATTTTGATGAAAATAAGGACAAATTCCGTTTTCAATAACGTCTCAAATAGTGATAGTAGCGGTGTAGGCGAGTTTAGGTTTTGAGCTTGATCATATATACCTACCAGTTGCTGGTCCACAGGGTTCCAAACTTGGATACCTTAGGTATGAAAATTTTTAAAAAATATCCTTATATGAGAGGATTCTACTGATCGAAATTTATATAAAACACATTCGTTTACATATCTTATCTCTTCTATTTTAAAAGATACTAGCCTTCAAGGATTAAAATTTTTACTTTTTACCGTAACTTGGTGAGGTTTTTTTGTTATAGTGAGTCCAACTTTCACCCAATTTTTTTTTTCTTTATTTATTTATTTTTTTTTTTTATTTTGTTAAAAATAATTAGAAACGAGAAGGAAAAGCATAGTCGATCAAGCCCGACCATTAATACCCTACACCATTGTGTATACACATCAAAATTTGGGTAAAGGTTTTTTATGGGACCTATGGCCAATTGTGGACCGATACATACATACATGTAATGCATATTTTTATAAAACATACATATGCATTATATTATGTTAATACTAACATTTATATGAGATTCATTACTTTAAGGAGATTCCCGGATGTGGGCCTTATGGTAAATTATGGACCAATTCTTTTAAAAATTGGCACTGTAGTTTATACTTATATAAAATTTATTTGTGTCAAATATTAACTTTATACTGACCTATGTATGAAATATATACACGTTCTAGTGATTTTCGGAAGAGGGATTTATATGGTAGCTACGGTCAATTATGAGCCGATCTTCATAAAATTTGTAGCAAAGATTTATATTTATATAGAATTTGCTTGTACCAAACTATTAAAATATCACAATATTTAAGGGATCTATAGTCGTTAAATCCCTATTCCGGGAGGATATTTATATGAGGGCTAGGTGAAATAATGAACAGATCATAATGAGTATCAATATGTTTCGTCCTAATAAAAGATCGTATGCTAAATTTCATTGACTTATCTTTAAAATTGCGACCTGTAGTTTGATTACAAGGTTTACATGGACAGACAGACGGACATAGTTAAATCGACTCAGGAAATTATTCGAATGGTATACTTTAAGGTGGTGGTCTGATGATTTTTTCTATGCGTTACGAACATCAGCATAGACGTATAATACCCCAACCACCTATGGTGGTGTAGGGTATAAAAAGGTGTTATAAGAAAAGTTAAAGTTATAAGCATTTAAATTTAAATCACACACAGTGAGACGTAAGGATGTATTTAAAGGCCTTAATATGAGCTTGAAATTAAATGAGAAACCAAAAGTTAGGGTTTTAAAACTTTGTACACATGTTGTCATACTTTGTGTGCTAATAGCTGATTAATGGTGTGTTGGATTCTCATTCCAAACATAAATCACAAAGACTATGTTATTGTGTATATTGTTTACATGACCAGACCTATAGATAATTCTGATATAAAAAATAGACAGATAAAGCCAGAAAAAAGTTCTTGGAAAATTTGATTGACAGAATGTACTACTAAAAACACATACTACATCAGGAAATTTTGTGCCATAATTAATGCAAATTGTTTCTCTCTAACAAATACATTTTAAATATAATTAAATTATTTTATTTTGTCTCAATTATAGAGGAATCATATTAAAAAATATTGGGTCATATTACCAATAGTAAAGTTCTAAGAACAAATGTCTAAACTTATCAATTTAGAGTAAATTGTAGGTAATTGCTTTAGAATTGAATGTTGAAGGTTGCCAACACACGATGACAATCAAAATTTTTAATACAATAATAATGACTAAACGCTCTTCAACATGAAATAACAGAAGGAAAACAACATTATTAATGAAGTATGTACATATGTATGTATTTAGTGTAAATTTTAGAATAATAAAAAGAAAACTATTAGAAAAAAGTACATTTTCTGATTATGAAAATAATAATAATAATAACTGAAGAAATGGTATAATGTAGTATATAATGATAAACACTTTAATTAATTTTGAGAAACTTTTACATATTAAATTCTTATTTAAGTTTAATAAAATTAAGTTTTCAGATAAAACATTTGAATTATTATTAAAAGTGCTTTCCATTAAATAAAGATTACATATTTCATAAACTATATTTATTAACTAAGATTTATAGTTTCTAATCTTGTAAGAAAACATAGAGAGAGATTTTCTAAAACAGAACAAAGAAAATCAAAAATAAAAAAACGTGTTCACAACTAAACAAATACATGTAATCTTTGAAAAACTGAATAAAAATCAAACAAAAACACTAAATATAGTCTAAACAATTAAAAAAATAAAAAATTTATTTCATTCCAAGATGAGTTGACTTTTTATTTTTGTTTTATTTGAGACCCGTGTAGTCAGTCGAAGTGAGTGAGTGACTGACTAACTGCCATAATTGTTATCAAAATAATTTTGTTTGATTACAAGTAACTACGTCTTGTCCTTCCTTCTGTCTATATGTCAGACAAGATTCGAAAACTAAAAAAAAAAATCACTTTATTTATTTAGTAACTTAACAGGCGAAAATTTTAAAATTAAACTCATATACACTTTTAATCTTATAACAAAAAATAAAAAATGCTCATTCCTACATTCACATGATATTTTGTTTTTGGTTTTTCTTACTTTAATGCGACATTCATAAGAAATTGTTTAATATATAAAAATAAAAGAAAAAAAAAAAAAAACAAAAAACTAAAAAAGAAAATATTTAAATAAAATATTTGCTTAAATTGTAGTCAGTTGCAAACACATGTAAGTTGCTGAATGAAACTATTTAATAAATGGGAAGTAAAGGTAAAAAAAAAATGTTTATTTACACCATTTTCAATGTAAATTGAAAGATTACACGCACAGTACACAACATATGTTCATAAATTAACATGATCGTAATCTCAGTTTGACACGTTAAAAAGCGTTTTAATGATAAGACACACATTTTATAAAACTATAATAAGGAAATCCTCGTTAGACTAAAATTATACATACATTGTAGATTGAGTTACTTAATGCATTCTAAGGTCAAAGGACAGATAGTCAATATTGGTTCTTTAATTAATTTTCAAAAACCTTGTAATAGTAAAATGACACCCCCCACTATAAATGATTTCATGGAAAATTAAACTTTCTAAAAAGATTAAATCCCTTGACATTAGATTAGAACTTTCTATGGAAACTTATTACTGAGAACAAGGTGCATAAGGCATTCACATGTGTACAAGAAACTTTATATTATACCCTAAATGCATACCGCTTACTTATTGGGTAATACAATACCAATCTTTCTCTTTATAACCACTATTAAAAAAAGGGCATATTGGGTTTGTCATCCCATGTGTAACATGTCAAAATAAATATCGAGGGCTTATATTCAAAAAGGACTATCTGCAGATTTCCAAAAATATATATATTTTTTTTTTTTTTTACTTCACACTTTGTTTATGTATCCTTTATCAGTGGTATCAATTCTGAAAAGTAAAAATTATTTCAACATAGTTCTTTTTTGCATATTTTACAAGACATACAATTTTTATTAACCCATTTCTTACCACTACCCGATCCCGTTATGATAAATGAATAAAATTCTATTTTAGTGATTATGATCATAAAATCGAAAGATTTGTGATCCTAGCTATTTTAGTTTCCGAGATATCGGGTGTTGCGAAAACGCATCAATGGTCAATTAGGGGTATGTTGTTTCGCTCATATAAGAAGTAGACGTTTAAACAAATTGTGTGGTAAAATGAGTTTTATTTGTCTTTTAAATTTAATTTTGTGATTATTTTACAAATTGTATGATAAATATGTTAAGTGTGAACAAAAAAATGGATGTTGACCATTCCAATTGAAATTTAAGGCAACTAAATAATTATTTAAAAACGTTAAATAACTTACTGTGTAAGACTAAATAATTTCATATCTATATATATAAAAATTAATGTGTGTTTGTTTGTATGTATGTATATATGTACACAGAATTTATTGCCAATCGAATTTAGGTGGTTGCATGTACTATTTTACAAGTTAGTTGCAATTATCATATATTTCGTTTCTTAACACCTAAATATTCGGTTAGCATAAATGAAAATATCTTTGGATACAACTGAAATGGACACAAATAATTCGGTTGCAGCAACTGAAAAATATTATTAACGCAATTTGTGACTTTTTATGTATTTATTTTTATAAATTACAAACAACTAAAACAAATCAAACCTTAAGATGCGATTAATATCATAAAGGCTGTTGAACTTGCGATTCTCCATAACAACTCCATTTGTCACAAATCCAACACTCGAAAAATTGTAGTACACTCAATTTTGGGAAACACACAATTTGGGATCCGTTATCTACCCACTGAAACAGACACAAATATGTACAATGTATGTGTACTTACAAACAATTTAACACGTATGTAAGCACTTACATTAACTGTAATATAGATTATAACATCAGGCTAATGACTGTAGATTGATATTATTGCAATAATAATTTAATTTTATTTCTATTGCATTTAAACAAATTTTATTAATTTTATATTCTTTTTATTTTTTAAAATGTCAAATATTTTCAAATTCTTTTGCTATGATTATATTCATTCGGTTCTGAAAACCGAATTTAATTTTGTAATTTTAACCGAATTTTTGCGTTTAATACAACTGAAAAGAGAGTTATAATTTGATAAAACAGAGCAAGATCCAATTTTTGATTACCACTACCAATTTGTTCTTCAAAATAAGAGATTAGCTCTGTTTTGTTTGCCGAATTGGAAAAATTTATTTTAAAAATACACAAATTGGCTACATTGACTAATTCTACAATTGTAGGTACCATAATTTCATGATAACTAAGTTCTTACTTGTCTAAATACTGAAATTATGTTTAATTAATAAATTGTTATTAACTATTATAAAATATTAGGTAATATCATTAATATTCATCATTGTAACTGTTTTCCAGCCAATCTTTTTTCTGTGTGTATCTATGTTTGTTTGAGGTCTATAGCCGCCTAAACGGCTAAACCGATTTTCTTGAATTTTTCACAGTGTGTTCCTATATGCCTGGAAGGAAAAATAGGCTACTTTTTATTTTGAAATTCCATGTGGGCGAGGTGCCACGCCCTCTTACTAAATAACTATTAAAAGTAGTATATCTCGGAAATTGGTAATACTAGAGTCCTCAAATTTTGCACGCACAACTTTGACACCTATATGAACATTCTGGAAAAAAAAGGCGAATTAGCAATAGGGGGTGTGGCACATCCCACGCCTAATATTGCTTGCCAATACCAAATGCCGCAAATTTAGGAAACTATAACAGTTACATTTCCCAAATTTTGTACAATAAACTTAAGTGTCAATGTGAACATTTTGTGCAAAAATTGGCGGAAAAGAAATAGTGGGCGTGTCATTTCTCATATAAAGTTAATACCAAAATTTTTATATCTGGGAAACTATAAAAGTTAGAGAGCTCAAATTTTATACGACTAGCATTAGCTTCAATATGAATATTTTGGACAAAAATTGGTACACTAGCAATAGTGGGCGTGGCACCTCCCATATAAAAAAAATATTAAATTATCATATCTGAGAAAATATAATAGTTAGAGTTCTAAAATTTTGTCGGAGCCACTTTGGTATCAATATTAATATTTAAGAAAAATATGGGCGGACTAGAAGTAGGGGGAATGGTAACTCCCATATGAATTAAATGCAAAAATTCGTATATCTGGGAAACTATTGGAGTTGGAATGCACAAAGAATTTTGACATCCATGAAAACATTTGTCTAATAAATTAGCGGATTATGGGGGTATGGTCCCTCCCATAAAAATTAAATACAAAAATTAGTATATCTTTGAAACTATTAGAGCTTGAATTTTCAAATTTTGCACGGGAAACATCTATCTATCTATATATCTATCTATCTATCTATCTATCTATCTATCTATCTATCTATCTATCTATCTATCTATCTATCTATTTTTCGGGGGGTGGAGAAGCACACCGGGTATTAGCTAGTAATGTATAAATAGATTATATATTAAATGAAATATGTTACACGTTAAAGCATTTGGAATGTAATGTAAATTGCATTCAATCTCGTTTAATTGAAAACCCAAAATAAACTATCAATTTGAGTAGAGAGCATAGCCTTTTATAGAAAAATGCTGTTTCGCAAAATTTTTTCTGATCTAGTTATCATGGAAAAATACTTCAGTTATTATTTTTAATAACAACCATGTTAATTTGTACTTATTTTCATCAAAATAAGTGACGAAAAAGATTTACGTCCTACAAGTTATTAAAAAATTTCAAAAAATCCAAATAGGTCTTACAAATAATTGGCCACAGAATTAAATGTCGTCCGTAAAACCGTTTCTAATGTTATTAAACAGTATCAGGAGAATTTGACTATTGATGTGAAACCTAGTTCGGTAAGAAAAAAGGACCACCTGATATTGGGGAGGCCAGAAAATTGAAGGCATATTGAAAGGAACTCCAAACACATCTGGTAGAAAATCAGCTCAGTTTTCTCAGTGCTTCGACTATTTGGTGCGAAAATTTAAAGCTAATGGGAAAGTTGATAACATATAACGTTCAAAAAATCCCAAACTGGAATTCTAAAAAAAAAAATACAAGCCAAAAATAGGACTCGGAATTTAAAACCAAATTTCATACAAAAATAATCAAGCTGTATAATTGATGAAGAAACGTAGGTGCTGGCAGAATCTTCGCAGCTTGTGTCTTAAAAATGTTTATTGCTAATGCTCGAAACAATGTTGGAGATAAGTTTAAGACTCAAAAGCAGCAAAAATTTCTTACAAAATCATGGTATGACAAGCTTTTTGCAGTTGCGGCAAAACAGGAAAGTCATTTGATACATTCGGATCTATAAATACCAAAATATGCATAAAGGAATATTTGCAAAAAAGACTTCTTCTTTTCTTAAGAAAGCACAACGTGTCCACATATTATTAGACCCATTTGGTATCATGTCACTACGGTAAGAAAGCTCTGGAGTGGTACCAAATCAATAACATAGTTTTAGTACCAAGAGAGGTAAATTTTCAAAATTGTCCATAGCTTAGACCAGTGAAGAGATATTGAGCTCTTGTGAAAAGTGAATTCAAGAGCACAAAATAGTTGTCCCAAAATACCGAAGATTTTAAGAGAAGATGTGCACACTGTTCCAAAAAATTGACTGAAGCAACTATCAAATCTCCAAAGAAAGGGTTTTCAAAAATGGTCCACAATTTTATAATTAGTGGTTAGAACCATATAAATTATATATTTCTGTGATCTGTGCTAAATTATCAAATGATTAAAAAAATAATGAAAACTCTAACTAACTCCTTGAAATTTTGTGATCATATTCAATATAATAGCATCCTTCACAAAATACACTTCATATTCAGGTAGCGTCGATCATTTAGAAATTCTTTTTCTTACGTTTGTTCTCAATGATTGTAAAATATATAACCAATTGTAATTTGCTAACAATTACTTATTTTTTTACTACATAAATCATAAAAAATGTAGAATACAACTTTTATAAGGCTGGAGTAAAAAAAATTCTATTGCACATGAAGTCTTAATTCAAAAAATTCTATATTCGTTCATCTATAAAGGATTTCTTAATTATTTTGTATAATTTTAACATACTATACTACCTTAAAAATTTTCATATTTTTAGTGCGCCACCTTGCGTAATGTAGCTAAATCACACTACCCCTAATTGATCATTGATGCGTTTTCGCAACACCAATTTTTGGGAGCTTGGTGTTTCTATCTGCCTTAATTATTTGTCAAAAATTGAATAGTTTCATATTTTTTGATATCTTGGCTATCGTTTGAAAGGTTATTCAAGATATTTTGTAAAATTTTTCTAATGAATTTTTAAATTTTAAAAAAGGTCTATTTTATAGACATTTTTTTGATCCGCTCTACAGGGGGTAAAAATTCTGCAGAATTAATTTTTTTCGCTCAATTTATTTAGTTAACATTCCAAGCTAAATGTACATATATAAAACATTATCATTAATTTTAAACTAAATTAGTTAAGGTATAGGTAAATTTACTGATGCGAAAACGCAACAGTGGTTGGAAATGGGTTAAGAGTCATATTTGAGTTGTTAATAAGTATTAATACAATTTTGATCAATTAAAATTGGTACTCCATATGGATCTACATTGATTTTCTGTGTTTCTCCCTTTTAACTTAAGGGCCATCTCCAAAGCCCAAAAAATCGAATGTGAACCTTGGTCAGTCAGGAAAAGCCGAATACCCCTGTCGATAAGGTTATGCTTAAAGAGTTTAAAAGGTTGTCATCTGGTATGAGCTGTTAAAATTGTGTGAAACAATCACACCTGTAAGGAACACAATTTATCCGTTTAAAGGTATCAAAAATTGGCTCCATTTCTAATCTCAAAAAATAAGAAGTAGTTTTGAAATTGTATTCATAAAATGTCAGAAAAATAGAATCGAGTCGTATTCAATCCTCATAATATTTGGCACTTTGATTTATATAAAATTTATTTGCGTCAAATATTGTCGTGATACTAAATCACTTTATCATGCATAAATCCTATACTAAAGGGATTTATGCACGATAAAGTGATTTATGAGAAAGGTTTATGGGAGCTATTTGAAACTATGGACCGATCTTCATGAAATATGGAACTATTTTGTAAATTCTATTACAAATTTTCTATACAAATAAATTAATTCTTAAGCAAGACGAACTAAAATACACATGATCGATTATAAAGGGAGACTCTGTTTCTGCGGCACGGTGTTTCTTATTCAATTCGGATACACGGATTAATAAGTACTAAGCCACGTTATATTAGAGGTGGGCGGACCACGCCTATTTTTTGTTTCCGAGTTTACATTAGTCCTTAAGCTATTTGTACAAAATTTCGTTGACGTTTCACCTTATATGGGAGGTGGGCGGTACAGTGGGCGTACCAAGCCCACTTTTCGTTTCCAAGTTTATATTGACCCTCAAACAATCTGTACAAAATTTCGTTATCGTACATGATTTTGTTATAGAGTTATCAGCAGAAAAGTATGAAATGAAGCTACAACGGACACCCTGTGTTTCTAGTATTTTGCCCATAACTTTTTTGTTTATGAGCCAATTTGGCTCATTTTCAATACCAAAAAAAACCTTATATAAGATAAAAAAATATTTTGTTTAAAATCCGTTGAAAAATTATGCGCTAATAAAAAATGAAACCAAATATATATTATTTTTGAAATTTTGCAGTTTAAATTAGGGAAACATAATTTTAAAGACGATGTATATTTTGTTGATGTCAGAAAGCCAGACATGGGATAGCATCTTCACAAATTTTTATATAATTGGCGTAAATATTTGTAAAATTATGTTTTTCGCTACTGATAAAACAAGTTAAAAATTTTTATAAAATTCACTTTTGAAAAAAATTAAAATCGCACTTTTTGTAAGGAATGTTATTATTAATACTAATGTTTAAACGACTGTGTTTTCCAAACTAAAACCGATATTCACTTAATTTTTTCAGCAAACGATCCCAAGATATGTCTTTTATAACTCATAACTTTGCGAAATTTTAAACCAATATTATTTTTTTGCTATTTATGAAATTGTGCAAAAAATTTCTTTTCAGTGCATTGCGATAAATATTGAAGATTCCGTAATAATAACGTAAACTGTTGTTTTGATTTTGATAAAGCCAATGCTCTATTTTTAAGATTTTTTTGAATGTTTTAAATTCAAACCTTCACAGCTTTTGCTCGCATAGATAAAAATGATTAACGCGAACAGATTTGGTGTGCATAAATAGTTGTTAATAAAACCACAAATCAATGTTAGTGTCAGAAGAACAAATTTTTTGGAAATATTTTTACTCAAAATTTTCAAATTCTTTTTATTTTCCTCACATACATACATACATACATACATATATAATTTCCTAAACATTTTTTCTCTTTCCAGAGTTTTCTGAAGCTCACACATGACATAGAAAATTTGGCTTACTTACAAAGCTTTTTGTCCTACAAAACCTAACGGAGCCAGATTTTAAAAATTTCTATCAGGGACCGAAGATAAGCGGTTTTTTGTGTCATTTTCTAAGCATTTTTTCTCTTTCCAGTGCTTTCTGAAACTCCTAGACATATTAGAAAAACTAAAATTCGGCTAACTTAGAAAACTTATCGTCTTACAAATCCCAACGGAGCCAGAATTTTGAAATTTTTATCAGGGAGTGGAGATACGTGGATTTATACATATATAATTTCTTATGCCTTTTTTTCTTTTCGGACAATGTTCTTATAAAACTTATCGTCCTACACATCCTAATGGAGCCAGAGTTTTGAAATTTTTATCAGGGAGCGGAGATAATCAGATTTATGTGTCTTTCTAAGCATTTTTTTCTTTTCCTAAAAACTAAAAATAGTTATAAATCTCTTCATCCTACAAATCCTAACGGAGCCAGATTTTTTTTATCAGGGAGCGTGGATATGTGTGATTTTTTTTTTTTTTTTGGTTTTCGGTCTGTTTTGGTTTTAAGAAGTTTTGATTTGTTGTACTTATGGTTTGGTTTTCAAACCATATAGAAAACTGATTTTACATTTCGTTTAGCGGGGACATTATGTCGATTTTTTTTTTTAATTTAATTGAAAGTTTTCTAATTTAATACTTAAATCACTTTTATCCCATGAGATTCTATCAGCTTCAAATCTTCAATTTCGATTAGGGAAAAGAAAAGCGTCAAAATGTTGTTCATATATTTTTTTAAAGATTTTCTAATTAGTCTGTAATTATAATACTTGTCGTCGCCGCTGCTGACTCATATCTGCTTGAAAAGCTGAGCATAATACAAATAAAAACGAGAGAGAAACTATAGTCGGTCAAGACCGACCATATGATACCCTACACCATTAGACCTGTGTCCAATTGTAAACCAACACTTATACTAAATGTAAAATAAATTATATTAATACAGAATAATGAATGATTTTTTGCCCTTTAGGGTGATTCCCGAAGTGGGTTTATATGGGAGCTATGGTAAATTATGGACCGATTCTCATAAATTTTGGCAATGTTGTTTCTACTTATATAAAACTTTTGTGTCGAATATTAACTTGATACTATCATTCGTATGGAATTTATGCACGTTAAAGTGATTTTCGGAGGAGGGGTTTATATGGGAGCTATGGTCAATTATGAACCGATCCTGATGAAATCGATTTGGCACAAAGATTAACACTTATATAAAACTCCTTCTTGCCGAGTTTCATTAAAATATTGCTATATTTACGGCATTTATGATCGTTAAACCCTTATTCCGGGAGGACATTTGTATGGGGGCTAAGTAAAATAATGGACCGATCATAACCAATTTCAATAGGCTTAGTCCTTTATAATTATCTGTGCCAAATTTTATCAAGATATCTTTAAAAATGCGACCTGTACTTTGTTCACAAGGTTTACATGGACAGACAGCTAGACGGACGGACGAACATCGTTAAATCGACTCAGAAAGTGATTCTGAGTCGAACGGTATACTTTAAGGTGGTGGTCCGATAATTACTTCTGTGCGTTACAAACATCAGCACAAACGCATTATACCCCAACCATCTATGGTGGTGTAGGGTATAATTTACTTAAAATTGCATATGTTAAACGGAACTATTAGTTTTTAGTAATATACATAAAAAATGTACTTAATTTAAGTTATATAATACTTAAAAATAATTTAATAATGAGCTGACAAATAAGCTGACCTTGTGAAAATCGCCGCCGCCGACCAAAATAGGATACGCAGCAGGCTTGGTTCTCTGATGCTTATTTTACTTTTTGTTATTTTTCAAATTCGCTTTTTTTGTCATTTAAGTTTAAATGGCGTAGTATTCAGCTAACATATTGCCAGGGTGTACATCCTGTAGTATTTGTATTGATGTATTTGTTGTAGAACTGACTTTACCTGATAAATAAATATACCTTGGGACAGATCATAATCAGTTTATCAATAAGATTCGTCCTTATATCATATTGCGACCTGTACTTTGTACACAAGGTTTGCATGGACAGCCAGACGGATGGATATCGTTAGTGACTCTGAGTCGATTGATATACTTTAAGGTGGGAGATTGATAATTATTTCTGTGTGTAACATCAGCACCAAATCATAATAATCCCAGGTATAACAAGCGCGAATGTTATATTCCGCTAGGCGGATCTATATACCCACCATCAACTTTTTCAAATTTTGTGTTATATGGGAGGTGGGTGGTAAAGTGAGCGGACCACGCCCATTTTTGTTTCCGAGTTTACATTGGTCCTTGAACTATTTGAACACAATTTCGTTGAAGTTTCACCTTATATGGGAGGTGGGCGGTAAAGTGGGCGGACCACGCCCATTTTTGGTTTCCAAGATTATATGGACCCTCAAACTATTTATACAAAATTTCGTTGTCGTACATGCTTTTATTTAAGAGATATCAGCAGAAAAGTATGAAACGGACACCCTGTGTTTCTAGTTTTTAGCCCATAACTTTTTTATTTATTAAACGAGTTTGCCCATTTTCAATACCAAATAAACCTTATATAAGATAAATATTTATGATAAATTTCGTCCCCCTACGTTGCCTCTTTCGCCCTATCCTGCTTTCAACAGACAGACAGACGGACAGACGGACGGACGGATATAGCTAGATCGACTCAGAATGTAACCAGGACCCAGAAAATATATACTTTTTACTTTTTTCGATAATAATTAATGCATACAGAAAACAAATCTAGCTTCATTTAAATTTTATATCAAATACATCTTGACTAAATTTTCTCTTCGACTCTGGGAATCAAGAGAACTAGTATATGTTAATATTCTACAAATAGTGGTGACATGGAGATTCATTCAGATTATAATCTGATAATCTCTAGGATGAACTTTGATAAATTATTTACCTTATACTATCGAGTAAGATCAGAAAATCACAAAAGGGCATATGGTCCACGATACAAGTGAAACATAGCGTTTATGTCAACTATTTCAAACGTTATGTTAAAGCTTGACTGACATTTAGAGATAATTTGGAAATGGTGTAACAAGTAAACATATGACTTTTTAGTCGTGCAAAGTAATACGAAAAAAATCAGTAGGTAAACAAAAATAAATAACAAAAAAAAAAAAAAAATAAAACTAAATCATATTAAGTAAGGCAAAGTAATGGCATCAAAATATATAAGGAAATGTTGGCGCGATATCTTATTATCATCATCATCGTCATGATCAACAATACAGCAACGCCATCATCATATGGCTCAAGGCAAATAATGATAAGGTGCACTAATATTAAATACCTTTTTCATATAACCACCAACCATTTTACTAACATGCAAGTGTGATGGATGATTCGTTTTTAAAGGTATTTTTGGCCTTTTCTCTACTTAAATTTTATTTAATTTGTTGAGTTTTTTTTTTTTTTATTTAAAAGAAATTTCAGCTTATTTGTTCTATGATATGCAATGCGTCTTTAAGCGATAAGAGCTAAAACAAATTTTGTTGATTCTTTAAAGATTATTTTTTATTTTATTTGAAATTTTGTTGACTGGTTATTCGGTTTTTTTTTTTTATTTTTGCTTCGGTTGGTGATTATTTTATATATTGTATATGCTTTTAAATAAAAATATGTAGTAAGGAAAAAAACTAATTCTCAACATTCTAAATGCCAACGCAAATAAAGAACAAACGACCAATTTTTTTCTAGTGTGTTATTTTTTTCATCGATTTTGTTTTTGTTTTTTTTTTTTTTTTTCTTGAAAATTTCAGTGTGTTTTCGGGTTGACATGACAGCATGTTGGAGGTAATGTTTTGCCACTGACAACAGACCCTACCGAAAATAAATTAACACAAAATACATATCTTTGTATGTTTTTAACTTGAACAAATACTAATATTCTCGTCTTCTGTTTTCCTCTAGCCTTTAGTTTATTAAGAGCACATCACTCTCATACTTTCCCTACCTCCCTCCTCTAGGAGTTAAAAATCTTTGAAATTTGAAAAACACACAAACGTATAGACAGACGGACGGACAGACAGACATACTTAAAAAAAATCATTAATGAAAAATTTTTAAGAATTTTTAACTCATAAATTATTAAATTCATAATTTGTTTTTTTTTTTCTTTCTTCCTAGTTGTTTTTGTTTTTTCAAAATTTTCTTATTTGTTTGAGAAATAAATATTGTTTTTGTTTTTCAACAATTTGTAATTTCTGTTTCAAAAATTTTACCAGAAATTAAAAAAATATATATATGACATTTGTTGTTGTTATTTTCAATATCGAACTTGTCAACAATTTATGAGATTTTTAAGAATATTTTTTATTTCTTTTATTTTTATTTTAAATAAGTTTTAAATTACGTTAATGTATTTTTATATTTTAATATTTTGTATCTTGTCTAAATTACATGCCATTTGCTAGACAATAAATGTGTTTTTACATTAAATCAAACATAATTTTAACTAAATGGGACATTTTGACAAAGGAAAAAAAAAAAAAGAAAAACATAAATTTACAAGGAAAAAATAAAGAAAATGTAAAATAAAATATTAATATTAATAAAATATTATATTTGTTAGCTTAATTAAGCTAGAAAAGAAATTATAAAATACATTAAACTAATCTTTTTTTTTTAATTATAGTCCACAAACTTTATATTGGTACCGATTGCAATTTCCAAATGGTCCTACGAACCGGATGGTGGTTGACAACGCTGCAAGCAGAACTAAAACTTTAGGTTTCAATGAATTCCAAATAAAAAAGATGCCAACATTTGTGATGAAAAAAAAAATATTTAAATAATTGACAACTAAATAATTTGTCCGCCTTTAATTTATTTAGATTTTTCAATTAAGCTTTTTCAAGCCAAAAATATGTATTAAAAAACTTAATGAAAATTATTAGAAAAAAAAATTAAACTTTACTGGAAAGTTTTAAAAATTGTTTAATTTTAATATCATTTTCTAAAAAAAATAAAAAACAATTAATACTTCAACAAAAACTTGACAAATTACTAATGCTTTTTATTAAGTACTTACTTGTTTATTTTTTATTTGAAAATAATTAGTCATTGATAAAAACTGAAGCTAAAATAATACAAATTTAATAATTTATTAATAAATAAAATAAATGTTTTATTTTTTCTTTTATAGTTTGTACTTTAAGTTAAATTTCATTTCATTTTAGGTCAATCAGTCTATTAAATGTATGTTAAGTATCTTGAGGTTTTGTTGGCCACAGATTAGATTAGAACCGCACATACAATTTATAGCGGGAAAAATAAATAGTTTTTTATTTTTATTGGAGGTAATAAAACGATTAAAATATATATTTTTTAGAAATATCTAAACCGACAAAGTATTTAAACTTACGGTGGGTAAAATTGCGTTTATATATATATATATTTCAAATAAAAGTAATAAAAATTAGGTATAAACTTATTTGGATAACATTAATGTATTGACAATGCCGAACATAAAACTTACAATATTCGAAGGGATCGATTAAAAAATGTAATTCTTAACAACTGAACGGCTTATTAGTACAAATTCCATATTTTCTGAAAAATAAAATCTTTATATATTTTCAATAAAAAATAATACCTCATTTTCAGTAGTTACTTATTTATAACAGATAATATAAAAAGTTACTACTTTTTTACTAATAATGTCTTTAGCAGGGTTGGGGGGTAATCATTACTTTAGGTAATATATTACTACATGCACAATTATAATTAACCAGTTATTTGAAATTGGAATTTTCAATTACATTGTAATTGTAATTGGAAATTTTCAATTTAAATTGCTTGTATTTGTAATTGAAATTATTCAATTACAATTACATGTAATTTAATTGAAAATGTAATCATTAAACCCCAACCCTGGTCTTTAGTAACATCCTGAAATCAATATGTTATTGAAATACTTCCAAGTAATTAGTTGTTATAATGACATCTAACTAATGACTTTCTAAAATGTCAACTTTTTGCTGGAAATTATTTACCTACAATGACAACCCTAGAGTAAAGAGAACCGGTTCAAAACTAGTCACGTGACAGGTTCTCAGGTCTAGTGACCGGTCCCAGTTCCGGAACTTTATATGAGAAGAACATGTCACTTTTACATGGCACAGTGTCACATTTATCCAAATTAGAACGACAAAAATACGAAAATAAAAGCATATTAATTGAAGTAATTCTTTTCGCATTTATTAGTTAACATGTCATATATTATGGAAAAAATAATTGAAATATTGAAAAGTGTCCATAGCGCGAATTATGGATTTTCAAAGTTGCAGTTTTTAAAAGTATTTTAATTTTATTTACAATTTTTGTAAAGAAGTATGTTAACTTTAACTTCTTATATCTCAGTAAATACTGCAGATATTGATATGATTTTTTGGTATGTAATAATAAATGTATCCAAATTATTCTATTATAATTTGTTAAGTTGAAAAATCAATAGCGAATATATTGTTTTTCATTTAAAAGAAATCATAATATTAAAAAATGTATTTTTTGGGAAATTCTATTTTTAACGGACTGGAATTAAAAAGTTCCAAAGAGTTCCAATCTAAAAATACGATTGTTCTATAAAAAAACATCTACAAAATTATATTTGAGGATATTGGCTGCGACTTTTTGCGATCTTTTAAAATATTAGAAAAAAATTTACGGCACCTCATATTAGCAATTTTTTAAAAATTGTTTAAGCATTTGAAGGTAATGGCTGAAAATTTGTTATGAAAATAATACACTAAGATTGGTGTGATTAGATCTTGCCACCTCTACTTTTAAAATGTCCTTTATTTTAATAAAATTTACAAAAATATGTCCGAAATTCATACAAATAAAGTAATTTTTTTCAATATGGGTGTGGCAGTGATTCTTCCCGCCCATTTTTAGTGGGAAAGTTTTCCGGCCTTATCTACTAACAGAATATGCAATTTCAGACCAATATCTCCTAAACTAGATTTTTGTCGTTCTAAAACTGCCAAATGTGACACTTTGCATGGGGTTGTCATTGGAGGTGGCTAATTAGCCCCTTGGGACAGGTCACAGGATAGGTCCTAGGACAGGTTCAGTAACGATTAATGTAATAAAAATTTTATAAAAATTCGGTAATTGTTTACTTTTTAAACATTATTTTTATTATTATCTTTATTAAATTATGTTTATTTTCAATTTTATAATTTTTCGTTAATGTCGATGGCGGCACCCCGGCTCGAACCCATGTTCATCTGACGTATGTTATGTTTTATAGTCTTCAACGCTTACCACTCAGCCACTGATTGTTATTGCGCGCGAGTTGCTAATTGCACACTTAACGAGCATGTTATAAATTAACTCTCAACTGTTAAATAGTGAGTGTGTTTGTGTCAACTGGTTCTCAATTGGAACTTTGGTGACGAGTTAGGTGTCAATTGGTACTCAACTGGTACAGAGGAACCGGACCATTACTGCAATTGTCACAAATTTCCCGCAGGGAAGTTATACTTAACGTGTTAAAAAGTGGGACCTTTACGACTAAAAACGCGAATGTAAACAACATTTAATGGAAAAAGCAGAATTTTGAAAAGTTAAAAAAAAGAGCGTTTTTCTTTTTATATCTTAATTAGGTTTTTTATCGCGAGAATTCGAGGGACGAATTTCCCCGGAATTTTGAAAAATTTTCACTTCTCGATTCCCGGGATTTTTTTGGGAATCTTGGGAATTGAAAACTGCAAGGTGTTGGGTTGGGTTGTACACCTTGCAGGATTAATTTAAAAAAATAAAGTGTGGATATTGCAATAAATTTTTATATTGGGTGACAGAAAACAAACTAAATTATGATAATCTGTAAAATTTATTGTTCTATGTTGTTTACCTTTCTCAAAGTCCAATAATTTTTCATAAATAATATTATAGCAGCAAAAAGTGAAAATTTCAAAATTACAAGTGGGATTTTTGTCAGTTTTTGTGAAACGATAATAATTTTTTTAAACAGATGGATTAAGTTCAGATAGTGAACTATATTTTAAAATAAAATTTATTCGGATTTATATTGTATATTTTTTTTAAATAATTTTGCAAAAATTACCCTAGAAATGGGGTATTTTTGAGATATATGTAGAGTTTTAAGGAGTTATTGGATACAATTGGGTAATAAATTTATATAGTGATAAAATATAAGATCTTAGCTTGCGTAATAAAAAAACATTTTGCCAATATTTACCTAAACGAAAACTATTAAATTTTATATTAAAATAAACCAGTTAAAATTATGCAAAAACCACTGCCAGAGAAATCACAGGAAGTTCAAAATAAAAATTTTAAACAACTGTAGCGATTAAAACTGTAATAAAAACATTTTTACTAAATTTCTCGTAAGTTTGGCTCTGTTACTTACCTAATATATATCTTAAATTAAATATATTGAAATTTCTTGATTTTCTGCATTATTTTTTCGTTCACTATAAAAATTACATTCATTTTTAATATTTTCAATAACATTATTTCTGCTATAAAACGCATTTGTCTGTTTTTTCTTAAAATTATTTTATATAATAAGTATACTTCAATTTACAGCTTGATTTATGAATATATAGCTTTTAGTTCAAAAGTTACAACAAAAAGTCTGAATAAAGCTAATTTTCCCTTAAAAATAAAAATAGCCATAACAATTAAAAAAATTATTTTCCAAGATAATTTTATTTTAAATCGTAGTATTTTACGTATTTATGAATATCTATTAAAAAAAATATATATATATATATATTTTTTAATTAAAGCTTCCACAAATTAATCCATTTTTTCGCCATAGTTCAACCCACTGTGCGCCGATTTAATAACAATGCATTTTTGACTATAAGACCAAAATCCGTTGAAATCGTACGGCTATTTTCTATTTTAATAAAGTCAGAAATCTACTATCTGATAATAATATCTGATAAATAACAATAAACATCACTTCGTTTCACTTCAAAAATATTTCCATACATATTCTTTTTTTATTTTAAAAGGAATAACTATACAATAGAGTGTCCCTAGGAAAGCCTTTTTCGAGATTTCGATGTAGGAAGACCCCTCAAACGACGCGTAAAAATTTGCTTTATACGAAAAACTTATTTAACAAATTTTTAAAATTGGTCTTCAGTTTCCTACCAGCGATTGAACAATCATGGGTCCCATACATTTTTGTATGTATCAAAAAATTCGTCATTTTATGCTGGTTATGGAAAAAATATTTTAAAAATTTTTCTAATGAGATTTTGTTTCGCTAAAATGACGGTTTATGGACCAAAATTTTTGCGAACATTTTTCAAAATATTTTTTTTTTTTTTTTATATTTGGCTAAAAATTACGAATTTTTTGATACCCATTTCTAGACAAAACCCAATTCTATTTTTTGGACGAAAAGTTCTAGACCCGTGACTTCCAATGGCTGGTAGGGAACTTAAGATCAATTTTAAAAATTTGTTTAATATTTTTTTCCATACACTCCCCGAAATATTTATAAGACCAAAATAGTTTTTTATATTTCTATGGAACTACAATTGCAATCCCAGAAATATTTGGCAAACATATGAAGACAAGTAAGGCAGTTTGTTTATATGTAAAAAAAGTTAACTCTGATCTAACTCAGTACAGCCTTAATTAATAATACGAACAAAAAAATTAAAAATTTTAAACATATTCCATTTCTTTAAATATTTAAAATAGTTCGTCATATTTGGTCTCATAATTATTTCGTTTGAAGCTCAAATAAAAGTCCCGTTGTTTTTGCAAAGGAGTAACGGAACCAACATTTTTTACATATAAAAATACTGCCTTACTTGTCTTCACATTTGTGCCAAATATTTCTGGGATTGCACTTGTAGTTCCATAGAAATATTTTGGTCTTATAAATATTTCGGGGAGTGTATTAAGCTGATTTTTACGCATAGTTTGAGAGGTCTTCCTACAATATTTTTGTCCACGGTACACTCTACAATACAAATACCATACATGAAACTTTATTTATAAATTCTAAAAAAAGGCAAGAGATAAATTAGTCATGATTATTGTTCAAAGATCAAGAACATAAGAAAACGGCTAAAAATTCTTCACTAATTTGTAAAAAAAAAAGAAAAAAAATGACCTGCTAAACACAAATCTGCTTTCAGTTTTTATAACCTACACCACCATAGGTGGTTGGGGTATTATGCGTTTGTGCTGATGAATAATTATTTTCAAACAGCCTATTGAAATTGATTATGATCGGTCCATTATTTCACCTAGCCCCCATTCATAAGTCTTCCCGGAATAAGGGTTTAACGATCATAAATGCCTTAAATATAGAGAGTTCTGTATAGGTGTCAATCTTTGTACGAATTTTCATCAAGATCGGTTCATAATTAACCATAGCCCCATATAAATTCCCTTTTCCAAAAATCAAATTAACGTGCATAAATCCCATACGAATAATAGTATCAAGTTAATATTCGACACAAATAAGTTTTATATAAGTAGAAACAGCTTTGCCAAAATTTATGAGAATCGGTCCATAATTTTCTAGCTCCCATATAAACCAACTTCCGGGAATCGCCCTAAAGGGCATAAAATCATATAGATTTTAGTATCAATGCATTGTTCTGTATTTGTATAATTTATTTTACTTTTAGTAAAAATGTTGGTCTACAATAGGCCACAGGACTAATTTTTGGCTCATACACAATGGTATAGGGTATCGGTCAAGACCGACTATAGTTTCTCTCTCGTTTTTATTGTTGTTGTTGATGTTGTTTCCATTTTGTAGTCGGCAGATAACTTATAATTTTTAAACAGTAATACAAATCGCCAAAATTATAAAAAAAATCTAAAAAAAACTCGACCAAATATTTTATTTAAATATTTTATTATTTCTTAAATAAAACCCCAAATAATTTAATGCTTTTGCTTCAAGTACCTTTTTATAAGAACTATTTAAAGAAAAAACACTTTAATCTCTAACAACAAACAAATAAATATACAAATGTATGTATATTTTTTTCCTAAAAATACTTCTTCATTCATCCCACTTGTTTATATAAAATAATTCCGAAAAAAATACAATTTCATTAAATACATACTTGAATGAACACACACTCTCCCTAGTCCATTATTAATATCCCTTTTGGTTGGCTACTTCAATTCTCCTTGAAATATAAATAAATGTTGCATGTATTTTATGCGTAAAAGTGTCATGTACCTATACGTACTTATTTGGATATTGTCATATGCGGATATTTGATTGTATGACAAAAAATGTTCTTGGTTTAATTTTAGTTTTGCTACTTGAATACACAAACACAAAGTACTTATTCGTTTGTACTATGTATCTAGATACCAAGTAAATATCTTATAAATACATTTTCATCTTTAAGATCTCTCAATTAGAAATGTGTCAGTTTTAAGAAGTACTATAATGACAAGTAGTGTTATTATGTATGTAGATGTCAAAGAAAATATATCTATGTATGTTTAGCAATTCAAATACATCGATCATTTGTTGTCGTTTGAAAGAAATCCTCTTCCATATATTGCTGACATAGGATTATTTAATATTGAAGTTAGTGTTTAATGTGTTTAAACGAGAGAGGATATATTTAATAAATGTAGGGAAATTCCAACAAATATTTCCAAACACTTAAAAAGTTGTTCAAAAACTTACCTGAAAAAAAAAGAGAAAATAGTGTGATTATTCCAAAATATGTATAAATAAATTAAGATAAAATATATTTTAGTTAAACAATTTAAAAATTATCAAATTCGTATAAGAGTTTTCAGAAAATTTTTCCTAAAAAAACTCATAATAGTTTTTTTTTTCAACCCTCGCAATTTCCTACTTATTAAAGAGGGATTTTTTTATTTATTTAAAAAAGTAAATGTCAGTAAAAACAACAAAATCTAAAAAATACTTGATATTTATTTCCAGTTAAAGTCCACAAAGAAATAAAACAAGAATAATAAAAAATTAAAATAATAAAAAATAATACTCATTTAAGTGCTAAATATATTTATATTAGTAAAAAGTCCCATTTAATCCTAAATAAACAAATGGTCAAGTTACAGCAAAAGCTTATAATGAAACCCCCCTTTTCTGTAAAAAAAATAAATAAATAAATAAATAAATAAACAAACGAACGAACATACGAACCCTCTACAAATTTATTCAATTCTATTTTAATTTCAATTTATCGAAACTGCTTAAATAAAAAACTAATTAGTTTTTTTACCAATTTTTGTTGTTGTATCTTTTTTTCATTTTAAATTACAAATTTCTTTGCAAATGACAATGAGACTCTATCTAAACAACAGCAACAACAACAAAAGACGCCAACTTTTAATGTGAAAACAATAAAAATATTCCACACCACGTGGTTAATTCCATTTTATTCTTCATCGTTTTTTAAATGAGTAGTGAGACATAGATACTCACTTACACATACGCAAACAGAGCCACTCACATTTATTTGATTTGATTTCATTATAAAATTGATAACCATAAACTTTGTTTGTATTTATTTTTTTTTTGCGTTTTTTATTTAGTAAAAACAAATTGTACTTTAATACTCAGTTTGCTTTTTTTTTAACAAGTTGAATGAAATAAAAAAATATTTAACTCTAAATTTAAAAACAAGTTAAAAATGGCTAATTTAGCGATTTAATTATTGCTAAATAAATAAGAAACTACTTAAAACCTACATTTGCTGAAGAAAAAATCAGAAAAGAATTTTAGCAAGAGCAGAGATGGAAAAGTTGATACTATAGTACTTTTTTTGATACTTTTTAACATTCAAAAGTACCGAAATACTCCCTCGAGTCATTTGATACTGTCAAACGATTAGCTGAATATTCCACGAATCAAATTAAAAATAAAATGTTAAACATTAAATATATAAAATATGTTTTAGAGATATATAATTTTCGAATAGAAACCATGTTTTTTAACACTTTTGATTTATATTTATAATTTTGTTCATAAGTAATAATGAAATTGTAATGAGCACTATCTTTGACTTAATGCTGGGTCTTCGAGTTACCAAAAAATTAGACACGTATATAGGACAATTCGAATAAATTTATAGCTGTAGGTTTTTATTTATAGAATTATTTCTATGCTCAAATTAAAGTGAGAATCTGCTTTCAGTTTTTTCCCATCAGGTCGAGATTTTATTGCGTCCTAAATAAGCCGATTACTCGAGTATATTTTACTATAACTAGAGAACGGTATTTACATTTATATAAATAATACACAAAACATGTGGAATAAAACTGGCTTTAAGTCGTTCTACTATGAAATTTTTATCCGCTCAATAGTTTTGGAGATATTTTGAAACAAGTGTACGAAAAAAATTGTTTCATGCCAAATTGAAGATTTTTTTGTTTACTAAAATGTCTTTTTAGAAGTGAAAACATCAAAAATATCATCTTTATCTCAAAGCTGGTAAAACTACGAGTAAATAAAGCCACGTATCATAAAAATTGATGTACAAATCATGATTGCATTCACAGTTAAGTTAAAATACCCATGCATATTTACAGGTAAGTTTAGATACCCTAGTAGACAAAAAGCATTTTTTTTTTCTTCGTCTTAAAAAAAAATATGTGGATTAGATGGAATTAAACGTGCTTAATAAAAATCAGCTTTCACTTTTTTTCTATCACGTATTGATTTTTTTTATGGACATGACCACTATGACCCCGCCTTTAGGCAGCCACACTTGTACAACTCGAGAACGGTTTGTCCAATTAAGTTAAATTTAACTGCAATATATAGTGAATTAAATTATTTTTGAGATGAATTTACATAATTTTTTTTTTTTTTTTTTTCAGTTAATATTTCCGTTGTTATTCGGAAATTAGTAGCGAAAAAAATAATTTTTTTTTTTTTGTATAATCGTGAAAATTTTGATCCATAAATCCGAAATTCTTGAACGAATAAAAAATCGTGTAAACGGTTCTTGAGTTATATTCAAAATTGGACAAACCATTCTCGAGTTTTATAGTGTGACCGCTGAAATTCAGTACGTGATAGAAAAAAAGTAAGATTCTTGTTTAACTCGTCAAAATTCATCTAGTCCACCTAAAAAAAAATTTTTTTTTTGCCCACCACTGTATTTTTACTCAATTTTACTCAGACGAATAGTTGAATTTGATGCACTTTGATGTGCTAAACATGAATCTGTTTTCAGTTTTTTTCCATCAGGTCTGGATTTTTTTATGGGCGTGTCTAATATTTCTTCCATAGTAAGGCCATTACTCTTGTATATTTTCTTATAACTCAAGAACGGTGTGTACGATTGAAATAAGTGATACACCAAAAGATGCGGAAAAAATATATTCAAATCTACCAAACTTAATTATTTTATGTGCTCAATAGTTTTGAAGTTATTTTAAAATATGTGTAAAAAAAAAAAAAAACACTTCATGCTAATTTTTAGATTTTTTTTCTAAAATTTCTTTTAATAAATGAAAACATCCAAAATGTTTCAGTTTATCATCTTTATCTAAAGCTAATAATGCTGTGAATAAAATAAGGCATATATTTTCAAAACTGATGCATAAATCTTTATTTTGTTCTCAGTTAAGTAAAAATACCCATGTTGCATACAATTGAGTAGAACAGTGGTGGACAAACAACATTTTTATGCCCTACACCACCAAAGGTGGTTGGGGTATTATGTGTTTGTGAAGAAGTTGTAACACAGAGAAAAAATCTTCGGACACCTACCTTAAAGTATACCGTTCGACTCAGAATCACTTTCTGAGTCGATTTAACGATGTCTGGCCGTCCGTCTGGTCGGCTGGCTGGCTGTCCATGTAAAGCTTGTGCGCAAAGTACAGGTCGCAATTTTGAAGATAATTTTATGAAATTTGGTATATATGCTTTTTTCAACACAAGGACGAAGCCTATTGAATTTGGTTATGATCGGCCCATTATTTCACCTAGCCCCCATACAAATGTCTTCCCGGAATAGATTTTTAACACTTATAGATGCCTTACAAATAGGAATGTTTTAATGAAATTTAGTACAAATAAGTTTTATATCAGCAAAAATCTGTTTGCCAAATTTCTTGAAGATCGGTCCATAACTGACCATTGCTCCCATATAAACTCCTCTCCCGAAAACCACTAACATTCATAAATCCCATACAAATGTTAGTATTATGTTAATATTTAACACAAGTAAGTTGTATATACGTAGAAACAAAATTATGTGGATAGAAATGGTGTAGGCTATCATATAGTCGGGCTTGACCGACTGTTCAAGTTTGATTAGCTGTTATGGTATTGCCATCCATGACATTGGTTTATGGGGAACTGCCTTACCAAGGCCGGCGTTCAAATGACACCTAGAGGTGCTGCTATTATTATATAGTTTATTTTAATATAGTTTTTAGAACTTTTAATTCTTGGCATTAAGCCTTTTTAATATTTTTGCGGGCAATCGTCGCTTGGACTTTGAACTCAAAAGATTAAATTCTAATTCGGGTTTTTTGAATATTAATATAAAAGATTTTTTTTTTTTAAATACCGACTATATCTTCTTCTCTCTTTTTTTTATATTTTTTCTTCAAACAAAAATAAGTGGATCTTATACAGCGGTCACACTTTAAAATTCTTGAATGGTTTGACAAATTTAAACTATATCTCAAGAACCGTTTACACGATTTTGAAAAATGATACAAAAAATGATGCATACAAAAATTCTGTTCAAGGTAGGTCAATAATATTTTTTATTAGCTCAAAATTTTCACCATTTTAAAAAAGAAAAAAAAAATTTTTAATTACTAATTACAGAATGGCTACGGAAATATTAACTGAAAAAAAAAATTATGTAAATTCAGCTCAAAGACAATTTAAGTCGCTCTATATTAGAGTTTCATTTATCTTAATAGGACAAACCGTTCTTGAGTTATACAAGTGTGACTGCCTGAAGGCGGCGTCATAGTAGTCATGCCCATAAAAAAAATCAATACGTGATAGAAGAAAAGTAAAAGCTGATTCTTATTTAGCACGTTAAATTCCATCTAATCCACATATTATTATTATTATTATTTTTTTTTTTTTTTATTTAAGATGAAAAAAAATTGTTTGCCCACTAGTGTATCTCCACTTAACTGTAGCTATGCATGGGTATCCTAACTTGACTGTGAATGCAATCATGATTTGTGCATAAATTTTTATGATACGTGGCTTCATTTACTCGTAGTTTTACCAGCTTTGAGATAAAAATGATAAACTGACAAATTTTTGAAAAAATTTGTCGAGTTATAGCGTAATATTCTAGAGTAATCGGCTTATTTAGAACACAATATTAGACATGTCCATAAAAAAAAATCTCGACCTGATGGGAAAATACTGAAAGCAGATTCGAGTTTAGCATGCGGAATTCCATCTAGTCCACATATTTTTTTTTAAAGAAGCACGAAAAAAAAATGTTTTTGTCGATCAGTGTTGTTTAAATTATCACCTATTTTTATTTATATTTTATTAATGGATGCAATAAGAAAATTAATTGAAAGGAGAGAAATTGTTTTATTTTTAGTAAGAAATATTAAAAAATTTTAATTTTGATCATTTGAATAATTGATACAATTAAAAGGTAATTGATGGAGTTTTTATCTTTGATAAATCGTTTAATTGACCACACTTTTCCTGTGCACCGAAAAAATTATTTATAAAATTTTCATTAAATTATTAATCATAAATTTAATATGGTTTTAATTATTTTTATAGTTAAATAACACTATGAGACAAATTTTGGGTCATCAAATATTGTCTTAATGATTCCAATGCGAAATAAAAGTATACCATCAGCTTAGTAAAATCTCCAAAGTTTTTTGCAAAGTTATTTCGAATTTCAATTTTATGGATTCTTAAACTTCGGATATTTTGGAGCACTTTTTTAATAATATGTGTAAATAAATAATATTTAAAGCTGTAAATTTCAATATATTTTGGGTTTTTATACCCACCATCAAAAAGATGTGGGGTATATTGATTTTGTCATTCCGTGTGTAACATGTCGTGGGAATCATTTAACACCCCACAAAGTATATATTTTCTGGGTCCTGGTTAGATTCTGTTGAAAGCAAGATTGGGCTCGAAAGGAACAACGTAGGGGGACGAAGTTTGGCTTTGGTTAATAAACAAAAAAGTTATGGGCTAAAAACTAGAAACACAGTGTGTCCGTTTCATACTTTTTTTTATTTCCAATCATATTGAAAAAAAGGCTCCGTAAAATTCGAACTTCAAGAGGCCATAAATCGAAATTCGAACTAACTTTGAAAAACCCTTTGGGCTTTTGCTAGGCTACTGGTACGCTTTCATATTCAGGCAAAGTTGTCTTGTTGCACTGTGTAATTGTTTCAAAAATTAAGGTTTTTAAGCCAGTTATTTAATTCCTAATTCGTTTAGTGGGTGGTTCTTTAAAAAATTACTAATGAAAATTACTTTTCTTCTTTAATTTTCAAAATCTTTGCAAAACCTATAAAAGAAAAACGCTACATACGTATTACTTGTATGCCATAATAGTTATTATGTCAGCTTAAATAATAAACTACGTTCTCAATAAACAAACTTTTCTAAACAACTGTTAGTTTTGTAGTTCTTATTGCTACTGTTGTTGTTTTTCAATTTAAATAGTTGTTATTGTTTCTAAGTAAATATTTTGCAAATTGATATTTTATTTATTTATTTTTTAATAATATAATAAGAAACAGTTAGTGGTGGAGAAGGAGGTGGGGAAGAAAAAGTAAAAAAGCCGACGTATTGTATGACGAAGTAAACGAAATGATCCACTCCCTTATTAAAAATGCGTATGTAATTTTAAATTGATTATTTTGAGTTGAAATGGGTTGTTGTTGCTATCATTTTTATTTTATTTTTTATTTTTTTGCAATAAAATCAACGGTTATTAATATTAAATGAGTATAAGAGCGATTGGGTAAAATGCGTGTATGTAGAAAAAAAGAGTTAATATAAATATTCCAGCAGTTCTCTTTGGTGGCGCTACTTTTGTCTGGTTAATTGCCTTTGACATTTACACCTAAAATTAATTATAATATCTAAGTAGTCTAAACTGTATTCGAACCTGTTACTAGATGCTATAACACTCGTTACATACATAGCTTGATATGATACACAATGGTAATTCCAAATGCCTAGTAAAATCACTAGTTAGTGGAGTGTCTTCCGAACTATTGAGCTAAGAGAGTTGTTTTAAATATATTAATTATTCTATATATGTGTTTGCTTGTTTTATTATACCTATCATAGGTGGTTGGGGTATAATGCGTTTGAGCTGATGTTTGTAACGCATAGAAAAAATAATCGGACCCCCACCTTAAAGTGTACCGTTCGACTCAGAATCACTTTCTAAGTCGATTTAACGATGTCCGTCCGTCCGTCCGTCTGGCTGGCTATGTAAACCTTGTGAACAAAGTACAGGTCGCAATTTTAAAGATATATTGATGAAATTTGGCAAGAATAATTATTTTGACACAAGGACGAAGTCTATTGAAATTGGTTATGATCGGTTTATTATTTCATCTAGCCCCCATACAAATGTCCTCCCGGAGTAAGGGCTTAACGATCATAAATGCCTTAAATATAGCAATATTTCAATGAAATCTGGCACAAATAAGTTATGTATAAATCTCAATCTTTATGCCAAATTTCATCAAGAACGGTCCGTAATTGACCATATATCCCATATAAATCCCCTCTTTCGAAAATCACTTTAAGGTGCATAAATCCCATACGAATGATAGTATCAAATTAATAATCAACACAAATAAGTTTTATATAAGTAGAAACAACATTGCCAAAATTTATGAGAATCGGTCCATTATTTACCATAGCTCCCATATAAATCCACTTCCGGGAATCGCCCTAAAGGTCATAAAATCATATAGATGTTAGTATCAATGTATTGTTCCGTATTTGTATACTTTATTTTACATTTAGTAAAAGTGTTGGTCTACAATTAGCCACAGATTTCATTTTTAGCTCATATAGAATGGTGTAGGGTATCATATGTTCGGTATTGACCGACTATAGTTTCTCTCTCGTTTTTTTTTTTTTTTTTTTTTTTTTTGAGTGCAATGGTCATTTGACAGCGCGTGTATGCGATTTGAAGGTTTCCATTTATAGTGTGTATGTGAGTTTCTTATTGTTGATTAAAGCATAAAAATAGAAAAATATTTTTATGATTGTTCTTTTTATATTCAAAAAAATTTTAAATTGCGGTAGCTTTTATTTTTTTTTTTTTATTTTTTAATTAGAACAATAATTAACAATTTCATTTATTTAAATTTTATTTATTCTTGCCACAACATTAGTAAGAAAAATAACAGTTTTGATAAAAGAATAGAAATTTGTTAATTAACATAGTCATGTTATTCACACTGCGATACTAGGAGGGCTGTATATGAGGGCAGTTTAAAAAAAAAAAAACTATAATTTTATCCCCAAGACTGAAAGTAGGCGGTACAGAATTAAATATATAATCCGCAAAACCGGAGTTTTAAGAAATCCGGACATCATTTCCTTGTTCATTACATTCTCTATAATCCAGCTTGATTGCTGTGGTACGAGTTGTTTCTCAATGAACTCGTTTTTCAATTCTATTCTACAGCGTTCTCCAGTAATAAAGTAAATTAAATTAAAACTTTCTGCCTGTTTATGAAATCGTCATCGGAATTGGATTGGAAATGAAATTCAAATCCAATTTTAATTTGAAATGGGTTTATGAAAACGTAACAAAAATAATTTGTTACGGGATTGATATTTCCACTTTTAATTACATTTTTATGTTCCTAACTAAATAATGAACAGCTTTAATCATTGTTTTGAAATTCTCCTTATAAACTGTTGGATTCTAAAAACAGGCAGTTTATTTTATTGAAAATTCAAAATAAGTTCTGTCATATTTCAAGTTCAAAATAATTTTACCTACTGTGAGCGTCAAAAAAAAGTAAACAGCTCATTCCCTTTTAAACGAAGCCTTGTGAGAAGTAGATAAATAATGATATAAAAAAGGGATATGCAATTTGCGAAAATAAATCTGAATAACGATAAAATTTAATTTTTAAGAAAATATACCAATTTAAATGTGTTTCTTGGTTTAAAATGAGTTAAAGAGTGATTTTTTAACAATAGAAAAAAAAACATCAATTCAAACTCGAAAATAATATCAGATTTTTATGAAAAGGAAAAAATCCTTGCGTGAAATTGCAAAAATTGTTTCAAGGAATTATTGCGGAGTAATATATAAATATACCAAACATCATACTGCAGTTAATTTCCCTCGGGCAAGATGGTCAAATCATTTACAGACACAAAGAAAAAAGCTATAGTTTGCGAAGTCAAAGAAAGTCCTTCTTTTAGTACCTTAAAAAAGCTGAAAAATTAAAGTTAATTTCCTCTTATTTTTTTAGGGCTAGTACCATTTTAAGAACACTAAACAAAAAAGGCTTCCATAGAAGAACACCACGCCAGAATACTACATATCGTAAGCCAACCAAACTAAATGTTTGAATCTCGCCCAAAAGTATAATAATTAGTGTTAAACCTCCAGGAAAAATCCAGGAAACCGTTTTACTCAATGACTAAAGTAAATTTAAATATTTGGCGCCAAAAAAACACGAAAAATATTACAAAGATGGAATGAAGGCATTAATGTCACATATGTGGTTGCGATAGTTGAACATAATCGAGACTCGGTAATGGTCTGAAGATGTCTGGAGGCTTCAGGAATCAGTAATTTCATATTTATAGAATCGACAATGAAATACAAGATCATAAAAATAGTTCTAAACATAATATGGATCCTAGTGTGCAAAAATTTAGCTTATTGCACAACTACTTATTCCAAAATGACACAGATCTCAAGCATTTTTCCAAAATTGTGAGGGAATGGTTGCTTTATCGTACTCCCAAACCTATTTGTAATGCTCTGAAATCCCCAGACTTTAATCCAATTGGGCATCTGTGGGAACATATTGGCAAAAAATTAGAAAAAATAACATTATTTGCAGTGATCATCTCTAGCTGGCATTACAGAAAGAGTAACACAAAATATCACCGAATATTGCCAAAAAACTTGTCGACTCATTGCCCAGGATATTAAAGGATACAATAAAGCCAAATGGAAAAAACACAAAGTATTAAATACAATTTTTTTGCATTTAATTATAAAACTGTTTACTTTTTTTTTGACGCTTAAAAAAATATATTGATTTACAAAAAGTGCATTATTTTTTAATGTGCTGCTGTTTTATAATTTTTTTCTTTTGAAATCCATATTTAGTTAGTTACCAAGCAAATGTGCATTAATCTTTTCTATATAGCATTTTTAATATAAATATTAAATAACTTTATTTTTAAGAATACTTGCTGTTTACTTTTTTTGACGCTCGCAGTATATACATTTTATAAAGCTTAAATTTTATAAATTTCTATGGTTATTTGGAAATCAAAGTTAATACAGTACAGAAATTATAACGATCCCTTTCTTGTACAGGAGAGAGCCACCGATCAATGATAAGCGATATCTTTAAGCCAAAATTCAATTGAAAATTTAATAATTTAAATGTACGGTGACTCAGAGACGATATACAAACCCAGGCTGTTAAGAATTGAGTTGAAACACAAACAGAGTGTGGCGGTGCCTGTTTTCTGTTGTCGGAAAGAAGTTCAAGTTTAATGAAGGTAGAGGCTGAAGTCGGATTTTACATGTCATTTTTTTTTTTTTTGCTTATTAATATTATTTGCTCATTACAACAAAAATACATGTATAAAATAATTATATTCTCTAACTAACTATATAAGAAAGATACAGTCATCAAGCCCGACCATATTATACCCTACACCATTGTACATGTGTACCAAAATTAGGAGGGGGATCTATTGTTAGACCTGGGGACAATTATACACCATTACTTGTATTAAGTGTAATGTAAAACATACGAATACAGATTATTACGTTGATATTAACATTTATATGAATTTATGCACTTTTGGGTGATTACTGAAAGTGAGATTTATATGGGAGCTATTTTAAATTATAGACGAATCTTCATAAAATTTTTAAAACATTTTTACTTATATAGATCAATAAGTCCGTGACTTTTTGAATGAAACACAGTGTTTTTTGCAAAACAAAAATGCATTTTTCAACATAATCTGCTTTTATACAATACACTTAGTCCAACGTTTCTCCAGTTTTTATATCTCTGCAAAAAAATAGGATTTTTCGAGGTCCTTAAAATAGGCATTTGTTTGGTCAATAATTTCATCGTTGGAGCTGAATCTCTTTCCACCGAGCCATTTCTTTAGGTTTGGAAATAGGAAGTAGTTACTAGGGGCTAAATCCGGAGAATATGGCGGATGAGGTACCAAGTCGTAGTCCAATTCACAGAGTTTTGCCATTGAGACTGCACACGTGTATTATCTTGATGAAAAATAACTTTTTTCTTGGCCATATGGGGTCGTTTTCTATTTAAATCCTCATTAAATCGGTCTAATAAGTTGGCATAATATTCGCCATTGTTTTTCCCTTTTCAAGGTAACCGATGTGGATTATCCCGCGTGCATCCCAAAAAAACTGTTGCCATCACCTTATTGGCCGACATCACCTTATTCACCCGGAGAAACCCATTGTTTAGATAGCTGCTTGGTCTCCGGAGTACAGTAATGGATCCATGTTTCATCCATAGTTACAAAACGCCGCAAAAACTCATTCGGATTGCGGTTAAACAACTCCAAACAATCCTTTGAAGTTGTCACACGTTTACGTTTTTGTGTCAAATATTAAATTGATACATACTAACATTTTAATGGGATTTATAAGGGGTACGGCACACAGATTAATACTTTTATAGAACTTATATGAGTCAAATTTCTTTAAAATATTGCTATATTTAAGGGATCTATTATCGTTAAACCCATATTCCGGGAGGACATTTATATGGGAGCTGGATTAAATAATGGACATCACAGCATTGCCAGATTAAATTTATGACAATGTTTTAAAATTTTCCTTTGCCAATTTTTGTAAACAAATGATTGATTTTTAATCTGGAAGTAACGCTGCTGCTAGATTTTAGGCGCCACAAAATGAAATCGTTTAAGCATCGACTTATTAAGGGCGATAAAAAGTGGATTCATTATGATAATAAAAAGCTTGGTTAACCTGAAAAATATAACTTAATCGGATTAGATTTGTTCCTTCCATAACTTTTCATCATAACAATGTTCGGCCTCATATTGCACAACCTCTTAAAATCTATTTTAAGAGGTTTTAGGATGGAATGTATAAATTGCTAAAGATATAGGAAAATATTTAGATTCTAATAGACAAAACTTAAAAAAAAAATACATAGCATTTTAAGCTTGAGGTAAACATTAATTTTATATTAAAAATTATGGGAATTAATGCATATTTTCTTGTCGGCTCAGCAAATATTTATTTACTCATTTTGCATTTGTATTATTAAGGAATTCAAATAGCTCAAATTCTTACATTTACTTTCATGGGAACCTATATGATATGGGTATGCATAACGTGATCAGAAGGTTTTTGTCAAAAAGTGGAACTCAAACGATTAAAAAGCGAGATTCTAAAACAAATTTTATTAAAAAATAGGGATTTTCCTTTTAAAATTTTAAATTTTAAAATTTTTGAAACAAATTAAGTAAATCCCTTGAAAATAAAATATTAAACTATGATAATTTTAACGTTTTCTTGAAATATTTTAAAAAAATTACAAGTTAAATTTCTATTTTGAATTGAAATTAGTGCAAACGATGCGCCTTTATTAAGTTAATTTAGTGATTAAGACTTGTTTTGTTAAAAAATTATGAATATTTTTTTGTCCATATTCAGCTCAGCGAGAAAATGACCATAGTTACAAAAAACTTTTAAATGTCAAAAACGATATATTAATTGCATTAATGTGCAAAACACTTCATTGGAAAGAAATCTACTTTTATTAACTTTTATATATTGGGAAGAATGTTATAGAAAATTAAATAAGGAAATAGAATAAGTAATTGTTAGAGTTAAAAAAGCGGGAAAAATATTTTAAGCGGGATCAAAGTTTTGAAAAGCGGGAAAATCCCGCCAAAAGTGGGACGTGTAGTCACGTTAGGTATACAAAATCATTTACAAGCAGATAATAAATTTATGTGGATGTAGTGACCACAATTAAAAAGCAAGATATGATTGGAAGATATGATCACAGATTAAAATAGATATGATTATAAATAATAATTGCTATGATTCCATTTTATCATATTGTGTCCGAATTTATCATATTTTGATTAGAGTTTTTCATATAATTATAGTATCTTACTACATTTTTAATCAATTTTATCAAATTATGATTTCAATTTATTATATTATTATTCCATTTTATCATATTATTATCCCATTCTGTGATATTAGTGTTCCATTTTGTCATATTATCTCATTTTATTATATAATTATTCATAAACGGTTTGGATTTTACAAAAAATATAACTTCGCAGATTCAAGAAAGTATCAGATCTATATCATATTGCTTACAGCAACTGGCAAAATGTAAAAAAATCTCGTTTGTATATATTTTTTTTAAAGAAATTTGTCAAACATTTTTTCGTTAACTGAACTTTCGAAACTAAAAATGTAAATGTATATATATTTTCAAAACTTTACAGAATCATAAACTTTCCTGTTGGTTCTTAAGGAAATAACTGATATTTTCCAGAATTATTCAAATTAAAGGTTTTATTGTGTTTCGGTCACTTTTTTGCTCGAATAAACCCACTTATTTTTAGACTCCGTTTCAGATTGCTGAGCTTTTGATGTCCTTTAAATTATTTTTTACTAGAGTCCAATATCTTTCAATTGCACGGAGTTTCGGTCAATTTGATGGATTAGCCTCTATCGGTACAAACTCTTACAATTTCTTTGTTACAACTCCATTGTTTTGTTGTTGTAATGAGAAGAAACGTGAATAGGCCAGAAAGCAGGGGATATACTGAATTTTATTAGGAAAGGGAGAAGTCTTTTCCAAAGGCACTCGTTCACGTATATTTCTGTGTTAATGCAACCATTTTTTACGAATGAAGATCTTAATTCCTGTGTATGCATATGTCTTTCCAAATCAAAAACTTTCTTGGGAATTTTGATTTCTTTGATACAGGAAGCTGAAAGAAGTTATCCTGTACGAACGCTTCATCGTTTACTACACGGAAATAATTTCTGAAAAAATTCTTTTGACGTTCTTTCATGTTATTTTTTACCTCCAGATTCTTGCTTGCGTTTCAATCAGGATTTTTTTCTTACTTTATAAGTCTTCATGCTAGACTTCCTTTAAAATTTTCTGATAAAGATTCAAAGCAATTAACTTTTTGTGACATTTTTCTTTCTGAGGTGAGGTGAGTTTCTCTTAAAATCCTTTCTATTTTGCCTGAGTCCTACAGCCTGAAGATATTATTTATCTTCCACTACCAGATTACCATTCAGTGATCATGACTTCTTTGTATAATATTATGACCTAAGAAACTGTATTCTTCAGCACAATAGCCTTCCTTGCAATTATTTTATATGACCAATGTAAGATTTCATGAAAAATTTGAAATATGTGTTTATGAGTTTTTTGTTAAACTTCCATTTTAAGAAAAACCAATTTTGCTATTACCAAGAAACTTAGCACATGCCAAGTGAGCATAATGGCAAATTCAAAACAGTTAACAGAATTATTAATTTTTCACCACATCAAAAGTTATAAGCCCAAGAGCATGCACGGTTTTTTTCAGTCCTTATATGTAACATTTTATTGCTATGTGAATAATAATAATATTAATAAGGTCTGTAAGCAAGCTATGGTTTAAGCTCAAGGAAAATTATTTATAATATACATATAATAGTTGTATGTTATAAACTAGGTTTAAATATGCAGTTCTAGCTAAAAAAAATTTCACTTATACAATCCACAACAACTAGAAATATCCACACTATAACATCGTTATACTACTAAATTTGTGACTCGTCTCTGCAATTTGCAGCAGCAAATGCAAACCATTGCACACGAAGTAAATTATATTTCTGTAGAGTTGCGTACGCACAATTTTGTTGAATCCATATTGCGCAGTATTATTTATTTTTGTTTTGATTTTGCTGCTATAGTATAATGTTTAGCAGCCTTTTTGTTGACAATTTCATTGCTGCTGGACATTCTTGTGTGAAAGATAAAAAACATAAACATACTTACGAACATACACAGTACATACGTACATACCAACATACAATATAAACATTAGGTTACATTTCAACCCTTATGTGTTTTATTTTACACACAAAGTATCGAAATTGCAAAAACAAGACTGCTAAATCACCTACTATAGCAGAAAAATCAAAGCGCAAATAGAGAAAAATATCCAGCATAACAAAGAAAACACTGACTGGTGTGTAATATGTTTTCGGCAAAATTCTACGAGCACACTGCAGCACGAGGTTGTAGTTTATATATTTGACAACCAAGTTGAATACTGTTTAAGTATGTTGCTTTAAATTGTAAACAAACGCTGCAATTTTTAGTATACCACATGAAAATAATGCTTCAGTTTGTAGTAGTATGGAACGCAAAATTTTAAAGTGTGAATATATTTTTTTGTATGGCGTTTGTTAGTAGTTGATATTTATAATAAATGAGAGCTACTATAGTAGAAAAATTAAACCTTGGTTATAAATGTAGGTAGGTTAGTGTCCCGAGGAAGGGCTTTTTTGAGACTTTGGTGCGTATTTATAAGCTGAATACACGAAAGTTATTTAAAAAGTTTTAAAAATTGGTCTTCATTTCCCTACAATTTGGACAAAACAAATTTTCGATTTTGGCTAGATGACTCTTTAGGGCATATTTTTTGTTTTTAATTATCTATTATCAGCAGTACTTATTACAATGTAAATTTTTAATATCCCAGCAAAAACTTTGGTTGCCATGTAATGCGTTAAGAAGCTAATATAATGACTCCCCACTACTTACACATTAGCTGAATAACTCATTATTTTAACACGGTGATGACATTAGAGGCAACTACTTACCCTATACATTACTTAGATGTCATTACAATAACTAATTACTTCCAATCTGTGAAACAGCGCATTGATTTTAAAGCATTACTGAAATCATGATTAGTAATAACAATAGGAACTAAGTAGTTACATTTTATGTTATATATAATTAATGAAATGTCAGGATATAAAATATTTTTTATTGTTGTACAAAGATTTTTTAAATTTTAATTTAAAGAAACTTAACAACAACCATAAATGTAATTAAAATATATATTTTTTTTATTACAAATTAATTCATACGCAAATTTTGTCTTTAATTTATGTATCTCTTCTTAAAATATATGAATTGGTAACTGCAGTATAAAAATTAATAAAAATTAATATTTTCAAAAATCTGATCATACAAACTTATTTATATTCGGGTTATAAACAATTTGTTACTAAACAACTTCTATGTAATGCAGACAGTATGTTGTCATTTCAAAGTAACTACATCTGTAATTACATGTCATTATCAAGTTTTTGCTGGGATTTTATTATTTAAAATATTTTAATATTTTAAAAGAACAAAATTATAACTTTTTTATCTATTTTGCAAGAGAAATACCGAACTTTTTTAGCATGATGTACTAAAATAACGGTTTATGGATAAAAATTTTTGCGTAAATTTTTAAAATATTTTTTTCAAAGCTGTTATAAAATTACGAATTTTTGGATACTCATTTCAAGACAAAACTTGTAGTTATAATTATATGTTTTCATTTAATAAAATTTTGTTTCTAGAAAAAATATACAAAAACAATAATTGTTATTTAATGTAAACATTGAATGATTAAACTGAAACAAAAACATTGTTATCATGAACGAACAATGAGAACATATTAATGTTGTTGTGACAATGCCATAACCATGTTTTCTCTCTACTTGTAAAGATTATTCCAGAAGCTGCTCTGAATAAAAGAGAGATGAAACCTTCTTAGTAGATTTTTATTATTTTTATTTTTTTTTTTTTTATAAATCTCTTAGAGCATTTTTATTAAAATTTAAATGAACTTTAAAGATGACCCTAGTTATAACAGTCATCAATATAGTTGTTGTATTTTATTTGCATTTAATTTTATTGAAAGTAAATATTTAAAAATAAAATTTATTTAATCGACTGTATTCATTAAAAAAAGTAATGATACACCACCTACCGACCAACACCTTTCAGTTCTAATCACGTGATTGCACCTGATAAATGAAGAATTTCAAATGAAGAAAAAAAATAAATAAAAAAATAATCTAAAAACAAAAAACGAAACAAAATATTTTTGTAGTCGAGCCCACAAATACAAAGTAAAATAAAACGAGCAGTGATGATGATCATTTTATTGAGGCAATTTTTTAAAAAATTTTGAAATTAGGCGAATTATATTTGTTTATGAATTTTAATTGATAACTTGGTAAATATATCAAGTTTATTAAATATTAAAAAAAAAGATTAATTAATTTTATGTCTTTGCTGTTAAATAGGGAGTGGATTGGAAAATGTGTACATTATGGTGGGAAAACGAGTGATAATATTTAAAATTTTTAAAAGACTTATACACATTAATAAAAAAATACAAGAAATTTGTAAAATTGTGTATATATTTGTGTAGTACATGGAGCTAGTTTTCAATTTATATTTAAAAACTGTTTTTATAGAAAGTCGTCTTTATTATTCTCTCTAACGAGAGCAATGCTACTATAGTGCTGAAAATAAGGTCACAATTGATGAATACAAAACTCGCATGTTATTATAGAGAAGTCAATAGATTCCTAGAGAATGAGTGTATAGAATTGGAGCGTTCTTAACTTAATTATCTTGTTCATGGGATACCCTTATATGCCCATATATTCGTATTTCTACAACATATTTGTACTCATAAATTTATTTTTACATAAACACCTCATCATCAACATATTAAGAATAATAAATGAACCTTAAATGTTTTTCACCACAGGGCAAATTGTCAATTGGAATATACATAGATATTTTTTTTATACCCTACACCACCATAGGTGGTTGGGGTATTATGCGTTTGTGCTGATGTTTGTAACGCACAGAAAAAATTATCGGACCCCCACCTTAAAGTATACAGTTCGACTCACAATCACTTTCTGAGTCGATTTAACTATGTCCGTCCGTCTGGCTGTCTGTCTGTCCATGTAAACCTTGTGAACAAAGTACAGTTCGCAATTTTAAAGATATTTTGATGAAATTCGGCACGAATAATTATTTTGACACAACGAAATCTATTGAAATTGGTTATGATCGGTCCATTATTTCACCTAGCTCCCATACAAATATCCTCCCGGAATAGAGGTTTAACGATCATAAATTCAAGATCGGTCCATAATTGACCATAGCTCCCATATAAATTCCCTCTTCCGAAAATCACTTTAACGTGCATAAATCCTATAATATTAATATTCGACACAAATAAGTTTTATATAAGTTGAAACAACATTACCAAAATTTATGAGAATCGGTCCATAATTTACCATAGCTCCCATATAAACCCATTTCCGGGAATCGCCATAAAATCATATAAAGGTTAGTATCAATGCATTGTTCAGTGTTTGTATAATTTATTTTAAATTTAGTAAAAGTGTTGGTCTTCAATTGGCCACAGGTCTAATTTTTAGCTCATACATAGGGTATCATATGGTCGGTCTTGACCGACTATAGTTTCTCGTATTTTTTTTTTTTTTTTTGTGACTTTTGTGTCTTTTTAAATTTGAAAGCAACACCCTAAAACTATGCGTAGACGTTGGCGTATTGAAATCAAAAGTATGAAAATCTTTATAAAAATTAGAAAGAAAAAATGCTAGAAACTAATAAAAAAAAATAGTCATTCGAGTGATAATGGAAAAATTTTTATTACAAACACAAACTTGTGTTCTTTATTTGCCTCAATGTCTGTCTGTTTAATGACGTTATTTATTAGAATAGAATAATATGTTGATGATAAGAATGATAATCATAACGATGATCATGTGGAAAACAATCATAATAATGACGCTAATACTAATATCAAAGAGTATGCGTAATAGACTGCTACAAAAGTATGCACAGAAAATAGTGGCGAATCGTCAAAAAGTTTAATATTATTCTTTCTATGGATGCTGGATACTGAGAAACATACACTGCCGGTCAACAGAATAGGTTCAAGATTTTCGATACATTAAAATTGTTGTTATTTTTAAAATAAAAATTAAATTAATATTTTTTTTTTACATAATAACTTTCAAAGTTCTCCATTCTAAGACATTTTTTTTCCAACAAGCGAATTTTTTAGGTAAATTTTGATACTTTTTATGTTATATGTTTCTTCACATTTTTGGTTAAAAATCTGTCGTCGTTAGTTTTTATTTTTTTTTTTTATTATTATTATTTTTTTTTTTTAATAGAATTACTAGAGCACGGGGTTTCTCAGTCAATTCGAATACACAGTATTAATAAGTACTAAGCCTCTTTTTATTCACTTTTTTGAATTGACTCTAGTTCTCGCGAAAAATCGCGATTTGTATAATTAAGGAGGTTGCACCATATATTAAAGCATATCTCGAAAATGACTTATCTGTTTTATTCAAGATAATACCAAAAGATTCTTATTGAAACTGTCTTCAAGTTATTCCTACTTTATTTTTATACTTTCAACAGTAATGGAGATATTAAGCCTATTTCTGGAAAAAAATTGTTATGATCGGTCCATTATTTCACCTAACCCCCATACAAAATAAAAAAAAATATATTAAATGGGTTTTTCTACACCACCCTAATAATATTCAAGAGAGTGAGTTTTGGTCAGAGATGTAGATGAATTTGATTGTGATGAATAGTGTGCTGGTTTAGTTTCATAAATAAACAAACAAATGGTAAAACATGTGTCAAGAACCCCACAGTTCTGGTGACATTAGACTAGTCCAATTTGCAAAAACTTTAAAAACATGAGCTATACCATGCTGGCCGTGTTCCATTCGACAAAATAATAAATATTAACAAATCAGTCAAATCAAAAATTTTTAAAGATCGATATGATTAAACAATTTTCACAGGTTCACATAGAAAATGGAAAAAAACATTCTTCTTTTTTTTATACCCTTCACCAAAGGTGTAAAGGGTATATATAAGTTTGTCATTCCGTTTGTAATTCCCACAATTTTCGTCGGAGAGCAAAAAAGTTGACATTTTCGGGATCCTTGTAAGAAATGATGACGATAGGACCATGTCCGTCCGTCCGTCCGTCCGTGTGTCGGTTGAAATGGCGTTTATGAAGCCCACCGATAACTGACATATATAATATATATACCAAACGATCGGAAATGCTTTCGAGAATTTTGCTATTGGAATTCAGCAAGATCGGTTCATACAATGCGGAGATATGTTAAAAAAACCGGTTTTTAGAACCGGTTTTCCAGTTTCTGAAGCCTCTGTATATACTAGGGACTTCGTTTTTACAAAAAAGTTCGGATATTTTTTTTTCTGAATTTTCGTTCTGAAAAAATGAAATAAATCGGTTCAATAATAACTGAGATATCGGACAAAACGCATTTTTATTTTTTGAAGCCCTGGTTTAAGCTATAGATTTTTATTTTTATACAGATCGGTCACAAATATTTTTTTAAAATTTCGGTTTTTTGAATCAGCAGGATCGGTTTGTAAATGGCGGAGATATGCTTTAAAACCGGTTTTTGGAACCGGTTTTTCAGTTTCTGAAGCCTCTGCATATACCAGGGACTTCGAATTTTTAAAGGGGGCTCGGAAATTATTTTCTGAATTTTTGTTCTGAAAAAATGAAATAAATCGGTTCAGTAATAACTGAGATATCGGGGAAAACGATTTTTTTATTTTTGAAGCCCTTGTTCAAGCTACAGATTTTTATTTTTATATAGATCAGTCATAAATGTTTTTATAAAATTTCGTTTTTTTTAAAAAACCAAATTCGTTCAGAATCAACAGAGTTATGGACCAAAAACAAATCTGTTAAGAATATAAATACACATACAAACATGTATATTAAGTATTGTAATGACTATTAGTGACGTTTTTTGTTTTTTTGTATAGACAAGTAGTTTAGTTAGAAACAGCAGTCATATAATGAATAAGAGTGTTGTTGTTGTTCTTTGTATATGCAGTCTGTACAAAAATAAATAGATATGGACTTGTTGTTGTTTATTTTTTAAAACTAAAACATACCTGTTAAGAATATACATAAATACATACACAAACATGTATATTAAGTATTGTAATGACTATTAGTGACGTTTTTGCCTATAAGACAAGTAGTTTAGTTAGCAACAGAAGTAATATAATGAATAACAGTGTTGTTGTTGTTCTTTGTATATGCAGTCAGTTTGTATATACACACATAAAAAAATAAATAAATATGGAATTGTTGTTGTTTATTTTTTAAAAGCAAAGCCTGCTATAATTGTTTTTTTTTTTCATATTCAAATTTTCGTAGTTTGAAAAAAATTTAGATTTAAATATGTGAAAATATGAAAGCATACGTTAAGGCGAAAATTTTATTATTTGTCGGTAATATGGTAATATGATGTCGATAAGATAGTAAGATGGTAATATGGTGAAGGGTATCAAAGATTCGGCACAGCCGAATCTTTTTTCAATTTCATTTAAATATGCATTCAGAATTTAATCTAAAAAAAAAAAAACATAATTTAGTACCACATACTTAGCTTCATATATATAGAGACCCCTAAATATTTCCAATTGACCCAATTATTGATATATACCAGAGACAGAAAATAATCATTATTCTTGAAATTTTAAACAAAAAAATCAGATACAAGGAACAACCGGATAAAAGTGTTAAATAAAGAAATGTAATCTTCAGAACAACTCATAATGATTATTTTTGATTTTTATTTTTTCGCTCAACTCAAAATCATTATTTTTTGATTTTTATTTTTTTGCTCACAATATAAAACTTAACATGAGAAATGAAACTATTACGTAATTTTTAATAAAAAAGATTACTCATCGTAAATTAGATTTATTTACTAAAAGGCAAGTAAGATGATATATTTTTCATCAGATTTTTTAAAAAATATCCAATTTTTTTTTTTTTTTCTAAAATTTTATTTTATTAAAAATCAATTTTTTTATTAAAAATAAAATTATTTGCAAAAAATCAAAGTTTTTACTTAAAGAAAATTTTTTACTAGATAAAAGTTTAATTTCTCATGTTAAGTTTTATATTGTGAGCAAAAAAATAAAAATCAAAAATAATCATTAACATTTGAGCGAAAAAATAATGATTATATGTTGATTTTTATTTTAAAACTTATAATCATTACGGTCATTGATATATACACATTTATTTTCATAAATCCAACAAATTAATGTAGCCTCCATAATATTCAAGACAGTCAATCTTACTTAAGTGTTCCTTACTTAAGGAGACAAAAATCAACAAGGTATTTCTCTCTAGATTATAAATGTTCCAGAGCAACTGGCGCATAGACTAGTTACTTGCATAACTTTCTAAAAAGTCTTCTCAAAAAGTGCAACAACGTCACCGACAGAACTGTAGGGTCCTTATACACATACACAAACACTCTACAAATGTTGTTTATGAATGACATTGCAAATGTGGCAAAGTGCGAATGAATATAATAATTTAAATAATACAAACAAGTAACAAATACAATTTTAACTACGAACAAATAAAAAATAATTGAAATTATACGACTGACTACTTTTCCATTCATTGCGTCGATTTCGCAATAAACAAATTCATAAACATTAAGAAATTTGAAGAAAATTAAGGAAGGTTTTTGACAAAACAAATAAAAAAAAAAACATAATTTGATTATTTAAAGGTTATATGAACTTTGAGCTTATTTCATGAAGCCAGGCCTTCAAATGCCTACGACAATAATAATAAATATTAAATAGACAATATTTGGGGAATATTTTCAAAAAAATAATACTAATAATGGGCTTTTGTTATTTCCAGGGCAACCAAAAATATTATCTAAAAAAATATTTTATGCGTATTAAAAATGCTGTTAAATTTTAAAATATGCTCTTAAAATATATATATATATTTTTTTTTTCTGGATAAATTTAAAATTTTATTCATTCTTCTCGTAATGGAAAAACTATTTGATTTTAATTAGTAATTGCTGAAAAAAAATAATAATAATAATTTATTGCATTTAAAAATAGTCGAACATGATATATAACCGTGTAAACATTTCTCATAATTTTTTGATACCTAAAAGTAAAATAAGCTACTTTATTTTCCGATAGGAGTATATATTTTTTATCATATCATATATTTCCACAACTATTACAGATAAAATCCCGAGATTTTGTGAAAATAATTAAATTATCAATCTACATAATTGAGATAAAATTGAGGAGGGTGGGTTTAGGGAAAGTGATAGCCCCGAAACAAAGAATATAATAATTACACTGGTCGACAAAAAAAAAACCTCCACCAAAGAGGAGCGCGGGCGTGTCTAATATTTCGCCCATAGTAAGGCCATTACTCTAGTATATTTCCTCATAACTCAAAAACGGTGTGTACGATTGACATAAGTGATACTCCAAAAGATGCGAAATAAAAATATCTTCAAATTACTTAATTTTTTAATAGTTTCGAGGTTATTTTGAAATGAGTTTCAAAAAAATCTTTTTCATGCAAATTTCATACGAAAATTGTCTTCAAGGTATGTGAACAATATTTTTTATTCACTCAAGTATTCAGAGTTATGGATCAAAATTTTCACCATATTTCAAAAAAAAAAAAAAAAATGTTTGTTTTAATTTTTTCGCTACTAATTATCGAATAACTATGGAAATGTTAACTGGACAAAAAATTATGTAAATTCAGCTCAAAAATAATTTAAGTCGCTACATATTGGAGTTTAATAAATCTTAATAGGACAAACCTTTCTCGAGTTATACAAGTGTGACTGCCTAAAGGCAGGGTCATAGTAGTCATGCCTACAAAACAAAATCAATACGTGATAGAAAAAAAGTAAAAGCTGATTCTTATTTGGTACGTTAAATTCAATCTAATCCACATATTTTTTTTTAATTAAGGCAAAAAAAAATAAAATTTTTTTGCCCACTAGTGTATTTCTACTTAACTGTAGGTATGCATGGGTATCCTAACTTAACTGTGAATGCAATCAAGATTTGTGCATCAATTTTTAAGATACGTGGATTTATTTACTCGTAGTTTTACCAGCTTTGAGATAAAGATGATAAACTGAAACATTTTTGATGTTTTCACTTTAAAAAAAAAAAAAAAGTTTTAGTAAAAAAAAAAAATACTACATTTTAGCATAAAAAATTTTTTTTTCCAAATATCTCCTAAACTATTAAGCGGATAAAAATTTTTTAGTAGAGCAACTTAAAGCCAATTTTATACCACACATTTTGGTGTATTACTTAAATCGTGCATACCATTCTCGAGTTATAATGAAATATACTCGAGTAATCGGCTTATTTAGGGCGCAATATTAGACACACCCATAAAAAAAATCTCAACCTGAAGGGAAAAACTGAAAGCAGATTCTAGTTTAGCATGCGAAATTCCATGTAGTCCACATAGTTTATTATTTTTTTATTTTTTTTTTTTTGAAGGAGCACGAAAAAAATGTTTTTTGTCGATAACTTAAATACTGTTAAAGCCAAAGTCTTAAAATTTTGCGGGAATATCTTTATCATCGACCATCAAACTTAAAATGAAAATGGATATGATAGGATCAGGGGAAATGACAGCAAAAGTTTTAACATTTTGTTAGAATAACGTTCTCAATAACCTTCACAAGTTCAGATGCAAATACAAATCAAATATTCTTAATAACATATCTAAAGAACTATTATGGTGAAAGCCCTCAAATTTTGTGGGAACTATTTTCTTAGCCGGGGGAAGTGGTACCCCCTATACAAAGTAAATCTAATTATCCGCATATCTTGAGAACTATTACATTAAAAGTGAGAATATTTTGTTGGTATAACTTTCTTATAAACCTGCATATTTGAAATGAAAACGGGGCAGGTAGGTTTAGGGAGAATGGTACGCTTTATTCAAAGCAATTATTCTTAATGGATATCTAAAGAACTATTATGAGGAAAGACCACAAATTTTATAGGATCATATTGAATTGATAAAATAAAATAAGACGGATAGGGGAGTATAGACCCAATACTTTTTGCATATCTTAAGTAGTAATTTATTATAGCCTCATATAAAGTTAATATCTAGTATGGTATCAAAAGAGGTAGCAAAGCGCACCGGGTTAAGCTAGTAAAATATATATCAGAATTATATCAACCCAATATGGTTATCAAATGAAAGCTAAGAACCTCTGCAATATAACAAAAGTTTTTATTTAAATGTTGTAGCACAAAATGTGAAGAAAAAAATCCTTTATATAGTAAATAATAATATTTTCAAAAACACATTTTCTTAACTTTTTTATACTGGAACATTTAAACAAACAAACATAATTATATCACAGACATTCGTGGCTTTCATTTGACATCCATATTGGGTCAAAATAATATTTATAAATATTTTATATTATTCTTAAAAATTGCGAATTTTTCGAAATTTTGAAGTCCTTCTGAGACGAAATTTGACATCCTGGAAAAAAAAGTTGGTACACAGTTTTATCATGGATGGTCTCTAGTTTCATGCATATATAGATTTTTTCATGTGCGAAAATGACTGTCACGCGGTGTAATGTATAAGGAAATAACGAAATTTCAAAAAATTATATAAAAAAAAAGAAAACAAAAAAGAACAAGCGTGAATGTTATATTCGGCTCGGCCGAATCTATATACCCACCATCAACTTTTTAAAATTTTACGTTATATGGGTGGTAAAGTGGGCGGCCCACGCCTTTTTTTTGTTTCCAAGTTTACTTTGAACACAATTTCGTTGAAGTTTCACCTTATATGGGAGGTGGGTGGTAAAGTAGGCAGACCACGCCCATTTTTGGTTTCCACGTTTATATCGACCCTCAAACTATTTATACAAAATTTCGTTGTCGTACATGCTTTTGTTTAAGAGATATCAGCAGAAAAGTATGAAACGGACACACTATGTTTCTAGTTTTTAGCCCATAACTTTTTTATTTATTAACCGATTTTGTCTATTTTGTCTTGTTCGAGCCCTATCCTGCTTTCAACAGACAGACAGACGGACGGACATAGCTAGATCGACTCAGAATCGAACCAGGACCCAGAAAATATATACTTTGTGGGGTCTTAGATGATTCCTTTGACATGTTACACACTAGGGTGATCGACGCGGTTTTCTAACCGGTTTTAAAACCGGTTTTTTCAGTCAATGTGCTGTCGGTTTTTTCAAAATTAATTTTTCGAATGTCGAATAGACCGGTTTTTTAAACAGAAAAAACCGGTTTTAAAAATAGAATTTTATTTTAAAAAACATTAGTACATGTTAGGAATAATTTTTTAAATATTCATAAAGATTGATTTTTCATGTTTTAAAATATAGTTTAAGTCTAAATTGGAATTTATTCTCTAATATTAAACAAATAAATAAGTAATAATTATCCTGTATGAATTTTTTTAATCTATTGTAATATCTGTAACATTTTTGCACCCAGTTTGATTTTTTTGATCCAATATTCCACCTGCAGAATCGTTTCAATTGAGACAGGCTTCCATATTAAGCCATGGTTTCTGTTTATGCTAATTAAAATTTAGTCTAACTTTTGATGATTTTTTTCTACAATTTTGAAACATAATTATCTTTTAGTCATATAGATATATAATTTACTTAGCATTTTTTCTCTTTCCAGAGCTTTTTGAAGCCACCAAACGACGTAGAAAATTAAAATTTGGCTTAATTATAAAACTTTTCGTCCAACAAATTCTAACGGCGCCATATTTTGAAATTTTTTCAGGGAGCGGATATAAGAGGATTTTATGTGTCTTTTTCTAAGAATTTTTTCTCTTTCCAGAGCTTTCTGAAGCTCCCAGAAGACGTAGAAAATTACTTATAACCCTATTCGTCCTACAAATTCTAACGGAGCCAGATTTTTAAATCTATCAGGGAGCGAAAATACGTGGATCTATATATATGTAATTAAATATATCATTCCTACGCATTGCTTTCTCTCCAGAGCTTTCTGAAGCTCCCAGACGACGTAAGAAACTAAGAATCTACTATTCGTTCTACAAATTCTAACGGAGCCAGATGTTTCTATCAGGGACCGAAAAGTCTGTTTTGGCATTAAGAACTTTTGAGTTGCTATACTTATTGTTTGCTCTCCAAATCCTATCAAAAACTGATTCTTCATTTCGGCCATGGAGCGCATCTACGACGATTTTTTTGTTTTGAAAAGTTTACGAATTTAAAACATTAATCCATATTATCCCAATAAATTCTAACGGCTTCAAATAATTGACTTCGGATAGGGAGATAAAGGTGTCCATATGTTGTCCATATTTTGTTTTTAATTTTCGGATTTGTTTGTGCATATTTTCATTATTATATTATTTTTCCTGGCATTGTCAGTCTTATACGCTTGTATTTAATAAATTTTAACTTCAATATTATAAGAATTATTGATTTTTTTAAGGAAATGTAGTCTTTTAATATAAATATTAACTTCTGCAAAAAACCTGTTAACCGGTTTTTTCTGAATTTCAAAAAGTGCAACCGGTTTTTTTAAAATACCAACTATTCGAACTATTCAAAAACCGGTTTCTCAAAAAAGTCGAATAATCGATCACCATATTACACACGGAATGACAAAATCAATATACCGCCCATCTTTTTGATGGTGGGTAAAAAAAAATGCTATCATGGAAAATTAAAAAAAAAAAAAATAATAATAATAAATCTGTTGAGTGTAAAATTTTGCTCTCTAGTGTAAAATATACAAAATATGGTTTTAAATAGAAACTTTTCGTGAATGTATGATAAAATATGCAACATTTTCTTGAAACAAAATTAAAATTTTCCAAAACGAATAAATAACTTACATTTTGGTTTATTTAAAGCACAAAGAAAAATATAATATTACATATTTTTGGTTAACCTGATTATTTCACTTTTCAAATGGTTTAGTTTAAGCGTTAGTGGGATCAATGATTCAATCATTTGCAAATCATACGATCCATATATGAGATAAGGAAATATAAGATTTTCTTTATTGCAAAATGGTGATGTTTTACAAAGAAAATACAATTTTTAAATCTTTGTCATAAATTTATAATAGTTTGTATAATGTAGGGATTGATTTAAATCATGTAAACAACAGCAGTTTATTGACCATTAGCCTCTAGTTTAAAAGTTATACAAACATGGATTTTAAAAGTCTTTAGCCTCGCAGACAGACAACAGCTGATAGCAAAGTAAATATTTATTATACTTAATTTCTAATTTACAGAATGATATATTTGAGCCTTGAAAAACTAATTTAAGATAAAGTGATGGGAAATTTTAAAAATAGATCATATTGGATAGATTTTATTTTATATAAATACAAGGAAGTTTTTCAAATCGCTACATCGTTTTTCAGAAATTTGCTGCAAAGTCACTCCTTCAAAATCTACAGTTTCTTTGCGATCGATCATTTAACGTTATAATTAAATAATTTCGAAATTTTATTAAACGAACAGTGAGATTGAAACCTTGAGAGTGCAATATAACTGCTCTAGAATACTTTTTTACGGAGTTCCTTAAAGTTGAACACTCCTGCCAATAAATCAGCATTAATTTTAGCTTTACATACCATCCGCAATAATCGTATAATATTTTTTAAATTTGTTTGGAATAGTCGTAAAGGAAATAAAAGGTAAGTTATTATAGTAATTTCTACTCTAATTGTTTATCTTATCCTCATAAGGGGACACCCTAATTTTCTAGTAAAACTGTACTTGTCTGAATTAAGTGAACATTAATTTCAATAGTTGTTTGTAATCTAATCACATGGTTATAAAAATTGTTATTGTATAAAGAAACAAAAATAATAATAATATAAAAATAAAATAAAAACAAACTTGCAAATAAAGGGTGCGACACTAAAACCCAAAATAAAAAACAAAATTGGCAAATTTTTTCTAGCAAAAATTAAAAATTTCTGCAGATTAAATATAAAAATAAACTAAATGAAAAAAATCTAACTTGACCTAATGTCTATTACCTAACAAATAAACCCTTTAATAAAACAATTTTCTACCCTCAAGCCGAACTCTGACTTTTAAACATGTTTTTGCTTTCTTTTTCACAATTTATAAAATTTAATACATCACTTTCAATAGCAACAATAACAACATCAACAGCAATTACGAATAACTAGTAAAATCTTGATAATATTTTTCCATGACTTTTTTTTTTATTTTTTTTTTTTTTTATTTTCTGCTGAAATCACACATAAATGTGAGATTCAGATTTCTAAATCTTCTTAAAATAGCAACAATAAAATAAAAAAAGAACATAAAATATTCATACATATAAAATAAATGTAGCGGGCCGAGACATTTAAATTATGGCGCGCGATTAAGTTAGAAACAGGGATGGAAAACGAAAATATTTTTAGGTATCAAAATAAATTTCAAATAGTACTTTTTTAACCCTCAAAGTACTTAAATTAAAATGTTTATATTTATTTAGTTTTTATTTAATGCAAAACTCAAAGAATGTAATTTGTTTATTAAAAATGAAGGAAAAATAAACTAAAGGAGACAAAAGTCCAAGATCAATTCCTTAGATGTTTTGTTAATTGAGGGAGTATTTCTGTACTCTTAAATGTTAATTAGCTTAAAGAATGTACTATATTATCAACTTTTCCATCCCTGGTTAGGAAGAATCTGTTATGTTGTAATAAAAGTGTAAACGATTAAAAAAATATATACATAAAGTTAAATAATTAGATACCTGCTGAAATATGTATTCGATGTTTAGGAAGAGAAGAGAACTCTCTTAAAAAATGGCTTCTCTTAAAAAAAACACATGGTGCATGGTACTGGAACGAGGCCCTTATATACACTGTCGGACAAAATAAAGTGCGGTTTTTTACTCTTGCCATTTATTTCGTAATAATTGTCTTCTAGGTTCATTATGGTCTACTTTTTTGGTGTCCAGGTATTTGTCGTTTTATATTCTTTAATTTAATAAACAAAAGAAATTTTTGAAATATGTGCATTTCGAGTTTGGAGTTAAAGTGTTGTATTGGTCATGGATTTTGTGCGACAAAATAAAGTGACACTTTACTTAATTTCTTAAATTTGGTTCTAATTTTGAAATTTTTTGATGCAAGATGGAAGGCATATGCTTAAAAATTTTTAAATTTTAATAATCTATTCATTTAAAATTATTATTGCATTTGAAAAATAAGGATAGATTCGGCCATATTATCGGAAAGTCTTCGACCACAATCCGGTAAGATTTCTTGATTCCAGATAGAGAAAATGAATTAAGATTAATGTAATTGTCTTTAAAGCGCAACATTTTAGAATTTGAGGCCAAAAAAACATTTCATTATACAAAATTACAATTTAGAATGAAAATAATAAGAGATTGAGGGGCCAGAAACCCTAATACTGCAAAGTAAAATCGTAGCTATATCGCAATTTTCGCCAAAAAGATTCTCATATTTCTAAGCGGAGAGATAAAGGAGGAAGTAATTTTAATTATTACAAGCCTACCTGTCCAGACAAGGTTCAAACAAAAGGGTTTCATATGTACCAAATTTAAGAAAACATTTTTTATACTATCTCCTAATACAAAAATTTAAAACTTCAGATTTTTCCATGGAAGTTTCCAAAATTTTCTCAGTTTTTTAAAAGTTTTAATAAGATTTATGTTTATTCATCCAAATAACTGCATTTTAAAATGGTTCTTGGACTTTAACGATTATTTTTCTATTACGGGTCGCTTTATTACATTAGCACAACAATGATGTGACATTTACTTAGAATAGGTACTTCTAAAACTCCTATATTTGAGCTTTTTCCTGGCCGTAAAAGCTAATATATTTATAATTACTTCTTTCTTTCTTTATATATTTAAATGGTGAAACTCATTCTCTTTTGGCGAAAATATTGATATCGTTACGATTTTGCTTCGTTGTCTTAGGGTTTCTGCCCTCTGTATTTCTTCTAAATTTCGTTTTGAATTGTTATTTTGTATAACGAAATGAATATTTTAGCCTAACATTCTAAAATATTGCACTTTAAACACAAATACACTAACTTTACCTTATTTTCCTTATCTGGAGTCAAGAAATCTTTCTGGATTGTGGTCGAAGACTTTCCGATAATATGGCCGTATTCATCCTTATTTCCTAAAGTTAATAATAATTTGAATAGAATTTAATGAATATAATATTAAAACTTAGCACTTCTTAAGAATATTCCTTCCATTTTGTATACAAAAATTTTAAAATTGGAAGCCAAATTAAAGAAATTATGTACACTAAGGGAAAAAAATCGATTCAAAATCAACAACGGTTGTGCTCACATTGGTAATTTACGGTAACAGCTTTTTAATACCTTTCGTTAACAAATTTAATAGAAAACATATGTAATTTAACAATTTGATACCGAAATGGTTTCAACTTGGTGCCAATTAGGTATAGATTTTCAATAAGAATTGAACACGCAGTATTTAATTTAAACACATACGGTGTAGATTCACTATTGACACAGAATGGTATTGTTTTCAACACGTATGTGATTGATATTTCTCTGGGTGTAAAGTGTCACTTTATTATGTCGCACAAAATGCATGACCAACACACCACTTTTGCCTCAAACTGGAAATACACATATTTCAAAAACTTATTTTGTTTATTAAATTAAAGAATATAAAACGACAAATACCTGAACACCAAAAAAGTATACCATTATGCACCTAGAAGACAATAATTATGAACTAAATAGCAAGAGTAAAAAACCGCACTTTATTTTGTCCGATAGAGTATATATATGTTCCATTGTGGACTGATATATGTATATGACATTTTATAGAATGATTTTCTCTTCAACGATACGTAATTGTGCCAAATTTTATGTATAACAACATTTAGCACTTTTAACTGAGGGAGGGTGTATTATATACTCGTATTTAATTGTGAATCGATAATAGTGAAATTTAATAGTGTGATGTACAATTTTACAAAAGTTATTTGGCTCAAATTATTCACGTTCAAGTGATTTTCATCAGTGGAACTTATGTGGAAACTATGGTAAATTATGGATCGATTTCATAGAATTTATGCTCATATAAATCTTATTTGTGCCAAATTTCAATAAAATATTTCTATATTTAAAGAATTTATAGGATTAATACGCATTTGTGCTAAATTTAAATTATTATCAAGATTTAATCTTAAGTTTGATTACAAGGTTTACAAGTGCAGACAGACATCGTTAAATCGACTTGAAATGACATTCTTAACTATCGATATACTTAAGATTAGGCTCGAAGTGCCAACTGCAAACAAATTCTAATAAATCTGTTATAGCGGTTATACGCACCTTTTACTCGTAATTAAAAATATTACAATACTCAAATCTTTCCGTACAAACGGTGAGTTAATATTTTATTTGCGAGTTAGAAACTCACAAAAAGTAATAGTGATTAGTGAAACTAATTGCAAATAATGTGTACGACGTTACCACTTCCTTTTAAGTTCATAGGATTTTCTATAACAATACATAGTTGTATTTTTCCCATCTGGCACAACAAAAAGGATAATATATTTCTTTAAGCAAAAAGATAGTCAATTATTATACCCACCATCAAAAAGATGGAGGGTATATTGATTTTGTCATTCCGTGTGTAACATGTCGAAGGAATCATCTAAGACCCCACAAAGTATATATATTCTGGGTCCTGGTTAGATTCTGAGTCGATCTAGCTATGTCCGTCCGTCTGTCCATCTGTTGAAAGCAGGATAGCGCTCGAACGGAGCAACGTAGGGAGACGAAATTTGGCACAAACATTTGTCTTATATAAGGTTTGTTTGGGATTGAAAATGGGCAAAATCGGTTTGCAAACAAAAAAGTTATGGGCTAAAGACTAGGAACACAGGGTGTCCGTTTTATACTTTTCTGCTGATATTTCTGCAACAAAAGCATGTACGATTGCGAAATTTTGTACATATAATTTGGGTATCGATATCAACTCGGAAGCCAAAAATGGGCGTGGTCCGCTCACTTTACCGCCCTTCTCCCATATAAGGTGAAAATCAATGAAATTGTGTTCAAATAGTTCAAGGACTAATGCAAACTCGGAAACAAAAAATGAGCGTGGCCCGCCCACTTTACTGCCCACTTTACCGCCCACTTTACCACCTCTCATATAACTTAAAATGTGAAAAAGTTGATGGTGGGTATATAGATTCGGCCGGGCCGAATATTTGCGCTTGTTTAAAAATTATTTTAGTTTGTTTAGTGCGTATAAATGTAATATGTATCTCTTAAACTACTGGTCGGAACGAATTGAGAGCCCAAACACAAGAAAGCGGATTTTTTTAAATAAAGATTTAGCAACTAAAACAACACAGCGGAATCCGCTGAAAATTAAATTATATTTTATTTTTACAACGGTTTCTCAAAAGCTCTCATTTTCTCACTCACTCTCTGTCTGTCAGTGTTGCCGTTGTTGCAAAATGAATCACATAAGTTTACATTAAATTTATATAAGAAAGAAAGAGATAGATAGATTTGCCTTATATTTTTTATGTATGGAATTTAAGAGAGGAAGATACATATTTTTTTATATATGTAGTTTTGTTGTTGCCAAACACAAAAAATATAAAGAAACAAAAACAAAATATATATGAAATCCGCTGCTGGACACCGTCTTCATTTAAGAGCTCAAACACGACCAAACGGATTTCAACGTTGTTTTCCGCTCTAAGAGAGAAATGCAAATTAAATGAAAACGGAATCCAGCAGCGGATTTCATATATATTTTGTTTTTGTTTCTTTACATTTTTTGTGTTTGGCAATAACAAAACTACATATATAAAAAAATATTTATCTTTCTCTATAAATTACATACATAAAAAATAAAAGGCAAATCTAACTATCTCTTTCTTTCTTATATAAATTTAATGTAAACTTATGTGATTCATTTTGCAACAACGGCAACACTGACAGAGAGGGAGAGTGAGAAAATGAGAGCTTTTGAGAAAACGTTGTGAAATTAAAATAGATTTCAATTTCCAGCGGATTCCGATGTGTTGTTTTAGTTGTCAAATCCTCATATAAAAAAAATAATCCGCTAGGTTGTGTTTGGGGTCTAATTTGCATTTCTCTCTTAGAGCGGAAAACAACATTAAATTCCGTTTGATTGTGTTTGGGCTCTTAGAGCTGAAAACAACATCCGACATCGCTTGCTTGTGTTTGGGCTCTGAAATTTTTGAGTTTAGAGGAAGACTGTGATAATATAGGATGAGGTAGAGGGTGTAAAAGTTACCTCCTTTTCGTTCAAACCGAATATAACATTCTCACTTGTTTATTATTATCAGAGACTTTCCCTTCTACTGTTTAATCTCTGATGATCATCACCATAATCATCTGTTTAAGTTATTTTTAAGTCAAAATATTTACTTGACTCAATCCGTAATTTGTTTTATTCAATATTTATTAATAAATAATAAACAACAAATCTACAGTGGCAGTTACTAAAAGACAAACAATAATAAAGTCAATACAATAATTTTGAGTATTTACTCTCAATGTTTACAGAAAAAATGTTAGAAGTTTAAACAGAAATCAATACAAAGTTAATGTTGAGTCGTTAAAAAAAAAAAAAAAAAAAAAAAAAAAATAAAAAATAAAATTAAATTTATTTTGATTGCAAAAAATTAAATGCTGCAAAAATTAATAAAAAGTAAAAAAAAAATGTTTCAAATAAATAATGTTCTAAAAACACGCCCTCTAAAAAAATAGTCACATTTTATTAAAATCTCATGATTAAAGATCGCGTGTTGTCTTAAATTCTTTCTAATTCTTTCTAAAAAATTATATTTTTTTTTTTTTCAAATTTGAACTTGGCCTACATAAAAGATTATTGCAAATCATATATTTTGTTTCCATTTTATCACCTCATTTTTGACAAATTGTTTATGGAATAAAACGTGGTCAGTTCTAATCAGTGTTGCCAGTAGTCTTATTGAAACTAATTTAAATAAATCCGTTTCAAAAAATAATAATAATAAATAACAAGCGCGAATATATTCGGCCCGGCCGAATCTATATACCCACCATCAACTTTTTAAAATTTTACGTTATATGGGAGGGGGCGGTAAAGTGGGCAGTAAAGGGGGCAGACCACGCCCATTTTTTTGTTTCCGACTTTACATTGGTCTTTGAATTATTTGAACACAATTTCGTTGATTTTCACCTTATATGGGAGGTGGGCGGACCACGCCCATTTTTGGTTTCCGAGTTTATATAGACCCCCGATCTATACGTACAAAATTTCGTTGTCGTACGTGCTTTTATTGAAGAAATATTATCAGAAAAGTATTTAACGGACACCCTGTGTTTCTAGTTTTTAAAAAATAAATTCGGAATTATACATATTAAAATCTAAGTTTAAGTTTAATTAGAAGGAGAGAGATATCTTCCCTTAATGATAAGTATGTAAAAGTTCACGTAAATCTTAACATTGAGATGTAATATTTTGAGAATCATATAAGAACATACTAATCTTCATTTCTAGAGGGGTACATTTGCAACTTTTTTATGTGAGGCACTTTAATAAATATAATAATAAATATAATTTGTGAAAATTTGAATACAAATTTTTTTCTCATATATTAATTATGGATATAGTTATTGTGGTCATATCGTTCGATGTCAATTTTTTCCAATAACTCCTAAAAAATGTTTAATTGATATTTTCAGTATTTAAAAACTCACAGATTCTTTCAATTTCTTAAATGCCCCTAATCGAATTACTTTAACTGTTTCAAGATGACATTGAGTCATTTAAATACATACACACAACATATGTATAAACACTGGCTTTAATTTAAATTATGCGATTATTACTGCAACCCATTGTCAGTGTTGCCAGATAAGGGGTTTTTCCCCAAATTGAGGATTTGAACTTTCATTTGGGACAGATTTTCTTTGGGAGGAATTGCAGTATTTTTTTTTTCTTAATTTATATTTATTGGCTATTTTCGATAAATTTTCAATTTAAAGAATCAAGATAAATTTTCTAGAAAAATGTTGATAAGTTTTAATTTTGAACAAATCTCGATAAATTCTATATATAGAAATTTTTCTTTCAATATTAAATTTATAGAAAAATTTTACTTATTTTCTTTTTATAAAAAATTTCGATAAACTTTTTATTTTTAATATTATAAATTTATAGAAAAGTTTGTTAAATTTCCTCTTTAAAGAAAATATCGGTTCGTTTCAATTAATTAAAAAATAGCTGAGAATTCTCAAAATTTTAAAAAATTTGTATTTTCTTTTTATGGAAAAAATTTCAATAAATGTGTTCTTTTTAAGAAAATTAAGGGCAAATTTCATTAAATTTTCTTTTTTCACAAATTTTTAATACTTTTTATAGATAATTTTCGAAAAAGGTTTTCTTTTTAATCTTTTTTTTTTTTTTTTTTTTTCTTAAGAAATTTTATATAAATTTTCTATTTATCAGAAATTTAGGAAAATTTGCGAAAAATTTATTTTTATTGCAAATTTTCATTTGCGTAAATAGTCTTTACATAGGATATTTTGGACAGATTTTCTTTTTATAGAAACTTTTCGAAAATTTTTCTGTTTACAGGAAATTTTCGATAAACGAGATTTTCGATAGATTTGTTTTTATAAGAAATTTGTGATAAATTTTATTTTTTCGACAACTTTTTATAAATAATTTTCAATAAATATTCCTTTCTACAAGACGTTTCCGATATATTTTTATCGGAAATATTAGAAATATGTTCTTTTTATAACAAATATTCGATAAATGTTATTTTTATAGGAAATATTTGGTAGAATTTTTGCTTATAGGTAATTTTTGATAAACATACTTTTAAAGAAAATTTTTGATAATATTATTTTTATAAGAAATATTACTTAAATGTTCATTTGGTAAGACAATTTTTGAAAAATGTTCTTTTTACAGGAAGATATCGATAACTTTCCTTTTCATAGGACAATTTCCCTAAATTATTATATTTAACCAATAGAGTTCATCAAATCGACTTTCGAATAATCGAAAATCTACTTTTTATTGTAAAAAGTCATAAAGTCGAAATCGATTTTTTGATTTGAAAATTGTCGATAAATCGACTTTCTTGATGCCAAAAAAAAATAGTCGGAAAAAGTTAAAAAAAATGATTCTATTTAAAAGGAATAGTTTCTTAGCAGCTTTTATTAAATAAAAATAAAAAGTCATATCGCAGCTAAGTTCATGCTGCAAATATTCTTTTTTAGTTATTTACTGAAATTTTCCTTATTTTAAGGTGGATAAGCATTTCTTGTGACAATCGTTAAAACTAAAATTTACGTTTATTTTGTTAACTAACTAACTGGAAATTTTAAACATCTAAACTTAAAACCTTATCTGATAATAACGTAAATTGGAAACTCTTTCAAAGAATTTAGGTCTTTGTTCAGAACAACAAGCGAATTCCTTAAAAATGAAATTTGTATGAAAACTATTAAAAAAAAACACTTGGCAAAATTTGTAATTTTCAAACAATTTGATTTGAATAATGAATCGGCACTAAATAAGGTACCCCGATTAAATAATAAAATGCAAAATATGGGCTTTTTAGTAAAAAAAAAGTAATAGAAGTAAAATTTTCAAAAAAAAAAAAAAAAAACGGTTAGCCGAAAGAAAAAAACCGAAAATAAAAATTACTCGAAACCGGTTGGTTTTAAAGAAGCAAAAACCCGTTTTCCGGATTCGCTTTTTGAATACACTACTAGCAGCTTAAGGTATCGATTTAAAAAATATTATTTTTATATTCAATACATTTCCTTTTTATCTCAAGTTTTTGATACATTTTCTTTTTACTGGAAATTTTTGGTAAATCTTCTTATTAAGAAATCAATCACATTTTCAATTAAATTCCCATTAATCGGAAATTGTAGAAAATTTGTTAATTTTTTTTTCCTTTTTATTGGAATTTTCCGATAAATTTCCATTTAATGTGAAATTTTTGATAAATTATCTTTTTAAAAAAAAATCGTTAAATTATTTCTTATTTGAAATTTTCGATAAATTATGTTTTTACCGCATATTGGGGAACTTTTCATTTCTTATTTTTTTTTTTTAGATAAACTTCCATTTAATCGCGTATGTTTGATAAATTGGCTTTTTAAATTTCCTTTTAATTGAAAATGCTTGATATATTTCCACTTTATCGAAAATAAATTTCCTTTTAATCGAAAATGTTTAATATGTATATATATATATATATATATATATATATATATATATATATATATATATATATATATATATATATATATATATATATATATATATATATATATATATATATTAAGGCGACTAATTCAAAAAAGTGACTTTGTTACCCCCCTCAAAATTTGCTCTGATATGTTTCCTGATGTTACACAAAATATTTCGGTTCTACTGCTGACCGTTCGTGAGCTGGACTATTTTTTAAAAAGGTCTTTTTTACAGTTTTTTTAACTTTTTTGTATTTTCTCCCAAAGCAACATATTGGTGGTGTGGTGTGGTATCATTTAAAAGCTATTTGGAAGGTGCTTCCATTGGTATATAAAACATATCTAAGAATGACCTCAATATTTTTGTATTCCATGAAACATCCTATTTTTTAAGGTTTTGTTTACAACATTGTTTGTTACTTTTATTGAAAATTCAAATCAATACATTTCTACTTGCTTTTGGACATGAGTTTTTGGTATCTGTTTAATATTTGTTTTAAAATTCTTTAAATTTCTTGGTTTATCACACAAACAATCTGATTTAAAATTGTATAAAAACATGGCCAATATGGGTATCAAAATTCTTCTTTTGATAAGAACTAACTGTTTAATTGAACGGAAATTACAAAAATGTTAAAATAGAAACAAAAAACATCAACGGAATATGTAAAAACTAAAGTTATGTTTTATAAAAATGTTTTTGTGATTCAATTTATGCGCAAAACTTGTACGATTTAACTATACAGCCTGTTCAATCTTAACTGAGTTATTTAAAGAGTCATAACTATTATTTTACATGTTATTTGAATAATTTCATTAAAATCATTGGTCTCTTTCTAGGACTGCTGGGAATAAATCCGCAATTTATTATATTGTATAACGTTTTACAGTCAATAAACGTTTTCAATACATAAAATTGTCATATTTTTAGTTCTTTACGGATTTTTGCATTCACTGTTAATGTTATTTATTGATTTCATTCTAATAATTGCTAATTTGTAAATATTTTAATTCCAATTGATAGCTCTTATCAAAAGAAGAATTTTGATACCCATATTGACTATGTTTATGTAAAATTTTAAATCAGTTTGACTGCCTGATAAACCACGAAATCGAAAGAATTTTGAAATAAATTATGAACAGTCACCAACAACTCATACCTAAAAGCAAGTAAAAATTTAAAAATTAGAATTTTCATTAAAAATAACAAACTATATTTTGAAAAAACCTTAAAAAATAGTATGTTTTGTGGAATTAAAAATTATTGAGGTCTCTCTTGGATGTGTTTTATATACCAATGGACGCGCCTTCCAAATACCTTTTAAATGATACCACATTTTATATCTGTTCCTATGGGAGAAAATACAAAAAAATTAAAAAAAACTGGAATAAATACCTTTTTTAAAAAAATGGTCTAGCTCACGAACGGTCAGCAGTAGAACCAAAATATTTTGGGGAACATCATAAAACATATCAAGGTAAATTTTGAAGGGGGTAACAAAACCACCTTTTTTCTTTCCATAGGGAGTGGGTCGCCTTAATATATATATATATATATATATATATAATTTTTTTTTTTTTGTAAAAAATATATACAAATTTTTCTTTTAATCAGAAATATTCGATAAATTACGTCTTTTGGTAAAAATTTTGCTAATTTTTCTTTTTTTGTCTGAAACTTTTTGACAACTTTTCTTATTTGGAAACTTTCTATAAACTTTCTTTATATCTATTATTTTTTTATAGAACATTTTAGATAAATTTCCTTTCAAACGACAATTTTTAATACATTTTCTTTAAATCGGAAATAGATTTGCTTTTAGTCCGAAATTTTCGATTAATCTTTTATAGAAAATATTTAAAAAATTTCCTTTTAATCAGATATTCGTTACATTTTCTTTTATAAATTTTCGATAAATTTTTATCTTAACTGAATTTTGATAAATTTTCTTTTTGTTTGGAAATTTGGACATTTTCTATAAATTTTGTTTTATTTAGAATTTTCGATAAATTTTGTTTTATATAAAAATTTTCGATAAAAGTAAATTTATCGAAAATTTTGAAATAAAATCGCAAATTGATTTTAATTTTTCTTTTTTTATCGGAAATTTTCAATAAAATTCCCTTTAATCAGAAATATGTACTCGATAAAATTGCTTTTTATAACAAATTAAAAAAAATCTTCATAACTAATTTTTAATTAATTGCATTTTTAAAGAAAATTTATTTGAAAAATGATATTCGTAAAAATCACTTTTTATGGAATAATTTTAATGATTATTTTATACATTTATATTAAAATATTTTGGGAACTAAATTTATGACTATACATATTTAAAAATTGGCATATTTGGAGATATGAGCCAAATTTATCTGGCAACACTGCTTGTTTAAAAAATTGTTTGTATTACAATAATAACAATTGAAAACAAAAACAATTTACTAATAATTTACAAAAAAAAAAAAAAAAAAAACGAAAAAAAGACTTACCTTTCATAGATAAATCCATAATATTTGATTGCATGGAACCCGAGGGACCCTTAAAACATTTTCGTCGACTAGAACTCGAAGGCATGATGTTGATCTTATTCCCCACTACACGGGCCAGTTGTATATTCAAATGAAACCAGCACTTGAAATTTTATAAAAACGAAAATACTCCCGCATAAAAACAACAATAATAAACACACTTTTCTCTTTGTATTGTTTCCTCTTCTTCTTTTTTATACCAATTACTTAGTGGAGGGGGTGAAAAACACTTGATTTTAAATTCATAAAAATATAAAATTATTTTTATATTCTCTTGCACTTTTAATACTTTTTACATACAAAACTAAATTATGTATGTATGTTTTTGGCTTCGAATGGGAGGGGGCGAGTTTTACAATAAAAAGATTATGCGTTTGTTTTTTTAAGAGAGTGTTTAAAAGAGGGCAACAAATTAAAGTTTTACTTTCTCTGCAAGTATAATGAAATGCGTAAAATGCACTCAATCTTTTTTCATAATGTTTACACACAATGTAAACAAAAAATGTACTAGAAGAAGAAAAAAATCTCGTACTGTAAATCACGTGCTAGTTTATTTTAAGAATTTTAGTTTTTTTATCTTTTTTGTTGTTCAATTATATAATTTAATATTATTATTGTTGTTGTTGTTTTTTGTTGAGTTCTCACCACTTATTAAAAGTTGAAATAAATCGCTTTACGACGAAAGTGATCTTAAGGAGATTTAGAACAACACTAAAGTGTATTTCTTGCTGTCAGCCTGTAAGTCGTTTATTTCCATTTGTATGGATGTTTGTTTATCTGTCCGTCCATAAATCTACACACAAACACACACACTTTCAACTAAACTTACATAAATACAGCAATGCGTTTTTTTTAATTTTTTGTTTTTATTATATAAGAAATTCTTCACTTGCGGTGAGTGAGAGAGTTTATTAGCTAGTGAGTGAGTGTATTAGCAAGGCATACAGACGGACTAAAATCTTGTTGCATTTGATTTCTTTGCATTTCTATTGCACCCAACAACATGGAGGGTGGTTGCTGTCGATGTTATTGTTGGCGACTCTCATTAATTAGTTAAGTTGACAAGTTTTAAAGTTTGATTTTTTTTTTTTTTTCTTACTGGCCGGTAGACAGACAGGTTGACTGACTGGTGCAATGTTTTTCAATTTAATGTTTGTTTGCTTGTTCTACTTAGTAGTGATTGCATTACAAAAATAGTCAATTGCAATGAGAGGAAAGCGAACGAGTGAGAATGTTTTATTTGCTCATTTGAAGTTGTTTTATTTTTGTAAATAACGGAAAATTTATACATTTCTGTTGTTGTACAAGTTATTTTTGCAATTGTTATTATAATATTATATAAGGCTTATGTAATGGAAATAATTGCAATAGAGTTGCCTAGTGTTTAAATAAAAAATATTTACTTTGTAGATAAATAGTGCTGATTTACTGAGTGGGAATTAATTAAGAAAGGGAATGTTTATCTAAATGTTTTAGCAGTTAGAGGATGAAGTTTATTTGTTAAGACTGAATGATAAATTTAAGAGATTTTTTTTATCTAACAATTATTATCAAATGTAACATATGTAAGTAAGTATTTTAGTGGTTGTGTGTGAAAAACATCTTTTGGAATAGGTAATAGAAAAAGTTGTTTGAAAAAGGTTATATTTTTAACGGGAACATTTTTTTAATTGCTATGATACCCTACACCATTGTGTATGTGCTCCAAAATTCGCGGAGGTGTATTTTATTGTGGGTCAATACTTGTAAAAAGTGTAAAATAAAACATACGAATACAAAATATTTCGTTGATACTAGAGTTCTCAATTATTAAACATTGAAGGTAATCAACTAAAATTTCACAATTTTTAAAATTATTCGTGTGATCGAATAAAATTTTAATTTTCTTCGTTTAATCGAAAGAATAAGGAATAAAATATATTGTTCGAATAATTAACTATACATTTCAAAAATTAACCGTCAGATTAGATCAAATCGTTCGAAAATAATAAAAGAATTGTTCCTCGAATAATCGAATAATTTTTATTCGAATGACAACCCTAGTTGATACACCCTGCCAACATTTTTATTCAAATTTAAACTAAAGTGTAACCTCATGTTGTTGATAACAGTCGAATATAATATACATAATTTTCTTATCCAAGAAGAGTCACCGTTGGGGAAGAAGTGTGCAGCAATTCTAATACTTTTTTAATCACACTATTAAGTGCATTTTGTTTGGTTGTCAAATTAGAGTCATTTTGAGAAATAAATGAAGCCACATTTTCCATCCGAATTTTGAATAAATAGTAAAAAATATGTAATTTTTTATCGAAGAAGTGTAATCGTTCGGAAAGAAATATGCAGCTGTTTTAATACTTTTTAGATGACACTATTTAGTGCATTTTTGGGGTATCGAAATGGTGTCAGTTAAGAATGAAAATGTAGCTTCAAATTACTTTTTACTTGAATGTTTTATTCACTTTATTATATTTTAAATTTGTTAAAATTTTATGAAACTTGCTTAAAATTTGGTTTGTTTTTATGATCAGTTTTTAATTTAAACTTAAAAAATCAATTCTTTGCCTTTCAAGGTAACACGCCTACTATACACCATCGCACAGTATGAGATTTTCGCATTCTGAGTGATCAAAAGTATATATATTTGTATTTAAGAAAGCTATATTGAAGAAATTTGGCACAAACTATTTTCGTAACACCAAGCTGATTTCGTGCTTCTCCTGGGCTTCTTCGGATAATTGGCCGATAGGTACAATACATTTTTCTGACATCTTTCCCATGAAATAAAATTGTATGTAGTGTAGCGGGCATATAAAACCATTTATAGTTTTGCAGATAAATATTTCTAGTCTCTATGGCATAATTTTCAAAGGCAACAGAATCAATTTCAATACCACATCCGAGAGTTTCCAAAATAATGTGAAAGTGCTTTAGAAATTCTACATCTAGACCAATCATTTCTGCAGTCTTTTCGGCATTACGAAAAAAAAAAAAACGTCTTGCAGTGTTACCATCATTATAATTGCCAGAATTGACAAATCAATCTCTTTTTTCAACCAATTTCTATTTGAGTTCAAAAACCTAGCTAACATCCATTTTGAATTGATTTGATTAATTATTTTGTTTGAAAATGATTTTATTGAATCAATGTCAATAATTTTGTTTGATGTTGTACTAATATTTCCAGAAATAAACTCAATAACACTCAAACTTTTCATCTTCTTTGATGCAAGAAATCAAACGTAAAAAATTTGTTGGTGAGAAATAAGTTGACACATGATTAGTAATTGCTTTGCGAATTGAAAAGATGCAAATTGGTGCAAAATTTTATTACTTTGCAAGACCACCTATCAGCAATTACAAAAGTGCCATTTAGATAACGGGACTTTGTGGGACTTTTTAATTTTTGTCCAATAAAAATTAATATAGAGACAAAAAATTATAAAAATAATTTGAAGACCGAAAATTCCCCACGATTGTTTCTTTGATAAATTTTTTCAAATTATTATTACTTTCTGTAATAGATAACACATCAGCCTTTAAAGTAAAAAAAGATTCATAAAAATCCTTCTTAAAACAAAAAAGTTACAAACATTCAAAATTGAACTTCTCGCCAAAAAAATACTTCTCATAATAGTATTTGTCTTCAACTACAGTGCTGTTTAAGCTGTCGTTACTTAATAACGGTTAACATTTTTTTAATACTTTTTATATTTTTCAGTTATCTGGAAGGTTCTTAATTAGAATAACCTACTTTTTTTCAAAAATTTTGCGGTTTTGATCAGCTATATTGTTAAAATCACACACTGTGCATCGTCTTCACATTTTTTTGTTCTTAATTTAAAACAAATGTAACGTTTTTTCTTTTTTTAACTTTTGAAAGATAAAAAATCGAAATTAATTTTTGTAAAATTGTTTAATTAGGAAAATAACATCTTGAGAATATTAAAAAGAGTAATTTTTCTGATAATGGAAAAACTATCACCTAATTGCTAGCCCTGCCAGAAATTTAAGAATTTAAAAGATTTCTGTTTTACTTTTGGGTGATTCAAGAAAGTGGGCTTTATATGGGAGCTATGGTAAATTATGAACCGATCCTAATAAAATTTGACACCTTCATTTCTACTTTTATAAAACTTATTTGCGTCAAATACTAATTAATTGATTCATTTGTATTGGATTTATGCACATTAAAGTGATTTTCAGAAGGGGGTTTATGTATATGGGAGCATAAAGGTTGCTACTTAAGTATACAAAATTTCTCAACACTGAATTTTATTAAAACATTGATATATTTAAAGCATTTATAATCGTTTTAAAAATGAAAAATATTCCCAAAATCACCAAAAAAAAAATAAAATGTTTTATTATAAAAGTCTGCTCTGCAATTGTAAGAATTATAATATAGGCATTGCTAAGGGGCACTTATAATCAGGGTTTGATTTTAATACTATATTTATCACATTTTGCAATAAATATCTGCTGCTAGCAAAAAAAAATACTAAAAATATTTTTACTGTTTAATTTATGTTTATAAATGCAACTAAAATTACTTTTTATTTTGCAGTATTGTCAATAAAAATTGCAGCGTTTATTTACAATTTATCGTAGCATAAACAAAAAGTATTCAACTCGTACATAAATTAACATAGAAAAATAATACTCGTGTTTTAGTCTTGTATACATAATTTTTTCGGAAACATATAGCACACGAACAATTTTTCTTCGTGTGCTGTAAAAACTGTTTAGGTTTCAACGAAACCGAAATGGATAAGACACCACGAATGCTGATGAAGTGTGTAGCGGCACAGAAAATACGTATTCCATTCTGCTGGTGTCTAATTATAGTCCACAAGCCTGCTTTGGTACCGCCAAACAGAGACAACAAGGCAATTTACGATTGCAAACTTGTTTATGGTCCTTCGAACCGGATGTCGGCTTACGACACTATGTTACCACATCTTAAACAGCGTTTATGACGCTAGGTTCAACCTCTTTTTTACTTGCCCCAAACGCCTGGCGCTGCTAACTGAGTCCCTCAAAATTGCACCCAGTGCAAGGCGGGCGACATGTTTAGGTTTCAATGAAACCGAAATGGATAAGACACCACGAATGCTGATGAAGTGTGTAGCGGCACAGAAAATACGTATTCCATTCTGCTGGTGTCTAATTATAGTCCACAAACTCTGCTTTGGTACCGCCAAACAGAGACAACAAGGCAATTTACGATTGCAAACTTGTTTAAAAACTTTTTAGCAAATTTTCTTTGTTTTGATTTTGCAACTATAGTTTTTTTAGTATATTTATTTAAGCAATTTTGTTGCTACTAAAATTTCTTCTATGAAGAATAAAACATATATTTCAAAATTCAATACAGAGCCTAATAGCTCTTGAAATTATGCATCATTTGACATATACCTCGTTAATGTGCCCTCAACAGAAATGCTGTAAGAGGTACCCAAACTTGGAGAGAAAAAACGTGAATGGCTCCAAGAGGTGCCTTTTTCGCGAGGCACACTCGCAAAGTTATTTCAGTGAAGCTAGGGTATAGCGTTACCAAAGAAGGTTTTCAAATGACATTTAAAAATCATTGTGGCGTTTTAAAATATTAATTTGCTAATCGTGTATAGCTATTTTAAGGAATTCAGCAATTTTGCATATTTTGTTATAGCGGATGTTGGCGTTATAAATAAATTTTAAACTAAAATATGTTACTGGGCTTAGAACGCGATGTTTTAAGTTTTAAATTAATCGTCGAGGCACACCCAAAGCGCTATATAAAATTTGCGGTGATATATGTCAATATGTAGCTGATTTAATACCATATATCAAAATCAATATGGCGTTAAAAAAAATACGATTTTGCATTTAATGCAACTTTAGAAATTTGAGTAAATGCAATTAAAAAATGCATATAAATGACATTGTCTTGTTACTTAATTTAAAAAAATGGCGAATTTTGCAATAAATGGATGAATATGAACAAGACTACATCACTAAAAACTGAATTTTGCAAATTTTATATGAAGGTTTAATAATTATTAAATCGCTAATATATTGACGCATACTTAACTTATCGCGATATTTTTAATTTGTATTTTAGATACGGCATTGTAGAGTACATAAATGCAATCATTTTTGATTTAGGACTATAAATAGAATTTTGGAATTTTTTTTATAAATTTTTATCTTAAACCTCCACAACATTGACGCTATTCGGTAAAAGTCATTCACGCGAACAGATCTATGTTCTACTAGAGTCAAGGAATATTGATACAAAATATCGTTGATGTGCCATTTAAAAATTTTCGAAATTTTTTTGAACATCAAAAGTAAACGAGTTTGAAGAATTTATGCTTTTATTGGAATTTTTATTTAAAGTTCTACATAATATATATTTATATTAAAAATTGTGTGTTAAATAATATTTCCCGAATCACTTCGCGAAGCCCCACCAATGCCCTTACGGACTCCTTGTGGGTCGCGAACCCCCATTTAAGAACCGTTGGCTTAGTCACTCAAGTTTCTAATTCTATTAATTTTTGAGAATAAGGCACACTTCGTTAAAATTTAACAGTTAACAGTTGAAAATCATATTTTGGTATTATATACAGTGTTGAAAAAAATAATAGGGACACTCAAATTTTTCACTATATTCTTACTTTTCTATTTACTATTCCATAAATATTAAAAAGTATATACATAAAATTAAATAACTTCAAATATTTTAACTTATAAAGCTTATAAAGCAAAAATAAGGAACTAGTTCAGCCAAAAAAATATATTTTTTTAAAAAAGGCCTGGAAAAAACAATAGGGACACTTAATGTTTTGCAAAAAATATTTTATTTTTTTTAACATTACCATAATTTCCAAACACTTTTTTAATACTTGGTTGAAGATCCTTTCATTTTTATAACATCCATTTTTATAACATCGCACATACCTCGGGCGGAATTGAGTACCAGGTTTCTTGAATTTTTTCTCACAACTCGTGTTTATTTTTTTATTTAAAGCTACCAATTTTATTTTTGAGGACTCCTTAGAGATTTTAGAGATGTTAATGACGGCTACTCCATTACAGGCACCTCATTCTGCTGAAACCACGTTTTGACGCTTCTAGCGGATCATTATCCTGCATGAATTCCCATTTTAGTGGCATTTCATCCTCAGCAAATGGAAGCATTTTATTCTGGAGAATGTTTACATAGTCAGCAGCATTAATTTTTCCCTGAATCCAAACTATTGGACCAACTCCAGAGGTCGAAAAACATCCCCATAGCATTATAGAACCACCACCGTGTTTGACGGTTTTTTTTATATTTTGGATCAAATTCAGCACTTGCAGGACGACGTACAAATGATTTTCCGTCAGATCCTAATAAATTGACTTTTTTTCGTCTGACAATAGTACATTGTTCCAGTTTTTACGCACAGGTGTCGCCTGGAAAATTCCAACCTTTTTTGTATGTTTTTCTTGATCAATAGAGGTAATTTTCTCGGACCGCGTCCCATTAATCCGACTTCCTGCAGCCTATTTCTTATTGTTCGACTTGTCACTGAAGCACACAATTAATTTTTAAGGATACTTGATGACATAAAGGGGTTATTTTTGGAAACTCGAACTAAATGTTGGTCAAAACGCGCTGACGTTTTACGCTTTCTACCTCTACCCAATAAGCACACAAATTTCAATAATTCAAGCTATGGAAAATTTTGCTGGAGTGCGACATAAATTCAAATATTAAAATACTTTAAACATGAAATATTATTGAAAAAAATTAAATTTTTCAAGTAAAATAAATTTGACTGGAATTTAAATTTCCTTATCACTGGAGAATGCTATTGAATTAAAGTGTAGTACTATTTTAATTCAATGCTTGGTACTGGATTCAAGGCTCGAAATACATTTGGTTTCAACTTGAATTCCAGCGAAAATGCTTATTGGGTAGTTTCATGACTTTTTTCGAATGAATGGCATTGAATACTTTAGTTTTGGAACACTTCATTATCTGTGCAATTTTTCTAATTGATAACCCGTCCGAATTTAATTTAAGAATAACATTTTTTTCAGATTCAGTACAATAAACACCACGGCCCATTTTCAAATTTATTTACCGAAGACATAAATCATAAACACTAAACCAATATGATAAAATTAATCACATAAACATTGCTTTATGTATTTTGAATATGTTTATGTTAAAAATAATAATTTTTTTATTGACTAATGGTAATTTTTTGTAGTTTTTGTTCACTGACTTTTTTTGCAAATAAATATAAAATAAAAGCGCAAAAGAGAAAAAGTAAACAAATAATGAAATTCTGTTATTTTAGGAACAGTTAAATAGCGGGACCCCCCCAAAAAAAACTTAATATAAAGAAACTGCTTGCATCTGTTTGCTAAAGTAAGGGTTGTCCCTATTATTTTTTCCAACACTGTATATGAAGTATGGTGAAGTTGGCGGATCGCGCGCATTGACACACATACGGACGAGCATTATCAGAATCTTACGCGGACCCAGAATATATATTTATACTTTATGGGGTCGATTTTTTCGACATGTTACTAACGGAATGATAAACCCAATAAATCCCTATCTTTTTTCATGTTGAGTATACAAATTGCAATGTATAAATACATAAATATGGTTATTCTTCATTAACAAATTAATATTAAATATTTTTTTATTATATTTTACTTTTACCAAAAAAAAAAAAAAATAATAATAATAATAATAATAATAAATAATAAGACATAAGATCAAAGAACTTTAAACAATAGACCGCATGTCTCCTCCTAAAAACAAAAGCGGAACAAACAAAATCATATAAATTTTTTTATCATTGATAATTTTACTTGCCTCATATGGTTATTAAAAAAGTGAAATAATTTAATACGTTTTTTTTATTATTATCTTTAGTTATTTTGTTTATAATTTTATTTTAGTGTCACACCATTTGACGTGGAAATCCATTCATGTCAAGATCCAAATTATAAACCCTGCTATTGTTTTTTATGCATAATTTTAGATAAAATTTTGTATGTAAAAATATTTATATGTATAAAACAAGTAGTTTTAGGGAATGTCATTGTGAGTTGAGAGAAGAGTTTTACATTTTTTTATAAAACTTATAACAATTATTGAGTAATGGTATTAAATAGTGGCTATTTGTTTTTAATTAAACATCAAAGGGAAAAAACATGTTTATCGAAGGAAATTAAATAGATACGTATTTTTGCTGTCATTGGAAATTTTTTATAAGAGATAAAAATTTAAATAAGCTTTTATTAAAAGGCGTAATATACATACATAAATATACTACAAGGTTATTTTGTATATATAAAAAAAAAACACAAAAGTATATATTTTAGGAAATAAAATTTCGCTAAAATCTTTTTGTACATTATTAAATTTTTTGTTTTATCTTGAATCCCGGCAATTTTAAAACTTTTGAAGTATGAACAATTTTAGTATATGATTTTTTTTTTCCTTTAAAATTTGATTAAATTTATTTATAAACTCCTCAAAATATGTAAGTAATTTAGTTTAAATTTGAATTCTATTTTATTTTAAAGATTTACCCTAAAGTATGCTACATATTTTAAATATCATGTTAATTTACATTAATGTGTACTCTGTTGCAGAGATCTGAGCCAGCCAGCTTTACAGGTGGCAGAGTTGTGCCGCCGATTATTTTTAAGAGCCGCCGCCACCGTGAAAATTTCGGCTTAACACGACTTAAATACAGCCGCCAATTTTGGTCAAACTTTTATTAAATTCAATGTAAACCCTTTAGCAAATTCATCACATTCTTGAAATTTAAAATTTTAATATTATTTTTTTTTAGAAATTTTTCATAACTTTTCTTATGATGTCGGCGACATAGATTTTGCACTATTTTATAGACAAGATTTGGGATTTAACATTAAATTTTAGCAAGGTTGGAAACCGATACCGTTATAAATAGCGATACCGATTAAATACCGTTTAAAGTTGGTTACCATAACTGATACTGATACCGAAATTATTATTTTGTTAAAACTACCGGTATTCAAATACCGTTTCCCTCTGTACCGGTATTTTAGTTTCGGTATTTTAAAAATACAATTTTTTTTAACATAATATGGTATTGTAATAATAATTTCTCATATAATTTACTTGAAATAAAAGAGATAAAATTATTTTTAATAATAGGAGTTTATTTAATATAATATTTATAGAATTTTGTTTTAAAGAGGACTTTTATTGTTGGTTTCTTTGTTGTATCATTTGCAATATATATATTTTTAAAGAGGTTTAAATGCCTTAAACCTTGTGCGAATGTATTATCTTAGATATGGACATTTAAACTTAAGATATGCTATCAATTATTTATCATATGACGCCCATGAATGTGCTGTTGAAATTATTGATAGGTACTTAGTTAACTGTTTGATATTTGCTTCTATGAAGATTCTCTCTTAATTTTGGTTTCTCCGAAAGACCGAAAAATTTTCCTCAGAAAGTTACAACTTGGGCTATCTTTAGACAATGCATCCCTATATTTCCCGGAAAATTTGCGATTTTTCATGTCTCGCTTTCCGGTAATTTTGTCTGTTATTCCCGGGAATTTTAAAAGCACTTAAATGAAAGTAAACTGCATGAATTTTAACAAAAAATTTAATATTAAAAAAAAAACTGATTAAAAGGATCCTGTAAGCATCTTAAATATACGATATAAATTTGTCATTGGTATGGACAACATCCGGAATTAATCTCTAGAAATTTGGAAAAAAAAAAAAACATTAAGAAAGTTAATAGAAAAAGATAGTCATGTCAGACCATGTCCCAATCATCATAGGAAGTTGACATTTTTCGAAAATATTATTTCATAATTTAGGTACGTTTAAATATTACGTTTGATTATCTTCAATAATGTTGATGGACCACCCTATTGAAGCTACAAACAATTTTATACCATTTGAACTCAATTTAATTTAGCTCAAACGGATTCGGAAAAGCCACTACTTAAGGAATTATTAATTAAATGGGATAATGAGGAGTTAGGGACCTAATAAGTACTTTCTATTTCTCCTATACAAAATTTCTCGTCTGTAATTGACACATTAGCTCTTACTATTATTTAAACAGTTATATAACCTAAAAACTCTTTGGGGAATTATATTTTCTATATAAATACAAAATTTCTTTTTTAAGTTTTTTGTTTTTTTCTGTTTTGTAGAAAAAAAATTAGCTTTTTATGAAAAATTTGTGCAAAATTAATTGAACGATTTCTGTCTGTATAAAAAAACTATGGTAAATAAAAATTGTGTTAAAATTTTAAACTTTACTGTACTGCAAAAAATGATACCAATTTATCTTTAAAAAGTCGAGTTTAATATTCCGAAATGCTTTGTTGTCATTTGTAAAAATTGTATGAAGTTCTCCAACGAAAAGTCCCAGCAAAAACTTGGTAATGACATGTAGTTACGGGTGTAGTTACTTTGTAATGACAACAACATACTGTTTGCATTACATAGAAGTTGTTTAGTAACTAATTATTTATAACCCTAATGTAAATAATTATTTATTATCAGATTTTTAAAAATATTAGGGGTTTTCATACAATCAAATAAATGCGTCGTGAAGCTCATAAACGGTATAAATATACAACCTCGCAAAAAATTTGTCAATGTTTGTTCGAAAAATTATTTACACAATTTAAAAATATTTACGCCTCAATTTCTATGTGTGAATGAGTTCGTAAACTTTTATACTTGAAAAAGTCAAATTTGAAGAAAGAAAATTGTTTTATTTTTTAATTTTTTTATATTCAAATCGATAAAAAACATAGAACTAGAATAACGAAATTGAAAACTTATGTTATTTGCCAAAATTTACCAATTCATATATTTGAGGAAGGGATACATAAATGAAAGGCAAAATTTGCGTATGAATCAATTTGTAATATAAAATAGTTTATTTTTATTAAATTTTTGGTTGTTGTTAAGTTTTTTAAATTAAAATTTAAAAAATCTTTTTACAACTACAAAAAAATATTTTATATCCTGACATTTCATTACTTATTTATAACCTAAAATATAACTAGTTCCTATTGTTATTACTTATCATGACTTCAGTAATGCTTTAAAATCAATGCGCTGTTTAACAGCTTGGAAGTAATTAGTTATTGTAATGACATCTAAGTAATGTATAGGATAAGTAGTTGCCTCTAATGTCATCACCGTGTTAAAATAATGAGTTATTCAGCTAATGTGTAAGTAGTGGAGAGCCATTATATTAGCTTCTTAACTCATTACATGGCAACCAAAGTTTTTGCTGGGATATTTATATTTCAAAAAATTTCAAAAGAAATTTATTAAATAAAATATACTAATGCATAATTTAATAAGTTTTTTGTGAAATTTAATTAAAAATTATTTAAAAATTTAACTTTTTTAATATTTTTTTCTGTTTTTTAATAAGAACGGTATTTACCATATTTTAGTTTCGGTACCGGTATACCGATACCGATATAATTTAAAATACCGTTACCGATACTGTTACCGAAATAAAATTAAATTGAATACCGATACCGTTATTCTTTTCGGTTTCCAACCTTGAATTTAGTAAAGCTAAGTTCACATTAGTCAAATATTTGACACAAATTATTTGGTCGTGTTTTCCCGCAATTTTTGCAACTAAATACAGTTGATATTCTGTTCACATTACGTGCATTTATTTTACGTTTTTTTTTCATGAAACAGCTATCAAATATAGTAAAATACGAGTATTATTTGATTAAACACACAACTACTACAAATTTATTTGGCGCCAACAAACAACACTAGTATACAAAAAATTTGTTTGTGCTACTTCAAAAAAAAAAAAAAAATATATGTGGACTAGATGGAATTCCGGATGCTAAACTCGAATCAGCTTTCACTTTTTTCCCATCAGGTCGAGATTTTTTTATGGGCGTGTCTAATATTGCGTACTAAATAAGCCAATTACTCAAGTATATTTCACTATAACTCGAGAACGCACAATGGGGTCAAACGCAAATTTTTGGGTAATAAATCTGTATCTCCTAAACTACTGGTTGGATTAAATTGAAATGTATGGAAGAGTTGCAGAGGAAGACCTTTATCTTGCCAAACACTTTACAGAAATATAAATAAATCTTTGAAATCGGACTTCATTTGTATAAGTTATGATTTTTTTAAACTTTTACATACTCGAGGTAGTCAATTTTGACACCCTGTAGATTTTCTTGTGTTATCACAGGGTGACTACAGGATGATTTTCCTCAAAGCTTAGGTCCTCCTCTGCATACATTTCAATTTAATCCAACCAGTAGTTCCATACATTTCAATTTAATCCAACCAGTAGTTTAGGAGATACAGATTTATTACCAAAAAATTTGCGTTTGACCCCACTGTGGAACGGTATGCACGATTTATAAATAATACACCAAAATGTGCGGAATAAAATTGGCTTTAAGTCATTCTACTAACAAATTTTTATCCGCTCAATAGTTTAGGAGATATTCAAGATTTTTTTTTTTTTCTAAAACTTCCTTTTAAAAGTGGAAACATCAAAAATGTTTCAGTTTATCATTTTTATCTCAAAGCTGGCAAAACTATGATTAAATAAAGCCACGTATCGTAAAAATTGATGCACAAATCTTGATTACATTCACAGTTAAGTTAGAATATCCATGCATACCTACAGTTAAGTGGAAAACAATTTTTTTTTTTTTTCGTCTTAAATAAAAAATATAGGTGGATTAGATAGTATTTAACTGGTTAAATAAGAATTAGACTCCTGCGTAAGATGATTTGAAAAGCAAATACACTTGAATTTCAAGCAAAGCAAGTGTTTACTGTGTATGAGCGACTGCAAATCCGTGCGTTCAAATCATTTATCGTAAACAAGTGGTGCAAAGTGGTGTGGCAAAAAAAAAGCAAATCATACAAGACGTTGAGAAATGATTTAAAGATTTCAAGTGGTCTTAATGATTTGTTTGTTTTTTGTAATACGTAGTTGCTGTGTGTAGCAAAAAATGTGTGCATACACTCCGTTGCAGAACTATAAATACACGCTATTATTGCGGATTTCTGGAGATATAAAAGTCGTAGAATAATGAAAATTGGCAATATGTTAAAACAATTGAAGTAGAAAATATTTCTGTGAACAATTTTTTTCTACTTTGAATTTTACTATGTATTTTAAGGTGAAAATGACTTAGCAGTGTTTCATAACTATAAATACACTTAAATAAAAACATCAAAATTTTTAAAACGGAAATAACAAATTATAAAAAGAATATAAATTAATAATACAATTGTATTTTAAATATATAGTTTGAAATTTTTTATCTCCAACTTTGACCTTTGAACTTTTGATTTAAAAAACTTTGTTTATATCGTTATGAAGGTACTATCTTTGTCTTGAATATGCAGCAACAACTAGAGATTTACCATGCATATTTCAGAAGTTATTAAAAGTTAAATAAGTGTTCATTTGTTAAGTTTTTAACATTTTTTCGATTTTTAAACCGTCATATTTCCGGACCGAAAAGAAACATTGGTCTGAAATTTAATGTTTTTGGAAAATCTTCCAATGGTCAATGCTTGTAGTGAATTTTGACATGGAATCACTCTGTTTTCTTATCCCCTGGCTACATTCGCAAATAATATGTTAAAAATGAACGTAAAAAATATATTAAAAATATGCTCTTAAAATATTATTTTTTCCGGCAACATTTTAAATTATCCAGCATTCATACTAAAAATATTTTGATTTTTATTAGCAATTGCAATCGTAACTTTTTGCACCTAATAAATTATGTGTTAGTGAAAAGAAAAATTTCGCAATAGCATTATATAAAAATTATATTCTTTAAAATAAATATTTTCTATAAAAAATATGGCTGCTAAGCACAAAATAAGCAAAACTATGGACCAAAATATGCATTAAAAAATCTATGCCAAACATTTTTAAATTATTTAAAACGGATAAATAACTAATAGATTGGTTCAATTTTGGTGTCCCTGCTTATCAGAAAATCTACATAAAATTCTTATCTAAAATGCTAAAATATTTTTTGCAACAAATTTAGAAATCTAAATGTTATGTATAAGTTGGAAGAAATCTTGCGTAATATGTAAGGGTGTGTTTCAAGTATTACTTTGAAATATTTCCCACAATGGATACAATTCAATGAATATTCACTATTCCCACCCCTGCTTACAATAACATTCATCCGTAACAACTCGACTTAAACAGCGTGTGAGAAAAACTTTAAACAAAAGAGATCGTTTAATTTACCTGTTGATTAAATGTGCGTATGTAATTTGTTGTTGTAAAGGTGAGCACAACAACATTACTATTAACATGTGGATGGAGTATAAATAAGAGAATATAGTGTGTAACAAGTTATTAGGAAAGTACGTACAAATGTTGGGTAGATTTAAATAACAAAAGTGGTCGCAGATCACTTAAATATATTCCCTTAGAAAGGCAACAATATTTAAATATTTATAAAGTGTTTTTAAGATGTGCGAAATGTTTACCAGTGATGTATTTTTTGACAGTCAGTATTATAACTCTTTAGAGCAAGATGAGTCACTTTAAGCTTGAACAATGTGCCTTAGATAGCTATTAAAGGCCATCAGAGCCAAAAATATCTACTCTTTTTGTAATAATATCACTTGATCCCCTGCCGTGATCCCTGGAGCCGTGATTTAGAATTTCTTAAAAATTATGCTATAGTGATGATCTGACTAGAAATAAGTTGTTTCATCTTGACCCAATCTGTTTTTTAACTCACTATGCCGTCACTTTTAAATCAAAAAGTACCTAACCACTTAGTACTTATCTTTAATAAAAAATATCACTTTAACAAACCCCCCGATGTAAATAAACATCAACATTAACAGGTGAGAGTTATGCTTAAACAAAAGAAACAGAGAGTGAGAGTTCACTAACAAAAATTGAGAGATAAACAAAATAATAAATAGATATTAAATTTGTTGTTGTTGCTACTGTTGGTTTAAGTTGTTTGATCGAAAAACTTTTGTACACATATTTTTTTCGCCAAAGAACTTAATTTTAAACAGATTTTAGTGTTTAAATAACGGTCGAGTGGTTAAGACATGCGAGAGAAAGAGTAAATAAATAAATACATATAAAAAAAATTTAATAAATAAACAAATAAATATTTCGAAAAAAAAATTAACAAATTTTTAGCAAAGAAAATTTATATATATTAAAAAAATAAATAAAGAAAAATGTTAACAAAAATTTTTAAGTATTTTAAAAATTTTCAAGTTGCCAGAAATTTTATGAATCTTTAACAGCAGAAAAAAAAAAAAGTATAAAAAAGAAAACAAAACAAAGGAAATTGAAAAATTATTAAAGAAATAGTTATAAAAAAATAAATAAAAATAACAAAAAAAAGAAAAGTGTTGAAAGCAAAACAGGAAAAATAATAAAAATCAATAAATCAAATTTGTGTCATAGAAACAAGAAATTTCTATAAATTTTTGTGTCTAAATTTAATTTAGCCGGCTTTGGAAACGGGAACGTGTTCGATTTTGTTTAATAATTTATTGCAGTGTTTGTGTTTTAAATTAATTATTATGTCCACCTACCAAAATTGTCAAAATCTTATTAATAATTTGTCTAATTTAAAAATGGATACCAGAGACGATACTACTGCCATCAACAACGATGTGTCTTTATCACCCTCAAATGCCTCACCACCGGATTTTGATTTTAATTTACCATGTCGTTTTTTCAAAAGTTCTTTTGCACGATCACTTTCACTTAACAATGCCAGCAGTAGCAGCAATAACAATCAATGCAAATCTTTGGATTATGAAATGCGTTCTAATAATACCAGCAAAAGCACCAACAACAACAACAACAAATTTTCATGTCTTAAAAGAGACGTGACAGCTGTGGCAGCAGTACCTCCTCTGCCACAAAAACGTTTAAGTCAAGCCGGATCATTTTACCAACAGAATGAGGCCAATGAATATAAACAAGTTTATACTGACAATGATGAGGAAAAACCTCCAGCTTTGCCAGCCAGACGCCCTCTGAGTCTACACAATTTGACGTTGCCTCAGAATTTAAGTGTCAACGAGTGTCAAATGAATGCGGAGCAAAAATTGCAACAGCAGCAACAACAATCCGTATTGACACAATTAAGACAACAGGCCTATAAACAGGCAACCAATAATTCTAATAACAATTCAATAATGCCGGTAAATTGTAATAAAAACTTACAGTCGATACAACAGCCACAGCAGCAACAACAACAACAGCTACAGCAATCAGCTACAACTTTAAATCAAAAACCTCAACTTCATAATTTTACTGTAGCCTCCAGTAATGTTTGTAATAAAAATATAAACAACAACAACAATAATAATAACAACAACAACAGTAGTAACAGCAACTGCAACAGTAGCAGTGTTAACAACAAGAACAACATGTTAAGAAGGAATAACAACAACATAAACAATAATAACATTCACATTGTCTGGCCGCATCAACAGAAAAATGTGGAACAGGTTAGTCATGCTTTTACTTATTTACTTAAATGTAGGCTTAGTTTAAGCTTCTTTTTTTTTTTTTTTTTTTGATTCAATTTCGCTTCTTAAATTGGCCTTTAATAATGTAAGTGATTTTAATTAAATTTTTTATCATAGGAGGGTAATTTTAAAAGTTTTGAAGTTAGAATCTCGACAAAGTTATATTTCAAAATCGAAATTTTTAGTGAAAATTATAATGGATAATAAACCAAGGAGATTTTAAATTTAAATAACTGCACCACTTCCAACCAGAAAACGAGTTTTATGTTATCAAAATAGCGATTTATTTAAGCCATTTATTATTACGTTTATACGTACCATTTACTCGCAATTAAAAATATTGCGATATGAAAATTTTGCTGTATAAACAGTGAGTTAGTATTATATTTGTAAGTTAGTAACTTACGAAAAATAATCGTGATTAGTGAAGCTAATTGCAAATAAAACGTACAGCGTTGCCACTTCCTTTTACGTTCATAGAGTTTTCGATTATAATAGTTTCATTTTTCCGATCTGGCACGACAAATAAGAAAATATATTTTTTTGTGCAATTTGCGTATAAACAGTGAATTATTTATTTGCAAGTTATTTTTATTTGCAATAACCTCGCGTATAAACGTAATATATGTCTGTTATAACCTTATTACAGTGGGACATTTGTATACGGTTTAAGTGAAACAACCCTCATATTGTATTTAAGGAATTAAAAAAAGTAAAAAATAGTTGTGAATTCCCGTGAAAAATTTCCCAAGTAAGAAACCTATGAAAACTATGCTAAAGGGTTAAAAATATATATTTAACCCTGCAAGACCACACTTCATCGAATCGAAAATGCATTTTTCAGTGAATTTTTGTAATAATATGGACGAAAAAAAAAATTTTCTTATTTTATTTCATTAATTGCTGTGTTTTGTTGTTAACGTTCTTAGTCAATTTCATAAAAAATTTCAATTTATATACGTTAGGAGTTAACGTGTATAATTATACATATATGTTAACTTTAACGTCGATAAAAGTGCTGCCAATTTATGAACAAAAATACAAAAATGAATATTTGAGTATCAATAAATGGAAATAATATCAAAATACAGTAAAATACAATAAAAAAACAAATTAAAATTATTAGTTTTTCTAAATAAAATATAAAGATTTATTTGTGAAATTCTGTTTATACTCTACTATTATGCGTTTGTGCTGATGTTTGTAACGTATAGTAAGAGTTATACAACATTCACCTTAAAGTATACCATTCGATTCAGAATCACTTTTTAAATCAATCTAACGATGTCCGTCCGTCCGTCTGGCAGGCTGGACGGCTGGCTGTCCATGTAAACTTTCTGCACAAAGTACAGGTCGCAATTTTGAAGATATTTCAATAAAATTTGGCACTTGGTACTTTTATAATACAAGGACGAAGTTTATTGAAATTTGTTTTGATCCGTCCATTATTTCACCTAGCCCCCATACAAATGCTTCCCGGAAAGGCACTCAAAATAAGAATATTTTAGTAAAATTAGGTTGAAAGAAGTTTTGTATAAGTGTCAATCTTTGTACCAAATTTTATGAAGATCTGTTCACAATTGACCATAGCCCCCATATAAAACCCTCTTCCGGAAATCACTTTAATGTAAATCCTATATAAACGTTAGTATAAAGTTAATATTCGACATAAATAAGTTATATATAAGTATAAATCATTGTATCAAATTTTATAAAGATCGGTTCATAATTTACCGTAGCTCTCATATAAGGCCCACATCCGGAATCACCTAAACGTGCATAAAATCATATAAATGTTAGTATCAACGTAATATTATGTAATAGCATATTTTATTTTACACTTAGTAAAATTATCAGTCCACAGTTGCCCACATGTGTAATATAAGTCCCCTCTCTGATTTTTAATGCATTGGTGTAGAGTATTATATGGTCCTGCTTGACCGACTATATCTTTCTCGTTTTAATATCCAGTTACACCAAGTCGGAATATCGTTTTTTTTTTCTAGCTTTCAAAGTTAACTCTCAAATGCAGCAACAAAACACAGCTAATATACAAATTTTATGTCTTGGCTATAAAACATGAGTGACTAATTTCATCTACCTATTACTTGGAAAGTTTAATAACTAAAAACTCTTCTACGAAGCAAAATTTTCTTTTGTGCTCAATGGGTTAAATATGTGACGTGATGGAAAATTTTCATTTGAATTTTTACACTATAACAAGCCTAAAAATTTTGCAGAATTTTTTTTTTAATGATTTCAAATATTTTTATAATTACTCAAAATTAATGTATTCTAACAAATTTAATTCAAATTTGAGGTAGAAAAATTTAAAATTAAATTTTAATTACGAATAATATGTATTCAATTCAAAAGTTCGAAAGGCTTAATTCTTTAATTCAATTTTTAAAATCGAATTAAATTTATTATCCTATTCATTATTTTAAAGCATTCATATTATTTTAATTCATTAAATTCATTGTATTTCATATAAATTGAATTAATTCTGTAAAGAATTAATTCCTTAAAGAATTCATTCATCAATTTACAATTCAAGCTTAAAAAGTATATTGAATCATTAAAATTTTCTTCAATTCTAATCTATTACAAATTAGCTTTAGAGAATATTTTTTAATTCATTTTGTAAAAGAATGAAACACAAAATAATACAAATTGAATGAAAGAAAAATATTTTCATTAAATTTGGAAAAGATTTCAATAAACAAAAATTTAATGAATTCTTTATGAATTAATTCAATAAGGAATTAATTCGATTCAAACAAAAGCCTTTGAATTAAGCTATTGAATTATATTTTTGTGAACGGTATTATTGAATGAAAAAATATTATTTCTTAATTCAGTATTAAGATTTAGAGGAATAAGCTAAGATTTAATTAATTCTTTCGAAGCTCTGATTCAATTATTCAATTGATGCAATAAGAAAAATAATTAAAAGCTGATAAATTGTTTTATTTTTAATAAAAGTATTAAAAATTTGAATTTTGATTAATTGAATAATTAATACAATTAAAAAAGTAATTTCAAAAATTTTTGTAGGATTAAGAAGTTCGCGTTGTTTGTGATATTTTTATTCTCACCTCTCCAAAAACAAACCCACACTAAAATAATGTCACCTATGAGGTGTACTGTGTTGCAAAAGCAAATATTTAGATATAAATCTGTAATAAATCATATAATTGCATTAGAGCAATAACCAAGTTTTATTTCGGAAGGCGTACCCGAAAGACATTTCAGGAGTGAAACTATTTGGTCTCAAGGTAAAACATTTCTTGTTTCTTATCCGATTTGTAAAAAAAAACTCAAAGATTATTTAAATCGGCATCTAATGGAATTTTATTTATCTAAATTCGACAAACCGTTCTCGAGTCATACAAATGTGTCTGCCTAAAAAGAGAGTTTATAAGACCTGATAGAAACAAAGTGAAAGCATATCGAGGGTCTATATTCAAAACGGGCCTCATGCAAAACAGCATTTTTCAGGAGAACATAAAAACTGTTTATTTCCCCCATTTTTCAACATTTTGCAAGCCGTTCTTCTACGATTTATTAATATTACGTCTACTAAACCTCACACTAAAAAATAAATCTTTTAACTCCATTATTCGCGAAGTTATGGTAGATAGCCCGTTTTGTCTTAATTATTTTTAATGTTTGTAAAAAAAATGTTCACATAGCCCGTTTTGTTTATTGGGAATTAAATAAGTAAAACATAATATTTTTGGAAAAAAAATTTACAATATATTAAATTTATGATATCATACCAATCAGGAGATAAAAAAGGCGAAATTTTATGGTTGGCTGGACCATTTTTAATCGTTAGAAATTTAAAATAACAGGAATGTTTACTAAAAGGACGAAAATGTGTTCAAAATTAAAATTATAAATAAAATTTTGAAAAAAAAAAAAAAAAAAATGCATGCGAAAAAAATTGCAAACTAATTTTTTGCAAAAAAAAAAAAAAAATTTTAAACCAATAAAAATCGTATCAAATTGCATATCAACAACTCAAAAATTATTAAAGCCTTTAAAGACGATGTTTATTGCACTTTTTATTTAATTATCATTTTTTTAAGAAACTGATTTTGGTATCTAAGATGTTTTGCTTATAATTACGAATTTTATTAAATTTTTTTCATTCCTGTCTTTAAATCTAGCGTATAGTGCTCCCACTTAGCTTCAAAAAATGTTGATAGGTGTACCCGCGTATGATTTATAAGCTTCAAAAAAAAGGCTTAAAATCTAACTTCAATGGCTTTTTTCTCCAGATTGCATTGAGATAACAAAATTTTTATAAGATATATTAAGATTATAATTCAAAGTGTTTAAGAAAAGTTCAAACCGCAAAGAAAATTCTCATTATTTATCAATTTTTATTTTAACATTTCTTTGAAAATCAAACAAAAACTTGCACAAGCCCGTTTTGCCTTAAAAAAAATATACTGTTTGTAGATAGCCCAAAAACAAAAGTGAAAAACATAGTGTTAGAATTAACTTTTGACTCTAAAATTAACACCATATATAAAAAATAGAAAACTGAAGAGTCTGACACAAAAAAAAAAAAATTCTAAATCTGCATGAGGCCCGATTTGAATATAAGCCCTCGATATACTTGTTTAGCACGTTAAATTCCATCTAACCCACTTTTTTTATGAAACAACATTTTTTAGGTATAAAATCAAGATTTGTGCATAAATTCTGATTATATATTTAAGGCTTATTTTATTCATAGTATTACCAGCTTTGTGATAAAGGATTAGAAACATTTTTGTTGGTTTCATTTCTTAAAAGAAATTTTTAAGAAAAAAGTCTCCATTAGAAGATTTTTTTTTTTTTTTTTCAATACTAATTTCTGAATAACTCCGAAACTGTTGGGCAGATAAAAAATAATAATAAGGTGACTTAAAGATAATTTTTGTCTGCATCTTTTGGTGTTTCAGTTGTCTAAATCACAACCTTGTAATGGACAACCTGTTCTCGATTTATTGTTAAATATATGTACTCGTATATTCGATTTATTAAGGGGGAGATATTAGACAAGGTCGTAAAAAAATCACTAGCTGATGAAAAAAGATTCACATTTAGCAGATCAAATTCAATCTAGTCCACATATTTTTTGAAGGAAAACGAAGATACGAGATAAAAAATATTAAAATTGAAATTGTTTGTCCAAAGGAAACTATACATTCACTGTGAGATCAATTTATCCATTGTAATTCACTTCAAAAGAACAGAAGGAATAATAGAATTAGGAAATATAATGAACGAATATTCTTCAAACAAACAATTCCAGAGACGTATCCTGTCAAGATTCCCACATCAATTTTGGGAACAACCAACTTCGAATAATCGTCTACCTAACTATTTCCGTCTGCGTCTTTGCAAGACATTGACTCAGAATATGTTCCATCGTCTCCATTTTGTCGTCTGCAAAGTCCGATATTTCAATTGTATGCCATTTCTCTATTAGACAATGACCAGTTATCATAGTTCTCAGATTTCTCATGTTCAAGCTTAATATAAGATTTTTTTCTATCAAGTTTAGGCCATAAAGCCCTTGATATTTTGTAGTCTGTTTTACTGTTGTATTCTATCCTGAATCCATTCCCTAATTGCCTACCCTATGCAAATCCGTAATAAAAATATTTTTGCGACCAGTATAACAACATAATCCTCATAGACAACGATTTTTGCGTCGAATTATTTTAGAATGACGTTGACTTTTCTGAAAGATATCCTTATGAAGATTAATCTAAATAACAAAGTACTTATCTCCAAATTAAAATTAAAAAAAAAAAAAAACAAAACTAGGAACCATTCTTATATCTTTCAGAATTTAAAAAAATTAGAATCAACGAAAAAACTCTCCCATAGCCTTCCAAAATTTAATACCTATACTACCCTGCTATTAATATGAAAATCACCGATTAGAATTTATAGATTTTCAGTGTGATGGTTGTATTTAGATTTTGTTCATTATTAATCAAATATAGATTTTCATTTTCTCCAATTTTTCCACCACATAATTATTATTATTATTATTTTTTTTTTTTTTTGAAGTAGCTTATGAGAAAAATTTCTTATATACATATATATTGATATACCGCGCATATCTCTGGGCTTTTCAGAAAATTTTCTCCAGTCTGATGTTCATCTATATTTCAACTCCTCAACCAATAGCGAATTAGATGATACTTAACTTTTGTGTTTTTCTAAAAGAATTCATATAAAATGTTATGTCTAACCTAGAATTTTATTTAAACCCCTCCCACTCCCCGCATGACTCTCGCATTATAAAAAATTATAAATATTGTTATATTAAGAAGTGGCCTCCATACTTGCATTTATGTTATTGCTAATCGAAATATGTTGTTGTTGCTGCTGCATGAACGATATAAATGAATGCAATGTTGTTATTACCATTTTTCTAGTGAGATTTTTTTTTTTTAATATCAAACATTATCATCTACATCATCATGATTATGATCAACGTCAATATTAATATTACTATATGTATGTGTTATGTTGTAGTTGTTAGTATTTTTATAATTTCCTTTTTAAGTGAAATCAGTTTTGTTTGCGTTCGCTTATTTTCTAAATATGTACTCGTATATCACATATTTAGTGCGTTTCAGTGCATTTGTGTTAAATATAAATGCATGTTTCAATATGACCTTGACCGGTGGCAAGTTGTTGATGTTATTTTATGGGCTAGTTTGGTTTTTTTTTTTTTTTTTTTTTTTTTTTTTTTTGAGAAAATGTTAATTGCTACAGCAACGACCATGTCTGTGTTCAGTGATCTTGAGAAAGTTAAGATCATTAACAGATTTTCAAGAACATACTGGTATTGAGATTTTTGTAATGGAATGTTTTAACGGGGATTTAAAGAGTTGTTGTACCTCTTTAAGCCAAGATAGTAAACTTAAAAGAAACTGCTTATAAATAATTCTAAAATAAAGTTCTTTCAAAATTCGTATTCAATCTACATTTATTTGCCCATCTGGTATTTTACAATTATTTCATATAAAATAAGCCTTTTTAAATAAATTTTTTAAAAGTCACATTTATTCATTTAAATATTAAAAAAACAACTATTTTTTAATTAGTTTAAAATAATTCGTTAAACATTTATGGCATGTAAAACTTTCACAATTAGCTATCAAAAATTTCTCATCTAAATTCTTCTTTTTTTGTTTTTGATGAAATCGTTATTTCCAAAAATGTAAATTGCTTTAAACATATTTTTTATAATTTTGAAATAAAAAAATAAGTAATAAAACTTTTGCGAGGGCCAAATTTAGTTGAAGCAAAAAACGTCTCATAACAAAAGATCGTGTAATTCAAATAATCAAATAATAGAAATTAATATAAACATATGAAGCATAAAAAAGCCATTAAGTTTAAATAAACAAATAATTATGTATATTTTTTTTTTTTTTTGAGATTTTATTGATTCGCATCAATATGCTAAAGTCTTTATTTGTTAAATTCGAAATTATGATTTACATGGAATTTTATTTCAAAACAAGAGAAAGAAAAAAACAACTTTTAGAATGGATTTATATTTGGACTTTTGCTATAGTTAATAATTTATAGTTGTTTTATATTCATCATCATAAATGTAGTGAAGAAAATTTGAATATTAATGAGGTATGTGTGTGTTGAAATCAACAATCGTTCAATAGATATTTTTAATTTGAATAAACTACTTCTTAATATTTATAAAGCTATTAAGATATTAGAATTTTATGCTAAATATATAAAAATTATTTCTAATATTTTTATTTTACACCAGTTATTAAAAATACTACGAAATAGAAAGTTCTGATCATACGGTCCACAAACTCTTCAGTTCTTGTACCCTACACCACCATAAGTGGGGAGGGTATTATGCTGATGTTTACAACACCCAAAAATATTGGTCTAAGATCCACCCTAATTTATACCAATCGGCTTAGAATCACTTTCTGAGATGCAATTTTGAACATAAATCAATGAAACTTGGTACACAGATTTCTTATAGTCCAATGACGAAATCTATTAAAATTGGTTCATTATTACACCCAGCTCCCATACAAATGTCCTTCCGGAAAAGGGGTATAACGATCATAAATCCCTTAAATATAGCAATGGCATATATAACTTCTATATAAGTTTAAATCTATGTACCGAATTTCATGAAGATCGGTCCATAATTTACCATAGCTTCCATATAATCCCCTCTTCAGAAAATCACTTTAACAAGCATAAATCCCATTAAAATGTTAGTATCAAATTAATATTCGACACAAATAAGTTTTTTTATAAATATAAATGATAGTTCAACATTTAACGAAGATCGGTCCATAATTCACCATAGCCCCCATATTAGGCCCATTTTTGGGAATCACCCAAAAGTGAATTAATTCATATAAATATTATTATCGACGTAATGTTCTGTATTCGTATGTTTTATTTCAGGATTAATGCAAGTATTGGTCCACAATTGGTTATAGGTCTAGAAAAAAAGATCACTCTGTATTCCTCGTTTAATTTGATTTTTATCGAAGTTATTTTTTACCTTTTTAGTATTTTTGTGATCATTGTAGGCTTAGAATCTCAAATTATCATTACTAATCTTTGAAGCGTTCAAAGTAGGATCAGATTCTTGAAAGTTATTAGCTTATTTTTTTTTTTTTGTGATTGAAGATAAATAAAATTTTTGACAGATCTGTGAAAGAACAGTTATAATTCGCACATGTTCAGAAAAGGATATTAACCCAATAGGGAAAAGAAGACAGAATTTATCACTTCCCATTTTCCTTTTTAAACATTCCAAATTAAATAAAAATCTAAAAATTTTTCCCATAGTGTTTATGTCCAAAGAGCCAAAGAAGAAAGAAGACCTTGTGACCACAAAATATGCCACTGGAAATCTGAAACGATTTAATTAAAGGTTTAAATTTAAATTTTTGTAGATATTACTAGCGTTATGCCTGCCAATGCATAGTGAATCAAAATCGAAATTTTTTTGAAATAAATCTGTAACTTCTCAACGGCTAATTGTATTTGCATGAAATTTGGTATAAGCGTCGCAGAGAAGTGTACAATATTAAGTTTGGAAGAGGGACCAAACAGACTTTATCGTTTGCCAAATTCTCGTCCGATTTCAAATATTTTTATACATTATTGTAGGCACTGATAAGACCTACAAACAAAGGTACGAAAGGCTTAATTCTTTAATTCACTTTTTAAAATTGAATTAAATTTATTATCCTATTCATTCTTTTAAAGCATTCATAATATTTTAATTCATAGAATTAAATTCATTGTGTTTCATATAAATTGAAAGAATTCATTCATCAATTTATAATTCAAGCTTAAAAAGTATATTGAATCATTCAAATTTTCTTCAATTCAAATCTATTACAAATTAGCTTAAGAAAATATTTTTTAATTCATTTTGTAAAAGAATAAAACACAAAATATTACAAATTGAATGAAAGAAAAATAGTTTCATTCAATTTGGAAAAGATTTGAATTAACAAAAATTGAATGAATTCTTTATGAATTAATCCAATAAAGAATTAATTCTATTTAAACAAAAGCCTTTGAATTAAGCTATTGAATTATATTTTTGGGAATGGTATTATTGAATGAAAAACTATTATTTCTTAATTCAGAATTAAGATTTAAGGGAATTAAGCTAAGATTTAATTAATTCTTTCGAAGCTTTGCCCACAAAAAACATACTTGCATGTTCTATTTATCTCTTATAGTTTTTGAGTTATTTGCGTTTGAATTTTTAAGTACCTTAATTTTGTATGTTCTTGATCCAGCTTTTTTCATATATATCCTAGTATTTCCGACCGATTTTATTTGTTTTTTCTTTAGCTAATTAAAGAACAAAATTATCTATTAAATAAAAAAGTTGAAGTCGATATCTTTACGGAGTCCAAAAATAAACGTTTTTGAATTTGAAAATCGCAAAAATTACAACTTTTTGTGTTTTTTTTTGGCCGAAAAAGTATCTCCACTCTTTTTTCTCTAAAACAAAATTTTCTTTAAAAACATATAAAAATCCATGACTTAATAAATTTTAAAGTGGCATAGTTTCGGTTCTGTAAAAGATATTGATTTCATTTTTGCAATTTTCAAATTCAAAATCGGTTATTTTTGGACTCGGTAAAGAAACTGGACCAAGAACATGCAAAATTGAGGTACATTATTTCCAAAAATTTTAAATTCTGCCCCACTGTGCCATGTAAACCTTGTAATCAAACTACAGGTCGCAACTTTGCATAAAAATTAATGAAAATTGGTTAAAAGTTGTTTAACGATCATAAATCCCTTAAATATAGCAATGGCACATATAAGTTCACAGCACTCAAAAGAAATATATTCTTAAATATACATATGTTGCAGACATTGTATGTATAGTAGAGTGTCCCATAGACCAACATTTTTTAGGAATACCCCTCAAATGATGCGAAAAAATTAGCTGAATATGGGAAATATATTAAAAAAATTTTTAAAACTGATCTTCAGTTCCCTACCAGCGATTTAAAGTCACGGGTCTAGAACATTTCGTCCAAAAAATAGTATTGAGTATTGTCTTGAAATGGGTATCAAAAAATTCGTAATTTTAAGCCAATTATAGAAAAAATATTTTAAAAATTTTTCGCAAAAATGTTGGTCCATAAATAATTAATAATTTAATTTAATACATAATAATTTAATACATCATGCAAAATAGTTTTTAAAATATTTTTTACATAACCAGCGTAAAATTACGAATTTTTTGATACCCATTTCGATTAAAAAATCGAAACTTTTTTTTTACCAAAATGTATGGGACCCATGATTTTTCAATCGCTGGTGGGGAACTGAAGACCAAATTTAAAAATTTTTTAAATCATTTTTTCGTATTAAGCAAATTTTTATGCATCCTTTGAGGGGTCTTCCTACAACGAAATCTTGAAAAAGGCAGTTCTCGGGACACTCTAATTCCAATCACTAGAAAAATTTCGGTTTCTCTTCATGTTACACTGAAAACATGCTTCTCTAGGTAGGTTTTAGGTTATATTTAAAATTTTTCAGGTAATATGTTATTCATATTTTATAGACAAGAAATTAAACTACAAAAAAAGTAAAACTCAATCTTTAAAGTTGTTAAAATCAAAATTTTTTCAACTAACTCTCATTAAGTAAGAAAGATATACCATTGTGTATATTCATCGAAATTTGGGAAGTCCAATTATGGACCGATGCTTGTAATATTTCTCTAGAACAAGCGCAATCTTATTTTATTTCAACTAATATTTATATGGGGTTTAGGCACTTCATGACTATTTCCGGAAATGTGCCTGAGAGCTATGGTTATCTTCACAGACTTACAAAATGAAACACAATTTCTGCGGCACGAGGTTTCTCAGTCAATTCATTATTCATAAGTATTAATCCACTTTTTTTGAATTGACTCTAGTTCTCGCGATAATTCGCGATTTGTAAAATTAAGCTATGGACTGTGCTAATTTAAATAGCAGAGTCTATAAAAGATTAAAAATAATTATTGAGTAATGATGATTCTAATAACGACCACAGGGTAAATGTAACGTTTATTTCTATTAATATCAGACAGAAGTATTACATATCCATGTTTTGCTAAAGTGAAGAGATCATTAAAATATCAAATATCTATTGGTAGCTTCCTTTTCAATGCTACAAGAACGCGATCCATATAATAAAAATTATATGAAAAGTGGTTTGAAGAATCGAATCGATCGTTATATAGACTCAACTTATTGCTTGCCTGCGATTATTATTTTTTATGTTGCATGAGCACTAGAGTGTCCCGTAGACGAAAATTTTGTAGGAAAAATATTAAAAAATTTGTTTAAATTGATCTTCAGTTCCCTACCAGCGATTGAATGTCACGAGTCTAGAAAACTTCGTCCAAAAAATAGTATTGAGTTTAGTCTTTAAATGGGTATCAAAAAATTCGTAATTTTAAGCCAATTATAGAAAAAATATTTTAAAAAATGTTCGCAAACATTTTGGTCCATAAACCGTCATTTTAGTACATCATGCCAAAAAAAAATTCGATATTTTTCTTAAAAAAATAGATAAGAATTTTATAATTTTGTTCCTTTTAAGGATAAAATTTTAAAAAATTGCATTGTAGTAAGAACTATGGATAATATGTAATTTTCCAGATTTAAAAAAAAAAAATCGTTCATCATAATACCTTAAAAAGTCTTCTAGAGAACGAAAATCCCATTGGAAAAATTTTTTTAAAAATTTTTTCCATAACCAGCATTAAATTACGAATTTTTTGATACCCATTTCGATTAAAATCCCGAAACTTTCGTTTGATCAAAATTTATGGGACTCATGATTTTTCGATCGCTGGTAGGGAACTGAACCCAATTTTAAAATTTTTTAAAATAATTTTTTAGTATTAAGCGAATTTTTACGCATTGTTTGAGGAGTCTTCCTACATCGAAATCTTGAAAAAGGCTATCCTCGGGACACTCTAATGTACACTTGGATATTTGAAAAATAATAAAGATAAAATTAAATATAAAAATGGTGCAAATCCAGCTAATACTTATATATAGATGGTACAAAGTATTACTAAAGAGTTGAAAATTTGTTCTAATTCTTCCAAGATCTTCTGTATGATCTACATTTTTCAAACAGAAAAGGCTAATGGGATTGAGATTGAGATTTTCTCAATCCCATTAGCCTTTAGCCTTTAGCCATTAGCCTAAAATTTCAAAACTCAAAGATTTCCAAATATTTCTAAATTAAAATCGATTGTTAATTTTTAAATAAGGAGTGAGATCGAAAAAATCTTAACATACATAATATTCAATAACTTAGAAACGGTTGATCTTAGAGTTTTCATTATTTTTTTAATCATTTAATAATTTAGCACAGATCACAGAAATATATAATTTTTATGGATCTAACCACTATTTATAAAATTGTGGACCATTTTTGAAAACCCTTTCTTTGGAGATTTGATAGTTGCTTCAGTCACTTTTTTGGAACAGTGTGCACATCTTCTGTTAAAATCTTCGGTATTTTGGGACACCTTTTTGTGCTCTTGAATTCACTTTTCACACGAGCTCAATATCTCTCCACTGGTCTAAGCTATGGACAATTTTGAAAATTGACCTCTCTTGGTACTAAAACTATGTTATTAATTTGGTACCACTCCAGAGCTTTCTTGCCGTAGTGACATGATACCAAATGGGTCCAAAAATATGTGGACACGTTGTACTTTCTTAAGAAAAGAAGAAGTCTTTTTTGCAAATATTCCTTTATGCATATTTTGGTATTTATAGATCCGAATGTATCAAATGACTTTCCTGTTTTGCTCCAACTGCAAAAAGCTTGTCATACCATGAATTTTGTAAGAAATTTTTGCTGCTTTTGGGTCTTAAACTTATCTCCAACATTGCTTCGAGCATTAGCAATAAAAATTTTTGATACACAAGCTGCGAAGATTCTGCCAGCACCTACGTTTCTTTGTCAATTATACAGCTTGAGTATTTTTGTATGAAATTTGGTTTTAAATTCCGAGTCCTATTTTTGGCTTGTAATTTTTTTTGCAGAATTCCAGTTTGGGATTTTTTGAACTTTATATGTTATCAACTTTCCCATTAGCTTTAAATTTTCGCACCAAATAGTCGAAGCACTGAGAAAACTGAGCTGATTTTCTACCAGATGTGTTTGGAGTTCCTTTCAATATGCCTTCAATTTTCTGGCCTTCCCAATATCATGTGGTCCTTTTTTCTTACCGAACTAAGTTTCACATCAATAGTCAAATTCTCCTGATACTGTTTAATAACATTAGAAACGGTTTTACGGACGACATTTAATTCTGTGGCCAATTATTTGTAAGACCTATTTGGATTTTTTGAAATTTTTTAATAACTTGTAGGACGTAAATCTTTTTCGTCACTTATTTTAATGAAAAAAAGGACAAATTAACATGGATGTTATTAAAAATAATAACTGAAGTATTTTTCCATGTTAACTAGATCAAAAAAAAAAAAATTTTGAATACTGATTCCGAAAAAAGTTATGAGGCAAAATGTGTGTTAAGAATTTTTCGATCTCACTCCTTAGATGAAAATTTAGAGAATTTTGTTAATAAATTTCCAAGATAAACTAGTGTATGTATATTAAACGGATTAGAGTATCGAAAATTTGTTAAAAACATGATAAAAACAGTCCTTCATAATTGCTTCGAAATTGTACGAAAGGATAAACATTTTGGATATATAAAATAACATAATAAATTATCTTTTGAAGAAAATTAGAAGATTTTGAATTTTGTTGTAATTTTATTCCGCATACGTTGAGTACGGCGGTACCTAAAGTACTACTTAGGCTTTTGCTTCCTTAATATGTAATTCCCTAAACCAAAGATCATGATCATACAAGAGCTAAATATTCAACGGTACTAAATATATAACGAATTGAAACACATATTTTTTATATTAAATTGCTCCTCTTACAGCAATGCCATTCATTTTTATTTCCTCTTAAGTAAAAAAACATCTACAACATTATTAAATATAATTTACACTTTTTTTTTATTGAAAAATAAAATTTTTCAAGTGTTTTTATTTAAATGTTTTAATATTGCGTAGGATTTTTCTTCTCTTTTTTAGTTTATGTGTAAATTTTTTTTTTTCTTTTATTTTTTCATCAAAACTTTATAATTTATTCGCATGCCAGAGAAAGCCTTTTAACCATATTTCTCATTTTACCACTTCAACAACAAATTGTTTTAAATTGTTATAGTTTTTATTTGCAACAACGGCAGCAGCAAGCAATAGACGCAGCATTATAAAGTTTATATTTATGTGTATTTTTAAGTTTTGTGTGCGTAATTTTTGATTATAAATTGAATACGTTTTAGAGTTTTGATTATAAAACGCATATATACGAGTTCAGTTATTTTAACACCTTTTTTTAAGTTGTTTACCACAGTAATTATTTGTATCTTGTTATTATCGGACATTATTAACGAAAACATTTAGATGTAATACAATTATGACAATTTCAATACGAATGTAGTTTATTTACTAGTTAAACTAGTAAAATCGTTAAACTAATATATGAGTCTGAGCACTACGATGGTGGTAATCTGTAATTATGTAATAATTAATACTATAATTTATATATTTGTTTATATATTTTTTTGTGTTGAATTTTTATTAGAGCGCCATACAGAGGAGCACAACACAAAATTTTTGGCAATAAATCTGTATCTTTTAAACTTTTGGTCGAATCGAATTGAAATTTATGGAAGTGTTGTAGAGGAGGACTTAAACTTTCAGAAAAATCATTTTGTAGTTACCCTGTGAAATTGATCTAAATATACTTCTTAATTAAATTTCGTAACTAAATTAATAATCGCTAAAAAAAAATTAACTTTCACAATTTTTGACTAGTGGATAATGTAGGGTGCAAACCTAGCCTAATTTAAGATTTCTATATTAACCATTTATTAATCCTTGTCTTACGAAATATGTTGAGAAAAAATTTATAAAAAAAAAACTTTGGAAAAATAGTAAAAGAATAGTATGGTAAATAGGGGAGCATTTGCCACTTTTGTTTAAAATGTTGTATTTTCAAAGCGGTTCACGATATTAATAAACTTTCTTTAGTAATAAAAGTTAGTTAAGTTAATATTTATTATGAATTTGTAAAGTGACCAAAAACGTAAAAACTACCCCATTCCATGGGGTAAATTCGCCATGTGATGGGAGCAGAATCGTTTTCCTATTTATGATGGTTTTTTTATTTTATTTTAATAACGTATTTGAAAAAAACAAAAATTAATATTTTTAATTGAATTTTATGTTTCGTATTTGATTACGACATTCCTGGTGTATAAGTTAAATCGGCCTACCAGCAGTTTGGCTAATGAACCACAGGAGGAGTATTTCACACAAGTGATATTTTTTTCACGCTTTAATGGAATTTTGTTCATTACTATCATGTTTATAACATATAAAAAATATTAAGATGAGATGTTGAAAAAATATTTAATCACGTTTACCTTCGAACAAATGTATGTTGAAAATATCAAAATTTGTTAGATGAAAAATCAGTGATAGAGGAAAAGAAAATAAATCAAGCTAATTGGATTGCTGAATGCTCCTCCTTCTACCCTACTATATTTTTGTAAAGAAATCGGCATTTTTTTTCATACTAATTTCAGAGTGCTGACTTTGAAAATTTTTCACGTGCCACTTTATTCAGGGAAAGGTGACTCAATAATGATAACGACTAACTTTTCTTTGTTCGATATATAAATTTGCATAAAATATAATAAAATCGGTTGAAAATATTTGGCTATATATAAAGAAATCTTAACCAAGATCTAGTAAAATTGAAATTTTTCAAATTTCAAATGTATATAAATCGAAAAATATATAAGATATTTAGCACAAGCTAGCATGTTTTCTTAAGTATTTATCAAAGACTTTAAGGTGATATAAAAATCTTGGAAATCGGGTAAGGAATAAAAATTCGCTAGTGGTTAAACATTTTCCATGACACTAGTACCCTATTTTGAACCCCCATTGTTCCGTTCCTGAAGCGTATATGGGATCCTTCTTCTACTTAAAATGCTACTGTCATTTGCTATGCTTATGTGAAATTTCATGTAAATCCAACCAGACGATTAGAAGTTACAGATTTATTTCGATTCTTCCCCACTGTTTAATGATAAAGCAAAGAAAATGTCTGCACTTAAGCTGTTTTTTGTATGAAATCTACTGTAGTTTTTTTTAAAGAAAAAGAAAATATTTTCTCAATATTAAAGTGGACAATATATACTATTTTTCAGAAAATTTTCCAAACAAACATCCTGTAACATTTTAAGTTGCATTCCAAGTAAAATTTAAAATTAGTGTATTTTAGGACAATTTTCAAAAAAATTACAAAAATATTAGGACAAAATATATTTTACAAATACTTGAAGAAAAGTACACTTAAATATCTGAGGTTGATGATTTCATTTTAAACTTTTACCTTAAAAGACTTTTTATTTAAAATGAATATACTGAAAGCTGATGAAAATTTAATTTTTGACTATTTTTCAAAAATTTAAAAAAATGTTTTACTTTGACAGCTCCTCATAAGAAAACCACAACCTAGCTTAAAAATTTTAATTGATACATAATTTTGTCTATTCGGTATCCAACTTTAGTACAAAAATTCAAATTTTAAAATTCAATTAAGCGCCACTTTTGACACATTTTACCCCAACGTGTGTGCAGACGAATTGAAATAATCCAAAAAATGTTCAGCATATTATATTGGTATATATTAAAAATTATAGAATATTTAAATAATAGTTTCCCTCATATAACTTAAATTTCAAGTGTAAATATCGTTTTAACTGTAAAATATAACTTAAATTTTGTTTATATTGCCAAAAACTTGACAGAAATATAAAAATCTTTGAAATCGTACTTGATTTGTATAAGATACACTTTTTTTACATAGTCGAGGTAGTCAACTTTTACACCCTGTAGTTTATCCCGTGTTAACACAGGGTGACTACTAAATAATTTTTCTGAAAGGTCCTTCTCTATAACACTTCCACAAATTTTAATACGAGCCGACCATAGGTTTATGCAATACAGATGTATTAGCAAACATTTTGCGTTTGTGTGTTTGCTTCAGACGATTTGATTTGCTGGTTCATATAGAACCCTAGTCTCTAAGAGAAGATAAGTATAAGGTACTAGATGACTTATCAATAGAATTTAAGATTTTAGAAAGTATCATTTTGGCTACAGAGTCTCTGATTCCTAAAAAATAAAAATATTTCTGCGTATACAAATTTTTCATTGATTGCAATTCTTTAAAATGAGCGTTATGTACATATAAGTATGTAAGTATGTTCATAATATAATATAAAATTCGAAAGTTTATAACCTCTTTAAAAATTTCAAACTTTGTAGTCCAATAAAAATAAAATCTCTTACAAAATATTTTCTTAGTAACATTTGCCATTAAAATTAAAATTTCAATTAGCAGTCATGATTTTCATCATATAACGAATAAGTTTTTTTTTTTTTTTTTCATAAATAAGAGTGTTATGATCATATGTATAACATTTGTCATAAACTTAATAATATTTTCTTGTTTCTAATCATTTTAAAATTTATGTTTTATCTGGAGAAGATGACGTTCCTATTGCTAGACATCATATACTTTTACTTAGCTGACATATGTATGTATGTATGTATCTATGTATAATAAAACCTTAAACTTAATGACATTTTTGACTTCATAACTTGTCTGTCCATCAGCCTGTCTTCATAAACACTTACATTTGCAAAGAGTAATTTGTAACAACTATACATAAAGAAATAAGTATTTTGTGGCTAAAAGAGTTTTTAATTTAAAATTTTTCTTTTTCCATTTTTCATTAAAGACATTGCATTTGTATTTAATTGGAATTTCGCTGTTAACTATTTCTTTTTTTGTTTATTATTATCATAATAATAGTAATAATTATTATATTTTTTTCTTTTATTAAATTTAAACTAGTTTTCGAATAAAAATAAAAATTAAGCTAAAATAAATAAGTACGTGTTTGTTAAAATTGCTTAAATGTGTCTTTTTTTTTTTTTTTTTTTTTTTTGTTCGTTTAGTGTGTCGGTTAATATGTATGAGTGTTACAAATTTTTCTGCATATTTTCACGCTACTTTCAGCTATTGGGGTATTTTTGTTGCGGAGAAGATTTTGCTGCAACCTGCATTGGGAAATATAAAATATATCGCAATCTTGTAGATATCCTTTAGATAGTTTGCTTATTCAGATGCGAAAGATGAAAAAAATTGGTGCTGAAGTAGATTTTCCGTTGCTTATTAAGCTTTAAAGTAGCGTAGTTTCGGTTCTATAGAAAATATTGAATTCAATTTAAATTCATATATAATAAAAAATTATGTAGACATAATATCTAGTCCGTTTTAAACAATGGCATAAAAGTCCTTTTAAAACTTGAGTTTAATGGATTAAAATGTTCTAATGTTTCTGCGTCGAAATTTACTAAGGGTCATCTAAGGTCGAAACTTCATCCGGTCAAGCATTTATCCAAAGAAATAAAATATAATAAGAAATATAATTAAATTAGTAGTAATTTTGTTAACCATTTCAACAAAACTTTTGATTTTATGTGATAATTCGTTAACTACTTTAAGGCGTTTATTAATCAGCCCTAGCACGAACAAAAACTGTGCGTGAGACAGGGATCGGCGCTCTTAAATTTCACATTATATATGCTCTTGTTTCCATGCTCTTATATTGTGCACGAAAACTATTTTTAAACTTATATTTTCATAATATCTGTTGCTCTTAAACAATTTATGGTCTGTAATAAAAACTATAATTGAATATTAAAACAATTTGCTTAAAAAAGTATCAAAAATATATAAAATTAATAAATAATTATTCTCTCTTCACATGTAAGAGCATATAGATGCAACAAAATTAAGAGATCATTTGCACGTGTGCACTATTTTGCGGGTCGTTGGCGTGAGATTTCTCACTTCTTTTTCCTCTAATTGTGACAAATAAATTTCCCGTTTATACCAACGTTTACCTTTGGAGACTCCCAGTAAAATTTGACGAAGAAAATATCTGTAGAACATTTTATCCCATTAAACACAAGTTTTAATCGACTTTCATGTCATTTTATATAGTAAAATAATTGAACTGAAAATTCTAATGAATTATTCCCCGTTAAATGCTTTATGTATTTATGCAAAAATAATTTAGTTCGAACTATATTTATATTATTATTATTATTTTTTTTTTTTTTTTCATTTATCTGAGACTAATATGGTGGAAAATAGAAAAGCTTAGAAGATCATAAAACAAAAAGTTTGCCTATCAGCGAAAAATCTTTTGGAGGGTTAACTATACTTATTAAGAGCTATCAATTGGAATGATTCCGCCTCCAAATTCTGTTGCATAGAGTAATTTTGTTCTTTAATTAGTTCAAGCATAAAAAAATTAAATTGGTCAGAAATTCTGAAATATATATCAAAAACCGGACCAAGAACTTGCAAAATTGAGGTAGTTAAAATTTTAAATGCAAGTATATTTTATATAGGCCTTACCGTGGGCTTTAATATGATTAAAATCGGATAAGAAACAAAAAAACGACAACTGTTTAAACATTTTCTATGTCAGAGATACTTTATTTTGAATACCCATAAGTCCGCTTCTAGTGTTTATAAAAAACCGACTTTTCAAAAAACCGGTTTGACGGTTAACCGAAAATTGGGTAAAATAAAAAAACCGGTTTTTCGGTTAACCGTCTACTAAAAAACCGGTTAAACCGGTTAACCGACATTTAAATAATTGCTCTAATTTGAAGCTTAATAAAAATATTTTTGGTGAAAAAAAGTGTTTTTCAACTTATTGGTTTAAAGATGCACCAATAATAAACAGTGCACTGCAGTGTTCTTTATAAATTGCGATTGATTTACATCGAAATTTTATAATACTTTTTTTCAGCCTTTAGGCTAGATTTAATATAATTTATAAAAACAACTTTTATGGCATCTTTTAGCACAGCTTTTGAAGCTTAAAAATGATCTAAAATTATTCTATAACGTATTTTTTCAGTTTTATTTTTCATTTTTCTAGCTTAAAATTAAATTATCGAAATTTTATAAAAAGGAAGCTTTAGACCAGGGGTTCTCACAAGATCTTGCTTCGCGACCCCCTTTTGACATTGCAATGGAAGCGCGATCCACTACAACTTTGACTAGTTTAAAAATCAGATAAAATGTTATGTAAAAATAAAATAATATTATTAATTGCGACATTGTTTTTGCTTCATGAGATCTTTAATAGTAAGAGACTTTTTCGTATAATGCATATCTAATACCATTTTCTGCGATCACAAAAGATCGATATTTTTGTTTTGATGGACAAAAGAGCGAATATGACAGTTATACATAAAAATATATGTTGATGAAAATTGTTCTAATACTTTTAGAACTTCGGAGCCAACAAGCTGACAAACCTTGCTATATTTTAACTAAAATTCTTTTAAATTTACAGATTGAAAATAAAAATTTAAGCAATGAGTTACATTTTAACTCTTCTTGAATTGAATCTGGTATTTTATCAATATTCATATTGAAAGGATTTTTACACCTTTGAATTATAAAGTCATTTAAGCAAAATTAATTTTAACAGACTAAAACTTTCTCTGCGAAATAAATGTTTTGTGTACTTAGTATTGAGAAGTCACACCATTCGAGCAAATTATAATAATTTTATTACAGAGAATGTTATTCCATGGTGAAACTATTTATCTTTTTAATTAAATGTTTTCCCTGCCACTTCGTTGTTTTCTATATATTGTGTCATTCGACAGCATTAATTTCTTTATTTGATCATTGTTTCTTTAACAAACAGAATATTTTCAATCGAAGCTTTGGTTTCAACATTGGTTTTCTTACATCTAATGCTAGTTGATTCCTAAAAAAACTCATTAAAAAATCTTTACTTATGTCTTTAATTTGGAATTTTTTTGTATAAAGGTATCTTTTCATTTTTAAATACTTAGTTTCATGCTTTCATTGGAATTTTTATTTAAACTTCTACATAATATTTACATAAAAAAATTGTGGGTTCAAGAAAATTTTTTAGAATCTCTTCGCGACCCCTCACGAATGTCTGTACGGACCCCTTGTGGGTCGCGGACCCCCATTTGAGAACCGTTGCTTTAGACCTAGGATTATGTGCTTTATATTATGATTTATATTCACCGCATTCAAAGTTTTTCTCTCAAGGAAAAGTTTATATAATTTTTATAAAAAAATGTAATAAATATATCTGCATAAAATTGGAAAAATAAATAACATTTTTTCTGCTAAAAAGAGATTTGTTTTTAATTTTTAGATGATTATTAATCATTTAGAAGATTATTAATCAAGTACATTTTCTGCACTTATTTAGTTCTACTTTTGAAGTCTTTATTCTTGTTTTCCTATATAAAATCTTAATGTTACATAAGTATTTTCTTCTTTTGGAAAATTTCATTCGCATGAAATTAAAGTTTTTGTAAATGGAATGCTTAATTATCTATCTGAGTTATTTACATACAGTTGTAAAATATATTTAACTTCAAACAAGTAAATATATATCACCTGGCTACTTGTTTTAAATAGTTTAAAAATATTTTCTTATATTTTAAATTCAGGAAAAAGCAACTAAAGGACGAAATTTTGTGATATTTTTAGCAAATTTTTGAAACCGGTTAACCGACACAGAAAAACCGGCTAAACCGGTTAACCGAAATTAAATATTTCAAATTAACCGGTTCGCAAATAACCGAAATTTGAAGAAAAAACCGGTTTTTCGGTTAACCGGTTAACCGGTTTATAAACACTATCCGCTTCTAAGAGGTATATGAAGTTTCCTTCCAAACTTAAAATTGTAAACTTCTTTGCTACGTCAATGTGAAATTTTATATAAATCCAATATATTCTGCCTACAGAGGGTTAATATCTTCGAGTGACATAATGGACTGATATTAATACCTACTACTTAGTAACTGACATCATAACCAAGACAATTAGTAAGCTCTTTCGATAAAACATTTCGATTTACAAACTGAAAGATTTAACTCTGTCTGGATAAATACTAGGGAGATCGAACCGGTCGGGTCGGTATTTTATTTATCATTGGTACAGTTTCCAGTTCCTACAATGATATAAAAATTCTCAAAAGTTAATAGCAGTCGGATCGTTGTACATTGGACAAAGTCAAAAAGAAAATGTTAATATCTACTGGCTTCCAGTAGACAATTATAACATAAATTATTGAGAATAGTAAAATAACGGCCTGTCCCACGATGTCGAACGAAAAATTCGTTCGACAAAATATATAAGAAACAATTACAAAATTTGAAATTTATTTGTTGTTTTCCATATAAATTGTCGAAACGAATTTTCCGTTCGACATCGTGGGACAGGCAGTAAATAAAATTAAATTTAATTAGTTTCACAAAACTTTTCAAAATAAAACAAATGTGTTTTACTAGAAACACTTCCAAAATTATATCGAATATTTGGTGATCAATCAGCCAACACTCATAAATACAACACTCATCGCGGTCCGCGAGAGCTCGTGGAAGTTAATTCTGCGCCGCACAATGGTCCCAAGGCGTTTTTTTTTTTTTTTTTTTGGAAATAATTATTTAAGTTGTGAATCCTTGGAAATATCTAAATAAAATTTCACATGGACAGGCGCCTTGCGGGTCACGGGTGCAGAGGGTAAACCTCCAAAGTTGGTCACCACTGGTATGTGATTTTTTTAATTCGCCAAAAATTTGTTTATGACTTGAATTAAAAAAATTTTACTTATAGGTAATTCTTGCAGATATCAACAAAAAAAAAAAAAAAATAATAATAAACATGCTTATATGTATGTGCAGGTTTTCTGTTTTAGTTTAACAGATATTTTGGGTCGAAACAAATGTTACCTTCATTGTTGGCCAAGTTGTTTTAAAGTTTTTAAACTTGAAGAGCCCTAAATTTTTTGTTATAATAATAACTAGTTTTCTTACAAAATTCCAAATAATATTACCGCAAAATTATATAAATCCCAGCAAAAACTTTACTTACCCTGTAAGCCAACATATTACATTGTTAAAAGGAGGTAACTACTTATAATTCGGGTGATAAACTCATTACCTTTATATGGCGATGTTCACGAATTCATGGGTCTCCATTATTAAAGTACTTATTTTAAACAAACAAATAAGTAGTTAATCAAATACTACAAAACTACAATTACTACAAAACTATAAAACTGCAAAAAAGAAAATTAAAAATAACGAGAGAAAAAGATATAGTCGGTCAAGCCCGACCATATGATACCCTACACCATTGTGTACATTATAATTCGGGGAAGGGGTCTTGACTTGGAGTCAGATGTGGACCGATACTCATAAGTGTAAAATAAAACATACGAATACAAAATATTACGTTGATGCTGACATTTATATGAATTTATTCACTTTTGGGTGATTCCCGAAAGAGGGCCTTATATGGGAGCTATGGTAAATTATGGACCGATCTTTGTAAAATTTGGCACTATCATTTATGTTCATATAAAACTTTTTTTGTGTCGAATATTAACTTGATACTAACATTTTAATGGGATTTATAGCCGTTAAAGTGATTTTCTGAAAAGGGGTTTATATGGGAGCTATGGTTAATTATGGACCGATCTTTTTAAAAATCAGCACACTTATTTAGACTTATATAAAACTTATATGTTCCAAATATTGCTATATTTAAGGGATTTATGATCGTTAAACCCTTTTCCGGGAGGACATTTGTATGGGGGCTAGGTGAAATAATGGACCGATCATAACCAATTTCAATAGGCTTCGTCCCTGAACTAAAAGAAACCTGCGTACCAAATTTCATTCATTTTGATTCAAAATTGCGACCTGTAGTTTGATTACAAGGTTTACATGGACGGACAGACGGACAGACGGACGGACGGACGGACGGACGGACATCGTTAAATCGACTCAGAAAGTGATTCTAAGCCGATTGGTATAAATTAGACCAATATTTTTGGGTGTTACAAACATCAGCACAAACGCATAATACCCTCCCCACCTATGGTGGTGTAGGGTATAAAAACTTGGCTCAATTGAGACTTGAAGCCAGGCAAAAATTTTCGTATATGTTTCAAAGCACTACACTATTTATACGCTAATTTCGTGTGCGCTGTTTATAGTTTTAACATACCATTAGAAATTCAAATAATTTCCTAAAAAGATAGGGGTTTAGTTTGGGGTTGAAAAGACAACCTTTTGAGTGCTACGCAGTCGCTCTAGCAAACTAAACCATTGCAGAACTAAATGAACTTTTTATTTACCGGTAAGTAATTATTCCACTACTCAAAGATAGGAGAAAAATAATGATAACTCATTACCAGGTAATGAGTCTAGTAAGTAGTAGTCATTATCAAAAGTCAACAAATTTTTGCTGAAATATATCTATCCGATAAAAAAAAGGTGGTAATATTCTTTCACTTCTGAAATATTTTTTCCCGACTACAGAGTTTATGTAATGCTTTCAACAGAAATCTTTACGTAAATCCGAGTAAAGTAAAATCGGAGGTACTTTGAGCAATGACTTCCCCCCAAGCCCTATCCAAACTCTGTCAATTTTGAAAAAAAATTTTATTTTTTAGTAAAATTCTAAAATGTTAAAAAAATATAGTTTCTATATAAGATATTTTCCATAAAGATATTTTCCGAGTCACGCCTTTTACAACGGCTGAGAGATCATTTTAATGAATGACCACACTAGAGGCCTGTGAATATTTTAGCATATTAGCATATTTAGCACATTTTTTCACTTACGGACATCCTAATATGGGTTAGAAGCACTTACTCGACAATTTGTATAATAACAAAAATAGTTTATATCTATAGCTAATGGATGAATCGATGTGACGTGAATGCAATAAAATTACAAATATCCTTATTTTTAAAATCCTCTTTAATTCGTTTTTACATTAAAAAAAAAGAAATGTATTTATTAATTTCTCTTTTTTTTTGTGACTGATCCAGAAAACAATTTAAATTGTAGCATTTCTTTCATATTTTTGATCATTTACAACATTTTTCTATGTTGTTTTAATTTTGATTTTTGTAAATTGTATTAATGTTTGTGTTGCCTTTTTTTTCTCTTGATCGTTGTTATGTGAAATTTTAGGCTTCACATAATTGACTTTTACAACATTTATACGAATATGTATGAGTGTAAACATTCACAGTTTTTGTGCCTAAAGTACTGTGGGGTCTTGTTAACCGGAAATAAATTAGATTTTCCTGTTTTTATAGTTTTTACGCTTGTATTTTCATTTGATTATGCCAGATCTATAGACAGCAATAAAAAAAAAAAAAAAAACAAATAACTAAAAACAAAAAACCCAAAAAAAGTTTTCAAAATAAAATCAACATTTATACATGTCACGATCACTAAGCCGTGGCATAGTCACAGTGCCATATTTTGCCTTAAGGTACGTTAAAATTGATAATTTTTAATTCAATTGTATTTATTATTGTATGCAAACCTTAAATATTTAATAGCCACAAAATTATAAAATACCATTAATAAATTTAAATTTTAGTGAAGTTAATATCCAGCTTTTAAATTCTGTCAAATTGATTTTGTTTGCTTTTGCTTGTAAACTTAACCACTGTGATTAGTTAATAGTTTTTGGCCAATATTGTTAAAGACAAATAAAACAAATAAACAGTAGCATAAATATTTATGCTACATGTTGCCAATGATAACAAACACCAACAACTTGACAACCAATTGATAACAAACATTTAGTCATTTAGCCGGGTTTGCCACCACCACCACCACCATCAACATCTCTAACAGCAACATCACCCTGACACTTATATCCCCATCAATATTAATGACAAATTGTCTTTTGGGAGCGACAACATACTAAATATTATTTGGCCAGCCTTTTTATTTATTTCTTTAAAATTTTATTTGATTTTATTTTTCCATTAGCCAACCATAAATTAATTTTAGAGCTTGCAACACCTAAAAAATATTCACTTGCACTTGCTCCTCTAACTTATCAACCGTAACGTAATGTTGTTCAAATTAATTGATCTTGTTTTCAAGTTGCTGCCGTTTTATTCAATTCAATTCATTTGTTGTTCATTATCAAATCAACTTGTATGTAAGTATTTGATTGCTAGGCCAGGAAAATCTTTACCAACAACATTGTTTTTAATTAAAAAATTACTATTTTCATAATTAATCATTAATAATGTTTTGAAAAAAAGTAAAGAAATCAAATTATTATGAAAGATTTTTTAAAAATTTCTTTAGATATGTGTTAAAAAAAAAAGACTAAGAAAGTGTTAATGTTAAGAAAAATTATATAAAATTGGGTTAAATTATAATTGATATGAATTTTAAATTATTTATAATAATTACTTCCCTGAGAAAGATATTTGATTGACGTGTGATGTCTTCAAACATTTTAAATGTAAACATTAAAATTTTTGCCCAAGCATTTAAACAAAATAAGAGCGCAAGCGTTGCATTTTTTGTGGCTACAAATATTAGACTATAAATATTAGACTATAAATGACTATATGGAATTTGATCTACTAAACGCGAATCTGCATTCAGTTTTTTCTATCAGATCTTAATTTTTTTTACGTGACAGAAAAAAGTAAAAGTAGATTCTAGTTTAGCATATTAAATTCCATCTAATCCACCTATTTTTTTTAAGAAGAAAATAATTTTAAGGCGTATTTATTAGACATGCCCATAAAAAATCAGGACCTGATGGAAACTGAAAACAGATTCGTTAAATACCATCTAGCCCGCATATGTTTTATTCTTTTATTATACCCACCATCAAAAAGATCGGGGTATATTGATTTTGTCATTCCGTGTGTAACATGTCAAAAGAATCATCTAAGACCCTACAAAATATATATTTTCTGGGTCCTAGTAAGATTCTGAGTCGATCTAGCTATGTCCGTCCGTCTGTCCGTCTGTCTGTTGAAAGCAGGATAGGGCTCGAACGGTGCAACGTAGGGGGACGAAATTTGGCACAAATATTTAACATATATAAGGTTTGTTTGGGATTGAAAATGGACAAAATCGGTTAATAAACAAAAAAGTTATGGGCTAAAAACTAGAAACACAGGGTGTCCGTTTCATACTTTTTTGCTGATATTTCTTCAATAAAAGCATGTACTACAACGAAATTTTGTACGTATAGCTCGGGGATCGATATAAACTCGGAAACAAAAATGGGCGTGGTCCGCCCACTTTACCGCCCACCTCCCATATAAGTTGAAAATCAACGAAATTGTGTTCAAATAGTTCAAGGACCAATGTAAACTCGAAAACAAAAAATGGGCGTGGTCCGCCCACTTTACTGCCCACTTTACCGCCCCCTCCCATATAACGTAAAATTTAAAAAAGTTGATGGTGTCGGCCGGGCCGAATATAACATTCGCGCTTGTTTTTTTTATTATTTTTTTAGTTTTTTGTTCAGATGTAAGCAGTATATATAAGTACGAGCATATAAGCCTGCCAATGCCAGAAAATATAATATTATAATAATAATAAAACTGTGCACAAACAAATCCAAAAATCTATAACAAAAATATATGAACTACGCTTTCCTTTCCCTAATCGAAGTTAAATATTTGAATCTGTAAAAATATGATGGGATAATAATGATTAATGTATTAAATTATAAAACTTTTTAAAACCAAAAAAAAAATCGAAGTGAATGCCCTCCCTGACCAAAAGTTTGTTTTCAGTAAAATCGATAAAATAAAAAAAATAAAAAAATAAATACATAAAAAAATCGCGTATCTACGCTTCCTGATAAAAAAATCTGGATTTGCAGAATGAATACATTTATAAGTAAGCCGATTTTTAGTTTTTTACCACTCCTGGGAGCTTTAGAAAGCTCTGAAAAGAGAAAAAAATGGTTAGAAAAAGACACACAAATCCGATTGTCTCCGCTCCCTGATAAAAATTTTAAAATTTGCCTCCATTAGGGTTCGTAGGAAGAAAAGTTTTATAAGTAAGCTAAATTTTAATTTTCTACGTTATCTGGAAGCTTCAGAAAGCTCTGAAAAGAGAAAAATTACTTAGTAAATTACATATTTATAAATCCAAGTATCTCCGCTCCTTTATAGGAATTTCAAAATCTGGCTCCGTTAGGATTTGTATTAATAGCTTTATAAATAAGCCAAATTTAAATTTTCTACGTCTTCTGATAGCTTCAGAAAGCTCTGGAAGGAAAAAAAATTTTTAGCAAATTATATATATTGATTTAGTATATCTAAACTTGTAAGATTGTAGAGAATTACAACTATTAGCAATAAATTAAAAGCGATTAAAATTCTACACAGAAAAAACTAAATTTCAAATTCTATTATTAAATTTATAACACCAATTATATTTTTTACTAAAATCGGACCTATCACTAATTTAGTAAAATCAAACATTCAAATTCGTAAATGTTTTATTAAAAAAATTTTAATTTTTTTCTTATTAAAATATTTTTAGTATTTATAAATTTTAATGTTTGAAAATTCTTATTAAATTCAATAAAAATAATATTTGGTTTTTAGTATATTTTCAAACAATATTTTTTATTGATTTTATAAAATGTTTAATAAGATTTTTCAAAAGTAATATTACAAAATTATTGCATTGCTAACATGTAAAAAAATGTAAAATGTGTGTAAATACTTGAAAAGAAAATAAATGTTTAAAATAGGACTAACTTAAGTAATATTATTGATGATCCTAAAGAAAACAATGTTTCAGATTAGTATGAAGCTCCTTCGAAATTCCAATTACGATATATTCGACCTAAAAAAGAAATCAAATCGTTATTAAAATTATAAATAGTGCATATAGAATTCTACTTACCATTTATAGTTCAGAATGATTTTGAAGCATTGTGTATTATTGTATCTTTAAAGACCCCGAATAACAACCTATTAAGACAGATAAATTTGTATAAAACTATAACTGAACAATTGATAGTGTTAAGATCTATTATGAATATACATTTAAGTATAGTTAACTATATTAAAAGTGTCCTATATGTATGGATATCATCAAGAGAAGGGTTGTAACAACTTCCTCTACTTTTTCTACCTTTAGCGTTAGTCTACAAAAGATTTTAATTTCAGGAGGGAGCATGTCATAATGTACAATGTTATTGACTTTATATTTCTGGTAGGATTCTGGTCTGGATTAAAAAGGTTTCCTGGACAGCCGGGGTTTTTAACTCTAGTGTATTTCTAACGCCAGCTTCGCTTAATAAATTTTTTTATAAGTAGAATAATTAATTGTGTTCAATGTACTTTATGTCATTTTTTTCTTATGTGTCCATATAAACTATGACACTATTTGTGTGATATAATGTCATGGGCATGGATTCCCTTTTAGGATACCAAGAGTTCTGAGTCAAGCATTGGATTGAAGCGTTTTAGCAATTAGACAATTACAGGTAGATAATACTGAGAACTTACCAATATTTTTATAAAGAGATAGCAATTTGACGTAACACCCATATGAACGGATATAGTTGAATATACTCATGAGCTATTGTTTTTGGATCATCTATAAGATACATACATATATTAAAAAAATCTGTAAGAAAATTGAGATAACTTACCTCTAAAATCTTTCAAATGTTGGATTTTACATCTTTTCATTTCACAATTTGTTTAATTAATTTTTAATTTTTCTCAAAAGTCAAAATACAAAAACTTGTTTTTATGTTTTATATTGGTTTTGAAATCATTTAAAACCAATAAATCGAAATATTAAAATCAAATAATTCCTTTAATAAAATTTTATTTTAAACCAAATAATGATTTATTTAAAAAAAATCTAGTCACAATTTTTTCTCTGTACAGACCATTAACAGAAAAACTTAACATTTGTATCTTAAGCATATTTATGAGAAATATTGTTAATATTTGGACCTAAATAAAAATTAAACAAGTAAAAGTATTGCAATGATATTTTGGATTAATATAAATACACTTGTTTTACAATGAGGGAATTAAAAAACTCCCACTTTTTGTACCAAAATACCCGAAATCCCTTTCCGCGAAAAACCTGTTTCAAAAGTTTACTTTTTTCATTAAAATGATCACCCAACCGTTATTAAAAGCGTGGCTCAGAAAATATTTTTTCTGTGTTTTACCAACATCCATATATTTTTGTTGAACTTGGATTAAATTTTGGATTTAAAAAAATAAAGTAAATATAAAAACTTTTTCAAAATTGACCAAGTTTGGATGTTGGCCAAAACGCCTTCGATTTAGCTTAGCAAGCATTTTTTTTTTTTTTTTTTTTTTTGAAGTAAAAATATTTTAGAAAATGTTACCACCTTTTTGGAAAATAACACCAAATATTTAAATCTTTTTTAGGTTTTAAATTCTGATTAATATAAATTTTATCGTATAAATTATTTATATGATTCTTACTGCGATGGTATTTAAAATTTTGCATTGGATATTTTTAAAAAATTAAGGCACTCCATGTTTAAAAATCTTAAAAAACGAGGCCAATAATTAGGGTAAAATTTGCTCTTGTACTGAAACAGATAAGCTACACATGTAAGCATGATTTTTTGTAGATATTTACCTATATGTATAATTTTTTTCATTCAAGTAATAAATTAATTTTTTACGAATTAAAAAAAAAAATACATGTGGGATTGGAGCCTAGTCGCGTCACCAGATCTGGCAGACGTTGGTAACGAAGGGGTTAATATTACTAACGGACAGAATATTCTAGAATAGGATAGTAACTAGTCACGTAGGCTACAGACAAAATATGTACGAGACATTTTTTAACGAAAGACGAACATTCTGGATGGGGACTTGCATTTTGATAAACGGACTTTTAATGGACGAGACAAGGATAGTTATATGGTTAACTCGCTGGGAACTTTCTGGTACTTTGAAATGTAGCGAGTAGTGTAGGAGAATTATATAAAAGGTAGTGTTGAAAGATTGAGAGTTTAGTTTTGAGTTAAATTCAAGTTGTGAAAGTTGAAATGTTGAAAAGTTAGAATTATCAGTTTGAAAAGTTGTCTAAAACGTTGTGAAAAGAAGTTATGAGTAAATAATTAAAGTTGACCAGCGACATCCACTATATTAAAGTGTAAAATAATTTTAAGTTTTTTAATTAATAAAATATACACAATTTATTATTAAAAATAATATAATTTGTGTTTAATTGATTAAAGCCATCAAGCTTAAATCACAGGGATTTAATAAAAAAAATCCTACAATTTGGGGGCTCAACCGGGATTGAAGTGTGGAAAATTCAGTGAAAAGTGTTGAAAGAGAAAAACGAAGTAAAAGTTGTTGCGGCAAAAAATTTAAAAAGCAGAAAATTACGTGAAAAGTTGAGAAAAGTGAAAACTGTTTCCTAAAGTGGAAAAATTCCCATAAAAATTTGTCGAAATTAAAGTCGAAAAATTATTAAAAAAAAAACTAAAGTGTATAAATAGTTGTTTAAAGTATTAAAAGAAAACAACATATTTGAAATAGTTGTGAAAATTAAAGTTATAAATAAAAAAAAAAAAGGTATTGTGACTTTAAAAAAACAAAGAGCGCCTAAGCTTAAGAGACCGAAAAATATTTAAAAACTATAAAAGTTGAAAGAGAAATTTCAAAGTGAGAAACAACAACGAAGTTATAAAAAAGAAAAAACAAGAAAGGAAAAAATGTATAAAAAAAACAAGAGAGTGAAACAAGAATGTAAAATAAGGGTTGTTAAATATGTTGTTGTTGTGAAAAAAAAAAAAAAATTAAAAAAAAAAAACACATAAAAAGAACAATAAAGTTAAAGAGAACTAAAGTGATAAAAAACAGTGTAGTTTAAGAGAAAAGAAACATAAACAAACTAGAAGAAATATAATTGTATGTTGGTGTGTGTGCATGAGTTGTAAAAAAAAAATAAAATAACGAGCAACAATTCGTTAGTGAACTTTAAAATGTAAGAAAGACTGAAATAGAAAGACTGAAATAAAAAGAGTGAAAATAGTTAAATAAAAAAAAAAAAAAAAGATCGAAGGTTGCAACGAATATTAAAAGCTTACAAAAAAACAAGGAGTAAAAGTTGAGAAGAAAGATCGAGAGTGTGACGTATTAGTTGGAAAGCGACAAATATATGTTGGTGATTCAAATGCATTGCCGTTAAGCAAAGCAGACGAGTCAAGTAGATGTGAGCTGTGGAAATCCAGTTGGAGTGCTACGAGCTTTTCAATTCTAATAAGATAAGTTGTTTATTTTTTATTTACGTAAAAGTTGTAAAATATTTTGAAATTTAACTGATTTTAAGATTGTTTACTGTAGAGTTAAAGTTCTTTTATGTTAAAAAAAAAAAGATAGTTTCTGTTATTTAACATTTTATTTTTGCTGATGTTAATGTTAATTTAAGGAACAGATATTTTATTTGTTTTTTTTTAAGAAGTTGTGTAGTTGCCATTAAATTTTTTATACAATTTAATTGAATTTAAATAATTTTAATTGATTATCGGAATATTTAATTTTAATTTACATTTTTGATTTTTAAATTATTTTAATTTTGAATTGAATTTTATTTTGTTTAATATTATTTTATAGAATTTAGTTGTAAATATTATTTTGTAAGGTTGTTGCTGGTTTTTTTTTTTATTTTAGTAGAAGATGGAGATTGAAAGTATAATGTCCATGAATTGCGAATCTTTGCGCAATAAGTTGAGCGAATTAGGGTTGGACACAACTGGGTTGAAGCCAGTACTAAGAGACAGGCTCCTACGACATTTCGGTCATCAAACTGATGGGGACGACGGGGAATCGACAAATTCTGAGTACCAAGATGTGGGTGCTAGTGCGTCTACAGGGGTCCGTCTGAATGGTCCTGTCTTCACTCTAAGAGACATTGTTGATAGTTTGTCTACCTTTAGTGGCACTGATTCTTTAGATGTTAGACATTGGGTTGAAGATTTTGAGGAAAATGCCGAGACGGTTGGGTGGAATGATATTCAAAAATTCATCTATGGTAAACAGCTTCTGAAAGGTGCAGCAAAATCGTTTGTTAGAAGTCAGTCCGGTTTAAGAAATTGGGAGTCGTTGAAAAATGCTTTAATTGATGAATTTGGTGAAACGTTGTCTTCCTCAGAAATTCACAGAATGTTGGGAAAACGTCGCAAGAATCAAAATGAGTCCTATCGCGAATACCTGTATGCACTTATGGAGATCGGTAAGCCAATTAATCTAGATGTCCCAAGTCTCTTGGATTATTTTGTTGAGGGTATACCTGATTCTCGGTTCAATAAAGCCATCTTATATCAGGCGAAGACAGTAGAACAGATGAAGGAACAGATCAAAATATATGAAAAAATTCTAACCTCATCGAATAAAGACAGTAAGAAGACTAATGCACCTAACAACGTGGAACTTAAGGAAGAAAAAAGTGGTAGTGCAAGAAAGAAGAATTGTTTTAAATGCGGAAGTCCTAATCATCTTGCGAAGGACTGCGGGGAAACACAATTTAAATGTTTTAAATGTAACGGTGTTGGACATCGCGTAGCTGATTGTAAGGTCAATAAACCTGAAGTCAAACAGGAGCGGAGTAATGTCAACACGTTCGGTTACGACAAGGAACCTTTTGAGCCGGGTTTGAAATTTAAAAAGGTCATATTGGGAGGTATTGAATTTTATGGCCTCATCGATACCGGGTGCAATATTTGCACTATAAGATACGATGTTTACGGCAGGTTACGTAACGAGTTCCAGTTTATAGTAGAGGAACGACGCTTAAAGGGAGCAGGTGCAGGAGTGTTTTATATCCAAGGTTACTTTGAGGCTCCAGTTGTAATTGATGGTATTCCGCTAAAGATCAAGTTTTATGTTGTACGCGCTGAAGACTTAGATTATCCGGCTGTTTTGGGCACTAACCTATTACAGTTTGTGGACTTAATGATAAGGGAAGACGGTGTGGAACTTGTTCCCAAGGCTGCTACTAATAATGGGAAGAACAATATCGATGATCATCGGAAGTACATCAATACTTCGGGACTGATGAGCGAATCCATCGATTGCGTTGTACGAGGTAGTGTTAGAAGATCAGATATAGGGAAAGATGTGTCAGTAGCTCAGGGAACAGGAAATATTTCAACGAAGAATGAGGAAATGGTAGATGAATTGGTAGTTGACAATTTGGAGAAAAGCGTTGCAGAAGCCACTGTTTTCAAAGAATCGTCGTCAACTGTGTTAGTGCAGGAAGATGATGATGAGAATATGCGAGAAACCGGAAGGAAATCAGATATGTTGACACTAAGAGCTAAGGTAAACATATGTGGCCTAGAGGAGGAAAATCAGAGGGGTTTTAGGGAACACCGCAAGTCGAAAAACTTTAGGTTGCGCAATTCAATGAATATCAAACGCACACAAGATGGAGACTGTGTGGGACGGAATGGGAAACATTTTGGTCCATACGGGGTGAATACCCCGAATACCCCGTCAGGAGGGCCGAATGTGGGATTGGAGTCTGGTCGCGTCACCAGATCTGGCAGACGTTGGTAACGAAGGGGTTAATATTACTAACGGACAGAATATTCTAGAATAAGATAGTAACTAGTCACGTAGGCTACAGACAAAATATGGACGAGACATCTTATAACGAAAGATGAACATTCTGGATGGGGACTTGTATTTTGATAAACGGACTTTTAATGGACGAGACAAGGATGGTTATAGGGTTAACTCGCTGGGAACTTTCTGGTACTTTGAAATGTAGCGAGTAGTGTAGGAGAATAATATAAAAGGTAGTGTTGAAAGATTGAGAGTTTAGTTTTGAGTTAAATTCAAGTTGTGAAAGTTGAAATGTTGAAAAGTTAGAATTATCAGTTTGAAAAGTTGTCTAAAACGTTGTGCAAAGAAGTTATGAGTAAATAATTAAAGTTGACCAGCGACATCCACTATATTAAAGTGTAAAATAATTTTAAGTTTTTTAATTAATAAAATATACACAATTTATTATTAAAAATAATATAATTTGTGTTTAATTGATTAAAGCCATCAAGCTTAAATCACAGGGATTTAATAAAAAAAAAATCCTACATACATAAACGAGGTGACCAAATTTGGAGGTTTATCCTTTACCCCTCGTGATCCGCTAGGTGCCTGTACTCCTACAAATCAATACGAAAACACCTCAGCTCTGACCATGTGAAATGGTTCAGAAGTTACAGAATTATTTGCGACCACTGTAGTGTCCCGTGAATATGCTTTTTCGTGATTTCGATGTGGGAAGATTTCTCAAATGATGCGTATTAATGAGCTAAATACGGAAAAGTATTAAAAACATTTTTAAATTCATCTTCAATTCCCTACCAGTGATTAAAAATCTCAAGTCTGATACATTTTGGCCAAAAAAGCCAAAATGTATCAGACTTGTTTCACGAAATAGTTCTCAAAAAATTTGTATAAAATTTTTCCCAGTGCGATTTTGTTCCGCTAGATTTTTTAGAACGTTTTTGCATTGTAATATAAAATAAAACCCACCCTAATGTAAATGCAAAAATCTTTGAACTTTTATCATAATTTAAAACTGCAAATCCTCCTTTATTGATTTTCCCAGCATTAAACCAGTATCCCAGTAGTTTTGGATTTATTTAATTATAATTTATATTTTAATATAAATCAATTTTCAATTAGACAAACATAAATTATCGCTTTAAATAAATCCGATTACTGTAATAGTTAAAATATAGAAATTTAATATGTATGACGACATCTAATTAAAAAAACGAAATATATGAAAATTCATTTCTATTATATATTTTTTAAATAATTTCACTTTGAGTACGCAAAAACCATTAATGGTTTGGTTTTCTTAAAAGAGACTTTTGCAAAATAAATAAAAAAAAAACAATTATAAATAAAAAAAATCCAAACAAATTTATGAATGAATATTCAAATATGAAATTGATACCAAATGTAATTGGAAAACTATAAAAAAGTAATACGAGCAAATAATATTAAGCTTCACTTGTTAATGAAAACCAATAATAACTAAAATAATAATAAAACTAATTAATTTCTACTATAAAGAAAAAAAAAAGTATTTAAATATGAAACCGCAAAAGTTGCAAATTGTAACTTTAATAAAAATATATGAATAAAAGTTTTTTTTTTTATTATTTATTTTTGGCTTTTCTCATAAGTAATTGTACAATGACAATATTAAACTGTATGTAATAATATTAGTATATGTAGTAATATTAAGCAAAAATAGCAACAACCACAATAATAATCATCATAATCAAATAATAACAATAAAAATTTAAAATTCATGTGCGGGTGTTTTTTTTTTAATCCCAGACACATAATATTTTTTAACTCAAACGGATTTGCAGAGACTTTGTCTTAATGTGTAGCAAGCTGTGTGTGTTTATATATCTTTAATTTAATGCTTTCTAAAGTAGATGAGAAATACACAAAAAGAAAAAGCAAAAAAAAAAAAAATTGTATAATGTGACAATCTGTAAAAATAGATGCAACAAAAAAAAGGGTCATTGATATGATTGCAGTGCAGTTTAAAAGTCATTTAATTTCGTATGATTTACACTCACAAAAAATTTTGGTTATATCCATTAAATGTATTGATCGTTTGGAATCCATTTTGCTATTAAACTACTCAGCAGTCTGTGGTGACTGTCCCAAACCAGTTGCTTGACACATTACATTAGTGCACGACTAGTCACTTTACTAACTATGTGATTAGTCACTTTAACATGGACATGTCCTAGCAGGAAGTCTATTTGACCAAAAAGTGGCGATACAGTAAGTAGTTCGAAAAAGTCAATTTATGGTAAGGAGTGCGATCGAAAAAATCTTAACATATATAAAATTAGAGTTTTGATTGTTTTTTTATTTAATTGATACTATAGTACAGGTTACAGAAAAATATAACTTTATAGTTCTTACCACTACTTATGAACTCGTGGACCATTTTTGGAAACCCTTCCGTTAGAGGTTTGATAGTTGTATCAGACACTTTTCAATCTTTGTCACCTTCGATTTTCTTTTCACAAAAGCCCAATATCTCTTCGTTAGTCTTAGCTCGGGACAATTTGGAGAATTGACCTCTTTTGGTACAAAAACTATGTTATTGTTTTGGTACCAATCCAGAGCTTTCTTACGTAGTGACATGATGTCAAATCGGGTCAAAAATATGTAGACACATTGTACTCTGTTATGAAAGGAAGAAGAATTTTTTGCAAACATTCTTTGATGTATTTTTCGGTATTTATAGTCCACTGTAACAAATGACTTGTTTTTTTTTTTTTTTTTTTTTTTGCCGCAACTGCATAAATCTTGCCAAACTAGAAATTCTTTAGGAAATTTTGTCAGTTTTTCGGTCCTAAACTTATATCCAACATATCCTCGAGCATCAGCAACATAAAAATTTTGACCCGGAAGCTAAGAAAAATCTGCCAGTACATACGTTTCATCGTTCTTTATATTACAAGAGTATTTTTGTATGAAATTTGATTTAATTTCCGTGTCCAATTCTTGGCTTCTAAATTTTTCCAGCATTCCAGTCTGGAACTTTTTGGATTTTATATGTATTCAACTATCAATTGTCTATCAATTGTCGAATTTTCCTGATACTGTTTAATACGCTTGGAAACAGTTTGACAGCAGACACTTAATTATTGGCCAATTATTTGTAGGACCAATTTGGATTCAAAGATAACTAGTAGATCAAAAAAAAAAAAAAAAATAAAAAATTAGGTATTGCTTCGGAAAAAAGTTATGAGGCAAAACATGTGTTAAGATTTTTTCGATCGCACTCCATATTTATTGCCGTTGGATGAACCATTTATAATTTTGACTTTTTCGTGACCTCTAAAAAAAATATTCGCCACTTTTACGCTTACCAAAGAGTAAGTAGAGTGCACGCTTACCAAAGAGTCAATAAAGTATCAATCGCCACCCCCACTCTTACCAAAGGGTCAATAAAGTATCAATCGCCACCTCCACGCATACCAAAGAGTCGATAAATTATCATTTACCTTAACGAATGCTCACAAAATGTGCGAAGTTCGGGTAAGGAAAAGATGTCCACATTTGAATAATTTGGATGAGAAGCCACAAATGAACTTTACTGTCTAAAAGAGGGTAAATTGACACCGAAAAAACTACTGGGTAATATCTGTACTCATAGTACATTCTTCATTAATTTCTGAAGAAATATTAAAAACTCGATCCAATTGCTTAAGAATTAATGTGCGAGATTGTAAAAAATTATGAATTTTGAATCATTTACCTTCTTTTGGCATTAAAAAACTATCCGGACCGTGATCTTCACTTACTTCTAAAGGCTATATAATTTACTTTTGGGAACTTTATATTTTGAGAAGTAACTTTAAAAAGATTTCAGTTTAATCTGTTGGAAAACTAATAACGATCAGTACCGATTTGCTGTAAAGACTCCGGTACTCAATTATAAATGTAAAGGGAACGTAAGTGCATGGTTACTCAAAAAACGTAAATGTAACCAGTAATTTGTTGTTGTTTTGTACACATCAACATGAGTGGTGTGTAAGTCTTAATCAGTTTGAAATCGCTGGATTTATTTGTATTTTAGCGATAAAAATTGTGCTCTTATGATAAAATTTTTTAATTTTAAATTATTGATTCAACTCTACGCTTTATTTGAATTTTTTTAGTGAAGAAAATAGCAAAATAATTTGTTCAATTGATCAACTTTTTACGCAGATTTGGTATATTGAAATAAAAAGCTGTCAACACTGTTCTTACAACGTAGAGCAACCTAATTTGATTACTACGTTACATTTACGTTTTTGAGTACACATACACACATAACTCTCATAAGCAAAACGTGTCAGCTTATTCACTATATTTACATTTACGGTAGAGTAACGGAGCCTTAAGATTTATTAAGAAGTCTATACAAGTGCTTGAGAATAAATGTACAAAATCAATGCAGGTAAAACATTTTTAATCTAAAAGTATCGTTTGGCAACTCTTCGACTTTTGAGTTATATTTAGGGTTGCCAGAATTTTTTGGTAGTTTAACTTGACATTTGGAAAAATTCAGCTTGATTTTAAACAAATCAACTTGACATAACCACAAATGTTAAAAAAACTAAAACATGAAGGAAATTGTAGACGCATCAATTATGTATATGCAAACAATTTTTAATTAAAAAAAAATTATTAGTAACTAAATAATTTATTTAAACAAAAAATATATAAAATTCAGAGTAATATAAATGCTTTTATTACGATATTTTCCACACAGAAAAAAAAGTACATATATTTAAACATTTTGTACATAAATATTATGAATCGAACATGACTTTTTTTCCCAAACTTTTTTCATAAAAAATAAAATTTTTTTCATAGATATTTATTAAATTGTTCTTTTTGAAAATTTTAGAAATTTTGCAAAAATTTTGATTTATTTTTATAAGATTCTAATGCATATGTTAAATAAAAATAGTTTAAATAGAATATATTAGCAATAAATGGTAATTTACCAAGAAAAGTTTGCTAGAAAACAAAGTTTAGAAATTTGCGCAAATTTGATACAATTCTGCAGCATAATTTTATTAAACAGCGCTTCTGTTCTGTTGAATCATCCCAAACCATGTGTAGCTAAAAATAATTAAAATTTTCCAAAGAAAATTTCAAACATTTCATTACAAATGGAAATATTAAATAAAATTTAAACAATTTATTTAAGTCTTTTTGACTTGATTCATATAGAAAAAAGTTTTAGTATTTAAGAAATTATTTTTAAGTATGGTGAACTAAAATCTATGAAACAAAATTTTTATATTTATGTACAAACTTTTTTCTGTGCACGTCGACTGATAAAGCATTTAACGCACTTTTTACACAATTGTTTATCACATTGCAGTTGCAATTATTTTTTATTATTTTATTGTTGAAACACGGAATTATGAACACCATTTGGCGCTGTATAAAGTAATTTTTATTTTCTATAGTTCTTTTACTATTTTTGAAAATATTTGTTGAATTTTCATTCGGACCTTCATAGAAATCCGGAATTTGTCTACGAATACCATTTTTAATACTAAAATATTGCACTGCATATGAATACGTTTTTGTATTTCCAATATTTGATGCGTCACTCCAGATTTCCAAAAATAAACTTCCTTTTAAGGCACTAGAAACTTTTTCTTGTGAATATGGAGCCAATATGTTTCTTGTAATTGCTGCTACTTTAGTATGACCACAAGTAATTTTGTTAGCAATTTTACTATCGCAGTATAAATGTCAATATAATTTAACTTGACAATCTAAACTGTTATAACTAAGTCCGTGTATTATATTATGAAAAACAATTCATTCTTTAATACTGCCGGTACTACAAAATTTCAAACGGATTTAGAAATTTTTTGGAACTATGCCGCTTTTAATTTTAATTTTTTCTCATAAATATATTTGATGTTGAGTACTCACAAATTTCACAATAAAATTAAGTTTTAAAATCATTTCTTGAATTTAGGGTCAGTGATGGGCAAAAATGCATACAATATGTAAAGGAGAAAACCATACTTTTTATATTTGACTAAATTTATTATATTTTTTAAGAAATTTTAATTGTGGAATAATTTAAAGTAGTATAGAATATTTTTAGCTTGACAAATTGTATTTTAGCTTGAAACTTGACAAGACCTAAAATATCTTGACAATCAAGCTCATTCAAGCCCGTCTGGCAACCCTAGTTATATTACATATTTTGAAATGAAACTTTCAATAACTCAAACAAGTATTAATATTTAAATACTCGATGCAATGCTTCCAAATTGATCCAGAATATCATGGTAGGTGAAGAAATATAGTTCTAAAAGTTCACTTGGTTTTTCACCACTAAGTACTTCTTTCCAATGACAACACAATGTTAAAATCATAACTTTTTCAGTTCTTTTTTTGCTGGGTATATTTTCATCTATAGTGATCTAAGATTTATTTGGAAGTAGTGTGATCAAATTTTAATATTTATTTACAGCGAATCGATAATGATCTTTGCACAAACTGTTATAAAATTGACCAAGATCTTAGACGATGAAAGTTTTATTTGAAAAGAATATACCTTTCTTTTCAAATAAAACTTTCATCGTCTAAGATCTTGGTCAATTTTATAACAGTTTGTGCAAAGATCATTATCGATTCGCTCTAAATAAATATTAAAATTTGATCACACTACTTCCAAATAAATCTTAGATCACTATAGATGAAAATATACCCAGCAAAAAAAGAACTGAAAAAGTCATGATTTTAACATTGTGTTGTCATTGGAAAGAAGTACTTAGTGGTGAAAAAGAGCTTCAGAAGTTCTTTTTTTAACCCATGGTTGTCATTGGTAGGATGTTATTCTTTTATACTTCTTGTTCATTTCTTTTGAAGTACTTCCCTTAAAACTAAAATTTTTTAACAAAAATTCTGTTTTAGCCTTATTAAAATATAACAAAAATGCTTTAAAATTTTAATTTTTTTAGAAATTATTACCATTTTTTCCCGCTAAAAATTCATTTATTTTCACTTTTTTGGAAATAATTATTAAGAACTTCCAAAAAAGTTTAAAATATGCACTTTGTTCCACTTTTGAAGTTGTGAAAATGTTCTTTATTTGAAAAAACTTCATCGTTTTTTGCTGGGTAGATTTAAAACAATTTCAAAAAAATTGCATCAACTTAAATCCTGCTTAATTTGCCAAAAAATTCATTAAGGATCAGTATCGATTTTTTTTTAAATATTAAAAAACTCCATCATACTGATGGAGTAGTAGTCTTGAAGATCGCACCAATAATATGTTTCTTAATCTATCTCTTATTATCCTAAATTAATTCTTAACTGATAATGTGAATATATCCTACATATCCTACTACTTTAGTAGTGATCTTCAGAAAATAACCCTCATTTAATAATGTCATTTGAGAGCAATGTAAAAATAAGTATTAAAATAAAGCTCCATAAATTTCTTTTGCTGTAATTAAATTAAAAGTTGCTTTGAAAAATTAAAGATCTAATTAAGCAAAATTTTGGATCATATGATTTATTTTTCTTCTTCTAAGATCTTGCTTAATTTAGCAACAATTCTTACAAAGATTAGTATCATATTTAAGAGATGTTCGTAGGTGAAAAATTATAGATCTAAAAGGATCTTTAAAAAAATTCAATTCAAAAGATATCGCCCGATTCACTAACAATTCCAAACAAGGATCGGTCATACTGATTAGTACTGATCTTGAAGATTGTGCCAAAAATTAATGCTTAATGTATAACTTCTATAGATATCACTTATTTTGCTAACAATTCCAATAAGGATCTGTATTAATTTTTTCTAAGAAATATTGAAAAACTAGATCACTCTTCTTCAGTAGTGATCTTCAGTAATGAATACTATTTTGATAATCTATATCGTTTAATTGTATTCATAAATTTCTTTTAGTGTATTTAAAGTAAAACTGACTGTGTCATTCATTCATTTACTCATATGCCTACACTTCATACCTTTTGTTTTTTCTGCATTTTTTTCCCTTTTTATTTAATAATAAAAAAGTGATCAATGTTACACAGCGCTTTCAAGTGCAAGAAAATGTATCTTATAGTTTGTTGTACTTTTGTTTTTTTTTTTTATATGTAGATTATTTAATTTTTTTTCTCTCGCTTTAGTTTCATTCATCATTTGAATTTTGTTTTTCTTACAGACGTACTTTGTGATTTCATTGTTATATTTGATACCCTTTGTGTTTTGGTTGAATTTTTTGAAGTCTTGTCGCTATTTTGTATGGCTTGTGAAATATTTCAAATACGATGATCGCAATTACATTGACCTTAGAGGGATCTTTTTTTTATTGTATTTTATGGCGAATGTCTTAAGAGTGTGATTTATTAACAAAAATATTGTAGTTTTTTTCTTCGATTAAAAAGAAATATACCGCTGCACAGTGGGAAGAATATGAATATGATAATACTTATTCGTAATATAATTTATTATTAGTTTTTTAAACATATAAATAGAAACTAACAATTTTGTAATTTAAAATTATTTTTCTTTTTCTTAAGTCAACATTTCAAAATTAATGTCTATTGTTAATATTTTTTTAATAAGTGTAAAGTTATAATAAATTTATTGATTTTAATTCCATTGTGTTCCCTTATGAATGCATTTTCCAATTCAACTGAAACTATTTTTTTTAGGAAACTCCATTTCCATTTCTTTAGTTTTCCTTTTTTTCAACTAAAATTTCTGTTTTTAACAACAACTACAACTGTTTATGATTTAAATCTCATTTAAACACAAAACTACACCAAAAAATTATTTTAAGTACATAGATATTTAAAAAACCACAAGATATAAAAATTATATTTAATAGTTTTTATTATCATTAAGGTTATTTGCAAAACCACTAAATGCACTTTTTATAACAAAAAAACTTTTTCTCTAGAATTTAAGTTTTTTACTACAAAAGTCAACAATATCATAAACTTTCATTTAGGTTTATGTGTGATAAAAAGTTTTGGGAAAATATGTACATTATTTTCACTTTTTATTGTCATTAGTGAACAACATGAAGTCATCATTTGCACTTTTTTTAGGAATGTCCACGAACTGAATATTAAGATTCTGTCCTAAAGAATTTGTGTCCAAATACAATTATCATTCCTCTCTCGGGAGAGAGATAGTAATAATTATTTTTCTGAAAAATTAATTTTAGATATTAAGAAAGACTTATACTTTTAATTATTTTAATAGAAATGGTATACAGTGGTTCCAAAACGCTTTTTTTTTTTGAAAACAATTCTGTAAACCGTTGAACATATCTCAATAAAATTTCAGACGGCCAAAGGTGAGGTGTTTCTGAGTTTAATTGGTGGAGTGCAGATTCCTAGCAGGTCAGGGCAGTAGTGGGTGACCCTCCGAAGTTGTCCTAAAAAAGTATTTTCTGATGGACGCATCTTATAACAACAGAATGACGATTTCAAATAAAGAAATCAATTTTTGAAAGATGTTTTTCCCGGATTGAGATTTTGAGAATTTCGGTATAAAAGTGGGACTTTTTCTAAATCGTTAATTTTAGCACAACATTACCTATATTATGTCAGAATTTCAATAAGATATCTTCGTTTGTTTAAATTTTATTTCAATTTAAATATTAACATTATTTTTCAAATCTTAATTTTTTGTTTTTTGGGTCATGGTCTGAAGAAGTTTGACCGAATTTTTTGTACAAGGACTTACAATTTACAATTTTTTTCCTATCATATCTTAAATTAATTTTTGTAATTTTTTTTTTCAAAAAGTAATTCTGTGTCGAACGGTATACTTTAAGGATGGGGTCAAAAGATTTTTTCTGTGCGTTACAAAAATCAGCATAAACGCATAATACCCCAACCACATATGGTGGTTTAGAGTATAGGAAGTGGTCCCATTGCAACAAAACAGTAACTTTAACACAATAAATCTTTTATTTAATACAGGGGTTCTCACAAGATCTTGCTTCGCGACCCCCTTTTGACATTGCAATGGAAGCGCGATCCACTACAACTTTGACTAGTTTAAAAATCAGATAAAATGTTATGTAAAAATAAAATAATATTATTAATTGCGACATTGTTTTTGCTTCATGAGATCTTTAATAGTAAGAGACTTTTTCGTATAATGCATATCTAATACCATTTTCTGCGAACACAAAAGATCGATGTTGATGAAAATTGTTCTAATACTTTTAGAACTTCGGAGCCAACAAGCTGACAAACCTTGCTATATTTTAACTAAAATTCTTTTAAATTTACAGATTGAAAATAAAAATTTAAGCAATGAGTTACATTTTAACTCTTTTTGAATTGAATCTGATATTTTATCAATATTCATATTGAAAGGATTTTTACGCCTTTGAATTATAAAGTCATTTAAGCAAAATTAATTTTTACAGACTAAAACTTTCTCGAAATAAATGTTTTGTGTACTTAGTATTGAGAAGTCACACCATTCGAGCAAATTATAATAATCTTATTACACAGAATGTTATTCCATGGTGAAATTTCGAGATTATAGGCATAATAAACTTGAAAAAAAAAAAAAATAAAATAAAAGTGAAAAATTTATAGTTTCATTAAGTTAAGGTAAACTATTTATCTTTTTAATTGTTTTAATTGCCACATCGTTGTTTTCTATATATTGTGTCATTCGACAGCATTAATTTCTTTATTTGATATTGTTTCTTTAACAAACAGAATATTTTCAATCGAAGCTTTGGTTTCAACATTGGTTTTCTTACATCTAATGCTAGTTGATTCCTAAAAAAAAATCATTAAAAAATCTTTACTTTTGTCTTTAATTTGGAATTTTTTTGTATACTTAGAGCTCATTTACATTGGGGATTTTCCCTGGAAAAAATCGCTGCAACTTTTACGTTTGTAAAAAAAGTTGCATGTCGTCGCAAAGCCAAAAAAATTCATGAAATTTTTTCAAATTTATTTTAAATTTTTATGATTTGTTGTTTTTTGTCAAACATTTTTGAAAAAATTTCACAATACAAATTTATATATGTAAATGCAGAAGGGATTTGGAAGCAACTTCTAAACAAAATATAATTAAAAAATGCTGCGATAATCCCCAATGTAAAAAGGCTCTTAGTTTCATGCTTTCATTGGAATTTTTATTTAAGCTTCTACATAATATTTACATAAAAAAATTGTGGGTTCAAGAAAATTTTTTAGAATCTCTTCGCGACCCCTCACGAATTTCTGTACGGACCCCTTGTGAGAACCGTTGATTTAGGATATTACAGAAAATATAACATACTTTATTAAAAAATAATTAAAAGAAATATTTGTTATTTTAAATTTAAAACTGAACATAACGGTCTTTAACAAGCAAAATAAGCTGAATTAGACACAGAACAAATATAGTCTATTAAGCGATTTATCAAAGACAAAAACTATTTCCATAATTTGTATACCCTACACCACTATAGGTGTAAAAAATAAAAAATATTGGACTTTCTGAGTCGATTTAACGATGTCCGTCTGTCTGTCCGTTTATGTTAACATTGTAATCAAACTACAGGTCGCAATTTTGAACAAAAATTAATGAAATTTGACACACAGGTTTCTTACAATCCAGTGACGATGTCTATTGAAATTGGTTATGATCGGTCCATTATTTCACCTAGCCCTCATGCAAATGTCCTCCCGGAAAAGGGTTTAACGATCATAAATCCCTTAAATATAGCAATATTTTAATGAAATTTGACACATATAAGTTATATATAAGCTTAAATCTGTGTGCCAATTTTCCGGTCCATAATTGACCATAGCTCCCATATAAACCTCTTTTCAGAAAATCACTTTAACGGGCATAAATCTCATTAAAATGTTAGTATTAAGTTAATATTCGACACAAAAAGGTTTTATACGAACATAAATGATAGTGTCAAATTTTACAAAGATCGCTCAAGATGTCTTCTTTCATTTCCAACAAATTTATCCTTATGAAATTTGAATTGTTGACAGTTTAAAATTTTGATGATTTTTTTTGAAAAAAAAAATTTTCTTGAAATTTTGTATAAAATTTTATTTTTTCTCAAAATATGTGCTTAATACCTCCAAAACTGTTGACCGTATTAAAAAGTAATGTAAGAACGACTTGAAGATAATTTTAATTAAAATTTTTTTATATTTTTTTTAACAAAATCAGACAAGTCGTTTACGAGATATGCTTCAATATATGGTGCAACCTCCTTAATTTAGCAAATCGCTATTTATCGCGAGAATTAGAGTCAATTCAAAAAAAGTGGATTAGAGGCTTAGTACTTATTAATACCATGTATTCGAATTGACTGAGAAACTCAGTGACGCAGAATTTTTTTCTCATTTTATAACTCTGTGTTATTTTTCTTATTATATCAATTAATAAATTAATCAAAAATAAATATAAATAATAAATAAGTAATAAATTGAATATTTGAATTTATAACTTTTTTTATATTGAATTTTAATTAATAAAATAATGGAATATGTTTTATTCGTAATTGAAACTTTTTCTATGTAAAATTTTAATTTAATTTGCTAAATTAATTTGACTTTGAGTAATTCATTTTATTACTAAAAAATATTTGAAATAATTTTAAATTTCAAATTAATAATTTAATTGATAATAACTATTTTAATTAATATTTTAATTGTACTAATTATTCAAATGACCAAAATTAAAATTATCTATAATATGCACCATATATTGAAACATTATATTATTGTATCAATTAATAAATTAATCAAATATAAATAAAATTAATTGAATATACAATTTTTTTCATAATTTGAACTTTAATCAATAAAATAATTGAACATGTATTATTCGTAAATTAAATGGATTTTGGATTTTGAATTTTTCTATGTAAAATTTGAATTTAATTTCTTAAGCTATGTTCACATTTATCAAATATTTTACCAAATTTGCGTGACCACTAGTTTTACAAAAAAAAAAATTTGGCGTTATTTGAACTTGCAAATGTTTTGTAAGTTATAACAGCGTCAAACAATATTTGGTAAAATGTTAGCTATGATTGGTAAATATTTTTCCATCAAAATGGAGAAGTTGGAAATTGTTTTATATAGTGGTTACGTCACTTTGGTCAAATATTTGACTAGTCTGAGCATACCTTTAGAAAACTTTATTTAATTATACAAATATTTGAAATCATTTTAAATTTCTAATTTAATTTAATGATTGAATATTCGAATTTGAAAATATTATGCTTAATTTACATTAATATCGACTAAACCTACATTCAAAACAACATAAGTAATTTTATGTACATAAATACATATAAACACTTGAAGTTATTTGCAGCATTTTAAAGAAAAATAAAAAACTACCATTTTGCAGCAAAGCTATAAAATAGCATTTACCCAAAAAGGGCTTGAGTTCATTGGATTTTAACTGCATCAACTTATATAGTAATTTAGATTTATGGGTTACCCAATATTATTTCAATGGAACAATTTAAAAACAAAATACTTTTGTATGTATTTTGAAAACATGCATTTATGGAAATCTTAAAGTTGTTTTTCTCTAAATATTTTTTTCTCCACATTTTGAGTATGTGAAACAATAAAATTGTTATTTCAAATATTTATTTCTATTCATATGATTTGTTTGTTTGTATTCGTTGCAAATAACTGACAATTTGTCAACATTACCATAAACTAAATAAATCAAATACATATAAAATATTTTTCATGAAAATATCCACATAAATAAATTTAAGCATACAGAAACCACATAGTCTGAATTATCAGGCAGACAAACGATTAAACATCATAGTAGACTACAACTTGCCACAAATTCATAACCACCTAAACAAATTCATGCATATTTTACCATATTATACGAACAACATAAGCAACATACTTTCAAACATATAATAATACTCTAAACCATATTGCAAACAATCTGAGGCTGAACATTTTTTTTATCCAGACTAAATAGTAGTCGCATTTTAGGTACCAATAACTATCACAATTTACTACAAATGCCATTTGATTTGATGTCTGCAATAAATGGCAAAATGTAGTTAGTCGTAGTAACAAAATTCATAGAGAGTGCAACATCAAGATGAAAATTATTATCATGGGTATTTGATAAATAAATAAATGTTTAACAACTTTATTGAATTTTGAATTGAATTTTATTACATTTATTTTGAAGACCATATAAGGACTCGAGCTATTAAACAAGTTAATAAGATATGCATGACAATAAAGACGTGTTAGATGCGAGTGCGTTTGAAAAAGAAACATAAAAACATAAGTGTCAATTTAATTATTTTAATTGTTTTAAAAAATGCTGAAAAAATTTTGTTTGTTTTAATTTAATAGGAATTCATTTAAAATATGTAGTCCAAACAATATAAAATTAAAGTAATGTAGTATAAGATCCCTGTGTGGTTTTTCAAATTATGTTTATTGAACTTATTGAAATTTCTCTAAAGCTATGTTCACATTTGTCAAATATTTGACCAAATTTGCGTGACTACTAGTTCTACAAAAAAATTGTTTGCCGTTGCTTGACCTTGCAAATGTTTTGTAAGAAAAAAAGGCGTCAATCAAGATTCTGTAATATGCCAGCTATGAATAATGCAGAGAAACAAGTCGATCGGCTCAAAGTCGACTAAGAGCCGCCGCCGTATATTTATAAACAGTCCAGCCGCCGCCAAGTTAAGCGACTCGTATCGGCTCATATATATCAGTCGAATTTTTGGAAATTTGTGTAAATTTTGCATTTAAAATTCTACTGGGATGCTCTCAATAAATTTTTGCAAAAAAATCATAATGATGGCAATATCTCTAAATAAATACATACATATTAAAGAATTGTTGTTCTGGAAATACTAGTAAAGCAACTTTGGTTTCAAGTAGAAGAAAAATATATTTAAATTTTAGTGTTTAAAATGCTTATTTTTTCAGGCGAAGAGTAGAATTATTGGACTCTTTTTTATAAATTTGTTAACTATTTTTATTATAATAATTTTTGAAATGTTAAAGGGAGTTTGATGCTATGATACTTTGTACGAGTGATGCCAGATACAATTCAAGAAAAATCCCCATGTTTAGTTGAAAAATTACCTTTTTTTTTAGAAAAAAATTTCCCTCCTCCTTAAAATCGCTATTTTTAACAAAAACTACAAATTTGTATTAAAATATGCATTAAAATTTATATAAATGTAGTTTTTGATTGTAATTCAATAAAAAGTATTCAAAAAAAATTTTAAAGAAAGAACGAGAACAATGAAAATACCCATTCGGTAAATTAAGATTTATATTTCTAATATTGCCTTTTTTGCTTTATTTAAATTTTTGGTCGTTTTTTCGAGATAAATTTATACGTGTTAAAAATTCCCTTTATTTTGATAAAAATTAATATAATAATTCAAGGTATTTACAACACATTTTTTAATATTTGGGGGATTCACAAAGTGTGCTATAATGTCGTATTGTTATAATGTCATAAAATTTTACAAAGGAAAAGCATTAACAATATTTTTTATACATTGAAATATTTTAGGACATATGACAATACATGATAGCACACCTTGTGAATCCCCCAATTACTTTGTATTTATACAAAATAATATATACAATTCCCTAATGAACTACTTTAAAAAAACTGAAAACAAAAATGTCCTTAAAACTTTATTAACGCTGAAAAAATATATTTTTCGGTTCTTAAATAATTTTTATTTTATTTTTCTCAAAATGTATTTCATTTAAACGGCTTCAGTCGACCTCAGCCGACTCTGAGCCGCCGCCGGTATTTTTTCGCTGAGCCGCCGCCGCCGACTTTTTCACGTCGACTTGTTTCTCTGGAATAATGATAAGTAAAAATTATTTTCCCATTAAATTGGAGAAGTTATAAAATAATTTATATAGTGGTTACATCATTTTGGTGAAATATTTGATTAGTCTGAACATACATGAAGATTTTTTTTTTATAATTTTTTCGTAACACAATTTCTCTGCAATATTAACAATAATATTTATGTACTATCTGGTTTTATAACAGATCATTATATCGATTTAATTTTCTAAGAACTTGTTTAAGATTTCTGACAGAACAACATGAATGTCTTTAACGATCCTACGATAAAAATCATCGTATCGCTATAAGATGTTTTAAACTGTTTTAAGCCTAAATTACATAAGCGCGGAGTTGGGCAACAGTATCAGCAAAAATGATCAGCTGTTCACTGTCAGAATAACATGTTGCTGCGGTTATAATTACATTTAAGGGTAGGCAACGACAACTTACAACCACCATCTTGCTTTATTCTTATGTCATTGCCTTAAATATCAGAAATCTTTATTCATTATTCATATCGGGGTAGTGTCCATAAGTTAGTTATGACCAGGGACCGAAAATTCATACATTTAAAACATATAATATAATTTTAAAACATGCAGTTAAAATGTCGTTAAATTAAAAATAAATGCTCAGCTTAATAAAATATAAATTCAAATATACAGGGAAACAGAGATATATTGAAGTATATCTCTAAAATGACTTTTCCGAGAAACGAGTAAGAAAAATATAGTGGTCAAGTCCGACCATTTTTTACCCTACACCATTGTGTGCATCAAAATTCGGGGAGGGGACTTCTTCTGGACCTTCTAGTCTAATCGTGGACATATACTTGTATTAAGTGTAAATTAAAACATACGGATACAGAATATTATGTCGATACTAACATTTATATGAATTTATTCACTTTTGGGTGATTCCCGAAAGAGAGCCTTATATGGGAGTTATGGTTTATTATGCAACGATCTTCGTAAAATTTGGCACTATCATTTATATTTATATAAAACTTATTTGTGTCAAATATTAACATGATACTAACATTTTAATAGGATTTATGCCCGTTAAAGTAATTTTCTGAAGAAGGGTTTATATGGAAGCTATGGTCAATTATAGACCGAACGTCATGTTATTGTAAAATATTGCTGTATTTAAGGGATTTATGGTCGTTTAACTCCATTTCGGGGAGGACATTTGTATGAGAGCTAGGTAAAATAATGTATCGATCATAAACAATTTCAATAGGCTTCGTTCTTGGACTTTAAGAAACTAATGTGCAAAATTTCATTAGTTTATGTTCACAATTACGACTTGCAGTTTGATTACAAAGTTTACATGAACGGTCAGACAGACATCGTTAAATCGACTTAGAGAGTGATTCTAGGCCGATTGGTAAAAATTAAGATGGGTCTTAAACCAATATTTTTGGGTGTTAGAAATATCAGCACAAACGCATAAAAAGTATACCAATCGACTCAGAATCATTTTCTAAATCTATCTTACGATGTCCGTCCATCTGGCTGGACGACTGATGTAAACGTTGTTCTCAAAATACAGGTTTCAATTTTGAAGATATTTAAATGAAATACAATATTTGCACAAACACATAATGGAGTATAAAAAGTGGATTAGAGGCTTAGTACTTATTAATATCGTGTATCCGAATTGACTGAGAAATTCAGTGCCACATAAATTTTTTTCATTTTGATTTTATATTAACTTTATTTTTATAATTATTTCTTTTTTTATATTTTCAGGTAAGCTCTACCTTCAACTTATTATAATGGACTTTTTTTAAATAAAAATGATATTTCAATAATAAAAACTCTGAAAACAAAGAAGACATATTAAATATTTTCAACAAGGTATGTTAAGTCAATGAATCAATTGTTTGCCCTAAAACTAAAAATAGTAAATTATGATCCATATTCCAAAAGTTATTAATACATTTTCTATATTTCATTCCAACAATATTGAAAATAACACAATATTTTCATTCATTTATTTTT